>BPTQ01000002.1:159032372-159043132 GCA_019973895.1 Chrysanthemum seticuspe
TCTTTGTTCTTGAGCTCGTAGACTTCAATTCTTCATTTCAACAATCTTTGTGCTTTTGTAGCGATTCTTCAAAGTCCGCATTGATTTGTACTTTTAGTGGAGGCCTTTAACTGATCCACATCTTTGATGATCTTCGAGCTTTCTTTGAGATCATCAGCCACAGTAAATCTCTCTAGATCATCCATAGTAGTGTTGCCTTCATGTGAAGTTGTGACATGTGGACCGACATGCTCACACTTTTGAATCATGACATCTTTCCATCAGAGTAGCGGAAGCCTTACTGGTTCATGATATTTGCAGCAGCGAAGCAGAAGCATAGTATGAAATATCAGAGCCAGGTTATGTAGATATGCACCAGTCATGATTTCTTCAATTAAGTGTGGTTGCTGTGAACATGCGGCTTTGGATTGACTCCTCAATTCTGATCAGCTGCAATCGTCGGGGTGTACCTGCATACGACAGTTAGCAATAAAGCGCACGAAAGTGTCTTTGATCACTTTCGTTGAATTGAGGTACACGGCCCACGGTTCCCCGTTGATCAGTACAAGTACTGCCTGTGATCAGGTAGGATTCCTAAGAATCTCCTTAACAGGGTTTCGCAGCTGTTCTAGCTGTTCTCAAACCGGAACGTCTCAAAGAAGACAACACGGAGTGAGTGAACCAGCGAATTGAGATTCACTGATTGATGAAAAATGATTTGAAAAACAATTGCGTATTACTTAGACGAAAGAGTTTTGCAATACGACAAAGGTTTTATGAGAAAGATCAATTTTCAATCAAAAATACTTTTTATATTTGAAAATAATACACATTCGATGTACTATAGAAAAGAAGATTCGCACATCGAACGGTTTTTCCAAAAGCATTTTTTCAATCAGAGATACTTTTTGAATTTGAAAATGAATACACATTCGACGTGCTAGAGAAAAGAAGGTTTGCACATCGAACGGTTTTTCCAAAAGCATTCGTCAATTCCATTCCTGGACCAAGGTTGATTCAAGAAAGAATCTCCCCATCGTTTCTATCCAGTTGTCACAAGCTTGATCTTTTGCAAGATTTCACATGTCACCCACCAAGAGCTTGTTAGATGTGGGCTCTAGAAGGATTTCCATCTTCATTGTGAATATTTTTACATATCACTCGGATGTTCTGGCAATACCACAAGGATAATGCGTAGGACTCTTAATATATACTTACTTTCCACATTGTGTGAAACAGCAAGTCTTCAAGAATTTAGTGTCCTAATGAGATATTGTGGATGATCTCTTGGCTCTAGACTCAATTGTGCTCATTTGGTTCCTGTGCTGGAGACTAGGGAGAGGGTCTCCTTCTTCAATATCAACAATCTCTAAGAGAAAGTCGATAGATTATGTCGGTTCCCCGTGAGAATGAAACAAGCCCTTTTAAGAAGAACTTGAGTGGCTTGGGAAGTTTAGTGCAGTGCGTCACTGGGTCCATGACGTCATGTCTTCAATACCAGTGTTACCTAAGTAACAACCAGTAGCATATGTATTGAACCCGGTTTCTGCCCTAAGGTTGAATTGATAGAGGGCTATTTCTTTTCACCCTTTTTCACATTCAGTTCTTTTTCATTCTTCAACCCCTTCAGTGCTTACCGTAAATTTCATTACTAGAACCTTGTTGGGTTTATTCCAGTTCTATCTCTGTCTCAGTCGGCACTCTTCCCATATCTCACTTTTCTCCTTTTTTTCAACATACCTAAGGACTCTACACTATCTAGTGGATTGTCCCTGGGTAGATCCCTCCAGTTCTGGCGGATCGTGGGAACGAATACCTAACCTAACCATCCTTATAACACCATACATAAAATAAATTGGTCGGTCTTTTGGTATTGTTCATTCCTTCTTGAAACCAATTGAAAAATCATTTGGAAAAACAATCAAGGTACTTGTGATACGAGATCAAAGCATTTTGTACCTTAATAGTTTTGATCATTTTAGAAATGCTCCCCCTCAACATGTGCATATGATTTTGAAATTGTTTAGCACATGGAGGCAAGAGTTCTTTGGAATAATTTCTTTGAAATAATTTCTTGATCACAATTTCCATGGAAAAAGCCATTTGATTTTCTTTGGTAAATTCTCCCCCTCAATATGTGCATAGGATATTTTAAAACATTTTATCACATAGAGGCAAGAGTTCTTTTGAAGCACATCCACGATCACAAAATCCATTAAGAAAACCATTTGAAAACTCAATCAAGGTACTTTATAAGTCTCTTTTAAAAAAAACTTTTGTACCTCGATAGTTATGCTCCCCCTCAATATGTGCTTCGAGATTCGAAAACGTTTAGCACATATGAGAGAGCAGCCTGCACAATTAAATCAAAACGATCACCTTTTATCAAATTTCATTATTAAATCACAAATTCTCCCCCGATCAAAAATATCAAACCCTTTGAGATTTTGGATCCCAAGTGATTTAATTAGGTTTAGAAAACATGGGAGAAAATGTGGCCTTGTTTAAATACTCATATGGTTTTTGGATAAATCTTCCTCCTCAACATGTGCATTTTATATTTGAAATCATTTGGCACATGGAGGCAGGAGTGCCTATAAAGGACTAAAACCAATTCCGTTAAAACAGTTATGAGATTTAAATCACGATCTCTCACCCGATCAAAAATTTCAAACCTTTTGAGATTTGTGATCCCAATTGATTTAAATCATTTAAAAGAGTTTGGGGAAAGACGTGGCAAGATTTAATTTTTGAAAAATGACAGATAAGGACCAATTAAAGATTGTTAGTGTCAGGTATGATAGTTTTTAAGAGATCTTTTAAGTAAAACAAAACAATTTCACAATCAAACAAGAACAGAAAAAATTTCATTTTGAAAGACCTTGATTCTAAAAAAAAAATCATACCATGACATAACATTAAATCTTTAGATCACCACTTATTATCGTACAAGACGGAACTTTTGTGAAGAAACATCATTTGAAAATATTTTATTTTAAATCACTCTCCCCCTCAATCCATGACAGAAGTCAATAATTGAGTGACTTAGGTTTTGATAACATGAAGTCCGGTGATTTTCAAAAATTAGTCCAGTTATATTTTCAAAACAATATTTTCCATTTTCAAAACAATTTAATTAAATTATTCAAAATTGTTTAAAAATGGTATCCTGCACAAAGATACGTTAGGTGGTTGAGAAGCTTCCGTTGTTGTTGCTGTAGGGTTTGGAAGAAAACCATCTGCTGATGCAGTGAGACTTCTTTTGTTGCATTTTAATGCCAACTAAGGTCAAATTAAGCTCCGTTTCTTCATTTGCTGATGAAGAAAACCGTCTGCTGATGCAGTGAGACCTCTTACGTTGCATACATGCCAACTCTCCATAGAAGTCCAATTAAGCTCCGTTTCTTCATTTGTCAACCCAATAAATAGTTACCCTTTCCTTTCGGCATCCAATCATCTTTAATTGTGGGATCCGGATCGGGAACATTCTTTTATACCAATATACCTGCATACGTTAGTGAACACACATACAAATATATGGTGGTCGACATCACCCAAACAACAATCGACTTATAAAAGTCAATTCAACATATCAATCAGATCATAACAGGTATGGGAATAATGTGTTTCTCAAACTCTAATCATCTAAACCTAACAATCATATCCTAGAAACCTAGTCCTTCAACATAGGCAATTATATTTTTCCAGATAAGCACGTAGGATAATTAAGAAAGTCCGTTAGATGATATAAATTTGAAAACATTCTCCCCCTCAATCAATGACTTATTTTCTGAAAAGATTAAAAGCGCTGAAGTCATTGATTGAGTTTTTCAATTTTCACAAAACTCTGAATCTGATAGATTTACAAGCAACTCATTTACCACCATTTTAGAAAACAACAAATATTTTTCTGAAGAATTTATAGACGGAAAAATATTTGAGTAGGAACAGCAGTCCTTCGACATACTTTCCTCATTTGTTTTTAGGATAAGTGAACGAAATTTGTGAAAAACGTTTAAGCGTAGCACTTTCCTTCCTTTTAAGAGCGGGTTGCTATCTGAAATAATAGCAAACCATGATTTAAGCGCGGGTCGCAGTCTGAAATAACTGCAAGCCATTTTTAAAGCGCGGGTTACAGTCTGAAATAACTGTAAGCCATAGTTTTTGACATGTTTAGAAAAGAATATTTACACCTCCTGCTCGAACTTCATCTAAAGTCCCGTGCCATTATTGAATGACATTTCTAAGACCGTAGATGTTATCGATACCAGAAGACATGTCTAGGAAAACATATTTTTGGTATTTTTCAAATTTTCTGATTTTTATGGGTTTTTGAATATTTTATATTTTTCTATTTTCTTTTTGTTGGTTTTATATTTTTGTATTTTGTTTTGCTGGTTTTATATTTTTGTATTTTGCTTTTTGAAAAAATATATACAAAGACAGAGAAGATGATATAGTAAAAGAAGATGATGATACGAGTACCGAGATAAGGATATCGAGCAGCACATCGTAGAAGATAGAAGTCATCAACTCTTAAACATTCACCACCAAAGCTTCCAGGGCTCTTGCATAGTAGAAAGAAATTGAACCATCTGAAAAAGAGACTTTGGCAGCTTCCCCCCAAACCGAAGATCCTATAGCTGAGCAGATTCGAAGCTCTATTTCAAGCTTGCTTTAGCCAGGTGCACAAGAAAGCACATCATTATCATAAATCCCGCTGCTCCATTTAAGAACGATAATCGAGGATCTCCATTCGGGGTTATATCATCAAGAAGAACAGCAACGTATCATCCCACACATAAAATAATCTTCTCATATTTCTTTTCTACTGACGTCTGAAGCGATCCATTCCAAAAGGTAGTCAAGAAACCACTTCCCCCAAGTAGACGAATTGATGCAGTCAGTCTCTTATACTAGAGCTCACGAACCCGAATACACATATACCCAAAGACAAAGAAACTTATACCATCGAAGTAGCAGATTAAGTCCAATAGCCAAAGAATAACCCCGATGTATACTTTTCTCTCCCCCTAAAGAAAGTGTATGAAGCTCAAGAACCCGAAGTACCCGACTGCCCAAAGAGAGAATAACCGATAACATTGAAGAGGCAGGCCGAATCACTGATTATCTCTGCGGAGGACTATCTCTGCGGATCTTCAACTCCGGAATAAGTGATTATATATCTGAATCACTGATTAAGCCCTCAAGTAAAACAGCTGAGCATCCCCAATGTACACAATCTCTCTCCCCTGATGATTGTGATAACATCAAAATCATCACACACTTGTGTACCTCTTTCATCTTCAGAAACTAACTCTTCCATCTCTTCTCCCACATAGTTGGAATAAGAACACTAAACGCCTTGATGAGTAAAACCTTGAGTTTCTCTGCGGTCATGACATTTGTTTTCCCGGGATAACTTCAATCACTTAGAAGTATTAAGTCCATCAAGTTTACTCGCCATGAGTCAAACCTTGAGTTTCTCTGCGGTAATAACATTTGTCTTCCCGGGATATCTTCAATTACATAGAAGTATTAAGTTCATCAAGTTTACTCGCGTTTAGATACGTGTCTCCTTCCCCCTTGCTGGTTTTGACACTTCAGAATCAGCAACTCTTTGAAAGCCTAAATACTAGAAATCTTTTGAGAAGAACGCCTGAAGTCTTTGTGAGAATCAACATGCTGAATAATGTAAGCAAGTCTAATTGGGGATTAAATTTGACATATCACTCTCCCCCAATTAGTGCTATCCCCTAAACCGACAATCTGTTTGATAAATGCCATGAATTAAGAAGAAGTCTGTAGATCGTTAAATGCAACTCGTCTTTAGTCTTCTAACATGTAGCAGAATATGTAGAACCGACTGTAGACTCGACCTTCTTCAAGATTGTCCAGTTGGGGAATAGAAAGCTAACATCTTCAACTCACCAAAAACAAGAACATCACCAAAAAGCATCCCAATCAACTTACATCTTGCAAATCCCCTTAACTAAAATCCCTCCCAATCAAACAAGAACAGAAAGATGTTCATCAAGGAAATCAGCAATCAGGCCGCAACGAACACACGAAATGGTAATACCAAGCAAACAATCACATCAAACAAGAACAGAAGGTTTTTCGGAATCATCATGTTGATGTGCACGTGAAGCATTAACCGGAAACACTTTGTCAATAAACTCATATCAGCTTGTGAAGATGTCAACTAACGGTTCTTAAGAAGAAACTCCATGTGAAGATTACCCGATAAGAAGAAGCTCGGTTCTTACATGAGTTTAGAGCCGTATGACCATTTAAATTCTCAAATAATAATCAACCATGCAGTAATTTCACACTTCTTCTCCCCCTCAAGAATTGCATACGGAGTTGCCATTCTTGATTAAATAAGTGAAAATCATCCGAATGTTCTATTCACACTTCTCTCCCGCAAAATAAGCACATGATGTCGCCATCTTCATTATAATCGAGCAAGTGGAATGAGAAAAACAATCAGTGGTAGCCCGGTTCACTTGATGACTGAAGCGCATGGAAAAAGTATGAAGTATGTTGATGAGAATGGTCATAATAAGAAGATTTCTCTTCTTCAGAAGATAAAGCGCACTGACACGTACACTTTTCTTTTCTTTAGAGTACGAGGCATGAACTGTTGTATTCATACGTCATAAATCTCTCTCTTTTCAGCTCTCTTAGCAAAACATGTAATCAACCCATTATCATT
This sequence comes from Chrysanthemum seticuspe, assembly GCA_019973895.1. Classification (NCBI taxonomy): domain Eukaryota; kingdom Viridiplantae; phylum Streptophyta; class Magnoliopsida; order Asterales; family Asteraceae; genus Chrysanthemum; species Chrysanthemum seticuspe. Next base: position 159,039,070 of record BPTQ01000002.1, read on the forward strand.
CAGTAGGCTCTTTGTCGTGACAGCTGATGGAGAGAACCCAATATGATGAATTTGACCCTGAAGTAAACTAACCCGAACTCGTGACTTAAACTTGCACATGTGTAACAAAGAGCGGTGCCGAGAACTCATGCTCCATTGAATCTCTAAGTACTCTATACTCTTCAACCAACCAACCATCAAGTAATAGACGTACATCACCTCTTGAAAATCCACAATTGAATGTGACACTGAGCACTACAACGTAACTCCTTAAAGTGATAGTTATTTTGTGGTGGTATGAGCCCAATTCCCCCAAGTGGTAAAAGAAAAGGTAAAAGACACCCAACAATAACTAGATTTCCAAGTCTTCGTTTATGATAGTAAGCTCGAACAAGGATCATGAAGAATCTTCATCCAACCATCCCCGATACCTTCAGATACTAAGTACACTCGCCCGTGATAATTCACTTCAACCTCAAATAAATAATATTGAATTAACGCCGTTGTCACATCCTCTGGTTAACTGCTCAAATCTAGCTTTCTTTGACATTTAAACGAACTCTGATAATGGTTTCATCCCGACCATGGTTAAAAACACGTAACCCCGTAAAATCATGTAAAAACCAAACTGTCATGAAGACAACCCAAACACATACCCAATTCATGAAGTACACCCTTTTATCCCTTCTTCGAAGCAGAAACTGTAGCACCAGCATCAAGAAGATCCAGAATTACACTTTCTCTTCTCCAAGATAGTTCCATCATTACGGGATTTTACAGTTCCATGGTTTAAACCGAGAAATAGATTCTTTCGCGAGATTTTACAAAACCAGGAATAAACCGTAAGATAGTTCCGGAAATGCACTTTACTATTACCAGGATGTTTCCATAGTCACGGGATTTTACAAGTCTATGATTTAAACTGAGAAATGGGTTCTTTCGCGGGATTTTACAAAATCAAGACAAAATCGTAAACAATGACAGCTTGAATATGTAATGACAATTTTGGTTTCGGTGAATATCTGTTTTAGGGGAACATGCAGCGGTTCATCAACAGTTCATTATCCAACATCAACAACCTCATCAACAATCATCCAATACAAACTTTGGTAAATACATCATTCACGCATTCTGTCGGCTATTGTAGTGACCACACGGAGAAGTAAACCCGATATATCAAACTTGATCATGAAGTAGAATTCCCCAGATATGTTACTTAAACTTGTGCTCATCCTTGTGAAAAAGAAACGGTGTACCCAATGTACAAAACCTCTTGACATATTCTCAAATGCGTGAGACACCGAAGTGATAGTTACGTTGTGGGTTAAACGAGAAAGAATCACAACCGTACCTAAATAGCCAAGTCTTTATCACACTCTATAAATGCCCAAACAAGTCATCTTCGCGGAAGGGTAGAAAGAAAGAAGACGAAAATAAGTAACCGCGCCCGGAAAACCTCACTTCAAATCCAAATAAGACATGCCGAACAAACAATCCCGTAGTCAATCTAGTTCCAATCAATTCAAACCGTGACAAAATACCCTTCGTGAAAATGCATAACCCAAAATATCAAATCGTATAACACAACGAACCTCATCATCATACCAAATCTCATCATCAAATCTCATTACACAAATGTCAACCATTTAGCAAAATGTAATACCAACATTAGCTGTAAACACATGTATCATTCGTTGATAGTAAACGACCAAACTTTGTTTCATTAGTGAACAAAGTCCATCATGATATTCACCGACCTCCTCAATAAATTAGCACCACATTATTGCATCAAGGCTCAATTGGAGAATAAGTTCGGTTCAACCTCAATTCATATACCCGAGCCATTAATAATTCATGGACTCAAAACTATCACACAAATTTCAAAGTATCTCATAACATTGATATCAATTATCACAAATGAGAATACTAACAGTTATCCAGTGATACCCGTTAAATGAATCTCGGCCCATTACACCAATGTAGAACACACGTGGCCCATTTACAATGAATCCATACCAACTAATATACCACGTGATCCCCCTTTTCATCCGTCAAAAAACCCAATCAGCCCAAGTGAGTTATCTCTCATTAACCATATCATTGTTTCATAAAAGCCCATTATCCAAATTTTGCAACCCTAAAAGTTAGGGATATATAAACACGCATAAACACTCACAGGATCCTAATATTACTCACATTTGCAAACCCTAATTCATCTCTCATCATATACTGTCCGCCCCCTTTTACTCAGAATCATTTCAACAAAGATGTACCTCATCACACATATCAGTTTCACACTCTCAATAACATGATATATCCGCCTCATTATACCAACAAATCCGAAAGTCAGTCATCAAAACAACATTTTATCTCATCAAAAGATATTGCCACAGGGATGGTATGAGTTTAAACGTACCATAGGGATGGTATTCGACAGCCATGAGTCGACTTCAAAGACATATTCCAGGTAGGTACTGAGCATGGTTATTCCTTTAAGTATTGATTTGGTTTATAACGAATTAAAGAAACGAGTATAACTATATTGTTATGACTTATTTCTTTGCTATTCGGATATTATCAAGAGGAGTAGACTCCTAAATTGATCTATGAAGCACAAGCTTGTATGTCTATAGATCCTTAAAGATCTATGTGTTTGTAGAACCACACACAAAACGAGCAAAGCTGAGATTGTTGATTGGTTTTCATTTTTGATGTGGGATTATTTAAAAGAGATCTATGATGATGAAACCATTCGTGAAAATAGACCCTCGTGGTCATTGCATACAATTTTCACATGAAACATTCTGAGATCTATTTCTTTTCAGTTCGTATTGATTATTGAGTAGATGTGGTAAGAGATGGTGGATGAGTATGATTGGGATTTGTTGAAGTTGGATTATTTATTGTTGGATCTGATGTTAGTCTTGGACCGATGAAGGTATAACCTGAGGTCGATGTTAATTTTTTTGGTATGTTGTGGTAAATGGTTTGGTCTTGTGGTCTAGTCATTTAGCTTCTTCTTCATCCTTTCTGTCACAAGTCGGTCAAGGTCACAAGTCGCTAGCTTTTTATTTGACTCAATAGTCAAACAACGATAACACGCTACACTCTTTCAACATAACAAGTCGCTACTTATAAAAATAAGTCGCTACCGTTTGTAGTCAAGTCGCTAGGTCATGTTGGTTTTTCAAGATAAATCGCTAGGATAACTTATTAACCAAGTCGCTACATATTTTCATTACAAGTCGCTACGACAACTCAGTCAACTCACTAGCTTTTTAAGACCATACAAGTCGCTATTGACTTTCAATAAAGTCAACGAATAACCAAGTCGCTATATGATGGTCAAATCGCTACGACTTGTAAATACAAGTCGCTAGCAAGATTCAATGAATCTGGACAAATAGTGATAAGTCGCTACCATGAAATTTGACATTTTCCGATGAGTTTTCCGACCATATTCCGACCATATTCCGACCATATTCATGATAAACCCAGAAAATGCGTGACAAAAACTGCAGCATATGACAGATTTGACCCAGTTTGACCATTAAAAAGACTACAAGAATCTGACCAAATAACCACCAAAACATTCACGGATATAGTATTGTACAAAACGTCATGTAAAAGTGATAAAAAATATTGCCTTGGACCAAAAATAATGACACAAGACAGATTTTTAGACAAGTGAACATCACATGACAAATTTGAACCAAACCAGAATATAAACGCATGTACAAAACTGTTAACCAAAGAAAACTCGAAAAAATATTCCGACAATCATAAAGTACAAAAACAGATTTTTTACAAGAATCAAAACCACAAAGAATCAACACAACACAATAACCTTGGCTCTGGTACCAATTGTTGGATCGTTATTTTATGTGTTTGATGATTCGGGTGGTCTTGGGAGATCAAAATACATGTTTGCCATTAGAGAGAGAAAGTTAGAGAGTTGGGTGTTTTCTTGGTAGAGAGTTACTTCACAAAATGTAGAATATTAGATTGAAAAGCACCACCCCTTCCATGGATGGAAGGGGTATTTATACTTACAGACACAACGACCTCCTATCGGCCTGTGGAT
>BPTQ01000002.1:159043232-159349086 GCA_019973895.1 Chrysanthemum seticuspe
TAATTATTTTATCAGCCAAATTTCACAAGGAATGTATTTTTACAATTTTTAGTATCTCATTACATTCTACTTTGAACTATTAAAAATCTCTTTTACCTAAAAAAATTTCCATTTACCTTACAAGTTGCATTTATCTACACAATTACTTACACACCTTTGACAAATTATATACAAGTAAATATATATACAATTTATAAAAAAAAAAAAAAGGATATTTTTGAGGACAAATACCCCTAAAATCTGGTCCATAGGGAATGCATTTATGTTTTGGTGATTTTTTTCTTCTTTGATTACTTAAATCTACACTCCAAGTAACTTCCTACACTTCATTCATTTCTTCCAATAATTCACTAGTGTTAGAAAAAGTTTTCTTTCTCTCTTTTTGCTTCTCCATAACCGACCTTCAAAGGAATCACCAAGGGATCAAAATATTTTCTCAAGATCAAGTGTTAATAACAATCTAGTTATCACTCTTTATTAGGTTTTGAAATAAAAACCAAGAGTGTTTAGGATAATCCTTGTTACTAGCACCTCATCACTTCCACTTGTAAGCAAGTTTCTTTCATTTTCATGTTTCCTTTTCATTTTCATATGTTTCTTTTCATTTTTGGAGCTTATATGCATGTTATGTGATTTATACCATTTTTCTTATGATTTTTAAGTTATATATATATTTATGGTCATCCTATAAATATTCCCATGGTATTCTTTGGTCTTGATGGTGATTAGGAACCCATGACACCCTAAGAAGGTGTATGGTAGGATTAGATTAGTTTTGGAGTTGATTTGAAGGGATTAGAATAGGTTTTGTCCGAGAAAAACTATTTTCAATACGTATTAAAAAGGTTCTGTCCTTGTTTCGAATTTCTGGAAAAACCTACTGTTGGTACGAAACTTTGGCCTTGATATTTAGAAAATATACTTTAAAACGAATCCGTGGCCTTTTGAACGGATAAAAACGGACTTATAACGAAGAAGTTATGGATTTTTAAAGTTTGACGACGAAACGTATTATTTTCAGAAAATTCAGCATGCAGTTTTTACTCTATTCGGGTCAAAAACGAGCCTTAAGCTTCACAAATTATTTCGACTAGTCAAAAATATATTAGTTTACTTCGATACGAAGCTAAGGACATATTATACGTAGAAAACGGATTTAAAACGACAAAGATATGCATGTTTTTATAAAGTTGCCGTAACTATTATTTTCTGAAAATCTATATTATTTTTACGATACAAGTATTTAGTAGCTGTAACGTCCATGTTTGCGACTGTTTTTAACCATGATGTGAAACTTTTTGGAACGAATTGTCTTCTAGTAAAATCAAGTTCATCGGCCATATTTTTCAAAACAAAAAGCTGTTTGTCAAGCGGATTTATAGTGAATTATTTACGGAGGTTCAAACTTGGCCGAAACTCATTTTCTGCACACAATTAGCAAAAACCACCATCTTTAGCCCTTGATATCTTTATGATCGAGACCTTTTGGACGAAAACTCCTGAACTGAAACTTCTAGATATCGATACAAACTTTCCAAAACAGTCGAGTTCGTTCTCTAACGATCGACGTACACCATTTTACGACTACTTTTCCGGAGCCATTTTTGTTAATTTCATGATAATTCCGACGACATTGTTTTGCGACGAAAAGTGGTAATTTCACCAAAAATCATTATAAAACCATTATAGGATGACATTTTGACGTAAAAACATGTAAAGTCATTTTTGAAGGGTCAAGACGTCAAAAGAGTATTTTTCGACGACGAGTAATATTTTCAAAACTCGTAAATGGTATAAATAACATATTAAGTGCATGCATAACATTACATTGCAACTCATGACATATCATATCCTTCACAATAGGTCAAGATTAACGTATCACATTACATCTCGGTGTACTCACTTTTGTCTTCGCATCATTCCACCAAGTGAGTTCCATAGCCCCTACTTTTACTTGTTTTCATAAATGTTTTGGGGGAGATACATGCTCAATTATTTTCATAACTATCATGATTATTTGAAACTACATGTTTAACTGAACTGAATGTTTAGTCATGCAAAGTAACAGTATTACCATACGTAGTATTTCCATAGTATATTCATTGGATTGATGGTCTTGGTATATTCATTAGACTGATGGTCTTGGTATATTCATTAGACTGATGGTCTTGGTATATTCATTAGACTGATGGTCTTGGTACATTCATTGGACTGATGGTCTTGGTACATTCATTGAACTGATGGTCTTGGTATAATCATTGCACTAATGGTCATGGAACAATATGAACCGTACTAATTAGGTGTTATATTAAGTAACTATGGATACATTAAGTTAGGCACTATTTTGTGAACTCATTTGACGATTTGGGCTTGAACATAAATTATATTACACTTTGGCAATGGGTTGTGAACACACAGGTTGCAAGTTTTGTATGGGCGGAACTTGGAACTGAGTGGATTTACGATGCCTTTGCTGCATAAACGATTTTGAAAGGCTTTACATTTCAATTCAAACTCTATGAACTCACTCAACCTTTGTGTTGACACTTTTAGCATGTTTTTATCTCAGGTTTCTAAGGCATTCACTTCATGGCATGCATTTGGACACATCATGGAGTCGCGATGACGACGCGTCTCACTTGGGTTTTACGTACTTTAAAACATCGTTTGTATTGTAACAAACTTATTTCCGCACAAGTTGATTTACATTTGGGACCTACTTTGTAAACTCTAATTATTTTATTAAATCAAACGATGTATTTTCCAAACGACACTTTAGGTCGTTCAATATAACTGTGATTGTGATGCTATGACAGTCAATCCTCAGGAATTCCATTCCGCTGCAAAACAGGTAATTTGGGGGTGTGACAGAAGATTCACCAATAATGTCTTCGAGCGGATGAGGTAGTCATTTTCCTTAATGTTCATGTGGTTGATTTATAGCGTGCACAATGAGAGGAACAATAATTGGTGAAGATTTGGAAAAGGAATACCAAAGAGCGGATCATTATTTAATAGTGCAACTATAATATCATGATAGTCATTATCAACGCATTGTGAAGTAATTGGAGATAAGATTTCTTGAGAATTCCGAGAAGTACTTCTTAGATGGTGAACCAGTTGAGTCAGTAGGAACCGGAGCATGAGCTTCAGAAACTGGATGATCAAGATTCATTGGAGGTTGGAAGTACTCATCAAACATATCTTGAAAAACAATGAATCCTAAATAGTAAATCCCAGTTGTCCTTAGTGAGTGAAGACATTAGGCATTGGAGAGACGTATGATCATAACTCAAGCATCCATCAACATGTCGTATATTCCCTCTTCTCCCCCTCAAAAATTGCAAATGAAGTTTGCCATTTTTGAATGATCAAGTGAATAAGAATATATACCAATGAACGGAGATCCACTTGAGGATTGAAAGAGCATGGAAAAACATGAAGCTTGTTGATGAAGAATATCGATGAGAATGGTCATAAAAATGAAGATTTCTCTTCTTCTGAAGATAAAGCGCACTGAGGCGTACACTTTTCTTTTTTTTTAGGAACGGGGTCTGAAGTGTTATCTACAAACGTCATAATGATGAAGTACGAGGCCTGAACTGATGTGAACAGACGTCATAATCATTTCCCCTTATCCGTTTAGAGCAGCCTTAATCCAAGTACCAACAGATGGTTTGTATGACCTGCATTGGAACACAGAAAATGGTGGAAATTAGAAAACATTGGATCCCCATGTGAAAATGGGTTCCTTTTGGTTAGCGCAAATAATCTTTGAATCAGCAGAAACCCTAGTTGCTATGGCATTATCACTAGGAGCTAAACTAGTAGAATTATCAGACTTAGTTAAGGGGCATAGTGTGCCTAACATGATTATTCGACCAGTTGGCTTCCAAACCTTAACAGGCACTACTCTAGGCATAGTGGATCTAGTTAAGGAGCAAGGTTTGCCATGCGTGAATATTCGACCTGTGGGCTTCCACTGAAATCCTATATTGGTAAAAACCTTCCCTGTAGGTTTCCAGGATTGCTTAATCTATTTCGCTTTCCAAAGATTCTTAACTGGGTTTTGATTCTTAGACCTCAGAAATGACACACTACATTTATCATGATTACCAGAAAATAGACATTCTTTACATGTTTTGCAGACAGCATAAGACATCGAATTAATTTCAGTAAGCCTAGAGCTAATACTAGAACCAACATGATTCTTTTTGTTCAAGTCAAACTTATTGTCCCTATGGTGTTCTTTCACTTCCTTTTCATGATCACTTTTTGTTTGCGAAATCCTATCCTTCTTTACATTGCTTCTAGGTTTTGACCCGCTAACTTTAGTGTCAATCTTAACATCTATAGAAGTGATGATGGGAGCCTTAATTTCTTTTACTGCCATTTCATTTTCTGGTCTAGAAGTGCTGGGTTCTGAGGCTTTCAGAGGCACATTTAAGGTCACATGCTTGACTTTAGGCATAGAACAAGGCATAACTTCTCTATCTTTCCTAGTACCAGATTTAGGACATGTTGCAATCACACATTCTAAGAGTTCCTGAGATCGTTTGGCATATAAGCATGCATGCCCAGCAACATTATCAAGTGGTTTCTCTATCTTATCATCTTCAAAAATCTCATGGAGGCACTCTAGACTATCCTTGAGGTACAAAAGATATGTTTGATATACAAATTCATTGTTTCTAAGATGAGGGGGGATATATTTCACAGTTACAGCATATTTATAACAAGCAGGCACCTTTGGTGCAACATTTTCACCACTAGTGATTGGCATTTTCCCTTTTACCACACGTTTCATATTCTCAATTTCGTTAAGCAAAGAAGTTACCTATTCACTATTATTATGATTAACCTTGAGTGAATCACATAACTCTATGTTCTTAGCATTAACTTTTGAAATTTCAGCTTGAAAACATTCATTTTCATTTTTTAGTTTATCAATTATGTTTTGAAGTTGGAAATTTTGAGAATCTAAAGGCGGAGGCATACGGGAGCCAGTCACTTCATTCTTTTCACCCTTCAATTGGGAAATATGGGCTTTCAACCTTTTGATCGTGTTACAATGAGCTCGGATCTGTTCATCACGTTTGTTGATTTCAAAAACTGCATCAAACTCAGGAGCATCCGAAGATGTCTTGGCATTTGAGGTTTTAACATTTTCTTTCAGATGTTGATATTTTAATTGTAAACCAAGATAATCAACTTCCAATTTAGAAAAATGCTTGACCATGTTATCATGATCGTCTTTTTCGATTTTATCATGCAATTTTGAATTTTTGGTCTCAAGCTCAATGACACGATCCTGGGAGACTTTCAATGCAATTGACAATTCATGAAATTGAGAAGCAGTAATGGAATAATTCGTAACAGTATAGAACACACCTTGAGCAATACATCTAGAAATCAAATTATCATTAAAGATGTGAAGGTTCTTCCGCTCAATCTCATTGCTCTTAAGCTCACATTCATTTATTCTTACATCATTTTCCATTTCATTAAACACCTTTTTCATTTCTTTAATCTCTGTATCTATGCCCTTTTGAAGACTCTCAAATTGTTCTTTTAGTTGTTTAAAGAAAGACATGACCTCAGTTAAATAACATTCTTTAGTTTGCTCAAAACCCCTTTCCCCTTCAGTTATCCCCGTAGGTGTGATTCTCTTCTTACACGTTTTCTTAAAATCAACGAATAGTTTGTAAACTACATATAGGCTGATTAAGGTCTTGCTTTGAGTGGGAAGAGTTCTAGGCACTAAATGCATTGGTGTATTTGGTGGATACACAGTAGCTGGAGGCAATTTCCTAAGGGGAGGATTCTTTTCAACAAGCTCATCAGATTTTTTATTTTCCATATCTAACTTCCAATACACTTGTTCAGGGGTTAATTGAGTTTGAGGTCTAAACTTGTTTAAGGCAATCCAATTATCCTTAGTGTAATTGGTAGTTTTGAACGTTATATTATGATCAATACACCAAGGATCTTTTAGTTTCTTTTCCATTTTCTCTCTAGAGGCATCATCTAACTCTCTATCTTCTTCAGTGCACTCTAAACAAGTAGGTTTTTGTCTAGGCTTAAGAATTTCATTACCATCATAGATCACCTTTTGAGCAGCTTTTGCTTTCTTACCATACTCAGGATTGGGTTCTTCTACAAGGCCAGTACTATGCTTATCGCTTAATACTCAATGCTTAGTGATCATGTGAGCAGTCTGAATGGTGTTGCCTTGTACATACAACTTGTTTTCAAGTTTGTTCTTCAAAGTTTTAAGGTTGGAAAAATCATTTATAAGTTTTGATTCTTTTTGTTTGAACTCCTGCTTAAGCACTTTTATATTTTCTTGAAGTTCTTGTTTTTGCTTAGCAGTTTTATTAAGTTTCTCTTGTAAGGAATTTAACTCTTGTTTTAATGTTTCTTCCCTTAAGTTACTTTTTCTTATTAATGTATGCATTTGGCAATCCATTTCCTACTTATGTGTGGTCAGCTCAAATTTAGCACGCTGTTCATAGATGGCAACTTGATCCTTATATATATTAAGCTTAGTGGTAAGGGAGTCATCAGGGATAAATGCAGAGTACTCATGCAACTCATAATCATCATTTTGAGTAGAAGATGCACAACTAGGTATAACAGAAACTTCCATGCAGCTTTCCTCTGCATTAACGTGCACAGGTTGTGGCTGGTGCATCTCTCTCTTAGGTACATCTGAAGCTTCCATGGAGCATTTCTTTGCATTAACTTGCACAGGTTGTGTCTGGTGCACCTCTCTCTCTTCTGAATTTGAGCACCAAGAATCCATTTTAGCATTATCTGACTCAAACACGATAGTCTGTTGTACATTGTTGGGTATCTTCTTTCCATTGATCACGTCGTATAAACTGAGTATCTTAGATACAACTGAATCTGAATCGTTATGCATGATGTTGATGTGCACGGTATTTTACAAATCTTTGATTTAAACTGAGAAATAGAATCTTTCTCGGGATTTTACAAAATCAAGAAGAAACCTTTAAGCAATGACCAATAGAACGTGTTAAGATGACTGATGGATCGACAAAATGATAGACAATTGTGTGTTAGGACTTATGATTGGTTGTAGGATTAGCTGAGATGTTGTTTGGTTGAGATTTGGATTGGTTGAAGCACGATTTTATGGAGAAATTTAGGTCTAAAAAATTAAAAACATCAATAAATTCTGTTCGGAGCAGATTTAGGCCTTGAATTTGACCCTAATTAACTTTAGTTTATTCGGCGTGTCATTCTCCTCGTTCTCACGGTCGTTTTGATGGGTAGAACGCTGAAAACAGAGTTACGGTTCAAAAGTTATGGCCGTTTGAAGTTTTGTCGGGAAAAGTCGACAAAACGCACTGATGAAATGGTCAAACCGCACTTTTGACAAGTCGCACCCAAGACAACTCGCACCCTAGTCAACTCGCTTTGATATCAACTCACTTTATGAACAACTCGCTTAAAAGACAAGTCGCATACAGAGACAAATCGCTTAATAGCCAAGTCGCATAAAACTCAACTCGCTTCCAAGACAACTCGCTTAAGTGACAACTCGCTTAAGAGACAACTCGCAGAAGCAGACAACTCGCTTTCAAAGCAACTAGCTTAGGCGACAACTTGCTTAAGTATCAACTCGCTTCAGAGATAACTCGCATAAGCAGACAACTCGCTTACAAAGCAACTAGCTTAGGCGACAACTCTCTTAAGTATCAACTCGCTTCAGAGACAACTCGCTTCAAACAACATACCAACTCGCTTCCAAGAAGCGTTTTATCGTGGCTCAACTCGCTTCGTACAATACTAAAAAACAACCACTTTAACAATAAAAAACAACCCAACCACGATGATTCAAGCCTTCTAATTCAGAACCTAAACACATATGATGATCCTAAATACAAAAGTACAATCAAAATTCAAACTTTAACACTAGAAATTAACCAAATGATTCAAACTCTTCTAAACACTTTTATCCCCAAAAACCTTATGAAATCCACTCAAACCAAGAATATGAAAGATGAGTGATCAAACCATGGCTCTTGATACCAATTGTTAGACATTGGATTTCATAAACACATAACACAAATCATATAAGAGGCGTATTTAAGAGTTTAGAGAGAGAAAGTTTTAGAGAGAGAAAGAGAAGAGAGTTGGGAACTATGTGAAACAAAGAAAAATGGTATTGAAAGCTCCAACCCTCTACCTTGGGAGATAGAGGGTATTTATAGTTTCTTACAAGACTCGCCTCCTACGGGCTGTGAATCAAGCATACAGTGGGTAAAGACCCGTCCGTCCTCCACGGTGTTACTTAACAAACTACTTATTGACATTACGTGACTACGACTACGAGCTTTCTAACGAATACATATACTTGAGGTGACCGACTCTTTAACTACCGGATTTTCTAAATCCTAACAAGAATGTTGGTACAAAGTAAGTTAATTGTCATTGTTAATAAAAATAAGGGTAATCAAGTATAAACATTAGGAGATTATTTTCACCTATCAAATATCCTCTCTTTTGATACATCTCTTTATCCTAACTTGCTCAGATCATTCATTTCACTTCCATAGGTCTCATCATGACTCATGAGTATGAATTTGACTTTCAACTCACTTATACCTACATTCTCAATATCTCCCTTGAGGCCAACACACCTGGCAATCATGTCTGTGGGTTCAATAATCTCGAAACTCGCCACTTTCATGAATGACGTATTGTTGACACACCTTTACTATACCAAGAAGGTATCAATACCTCATTCCGAACCATAGAACTAGAAGGTCTTCTCAGAATTAACGAGAAAATCTGTCCACGGTTTGTGTTGGAATTCTTCCGTCAAGTTGAACTCGTTCGTAACGAGGATCGATCTCTATCACTATAGTTTTGGATCAAAAACCAAAATTTTGTTTTAACTCTTGGCCAATTTTCTCACATTCTCCGAATTCCAAATCATGGACAATGTGTCTTCACTGAAGATTGGTCTCTTGATTCTCTTTTCAACTTCCGTGAAGAAAATAGTCCATATTGCTCACACATACCTTCCCCTCAAGATTTAACTCGCATGTTATGCAAACCTCAATCCAGTTACTCAAATCCAAACATAATATATACACATGATATCCGAGATGATCTTAAACCTCTCTCAGTCATTCTACGTGAAAATGTTTGGAGTCTTAGGAGAAATCGATAAATTCTTCCCGCTTGTTGTGCTCACATAATGTATTGTCTGCTAACCCACCAACCATACAATCTCGCCTACTTCTTCGCAAGATGAATTGTAAACCTTCAAGGAAACAAGAACAAACTAATTACATATGGAATGTTCCTGACACGCCTTTATCATCATATCATGTACTTTCATCCTCAATTTCAAAGTCCGTTGTACGTACTTGTAAACAAGATGATGAAACCTCTAAACACATCTCACATAACGTCATTCTTCGTCCCTGAATCGACAAATACTCATCATCCATTTGACGATCCATCTAGTGAAAACGCTCAAGAAACCTAGTTTCCTTTCCAAATAGGTTCAATCCTTAGGATTCATCTTTTATCTTTGTATTATGATCATTCTCATGAAATAAAACATTTTTCGTTTGATGTCTCGCTTATATAGATGTTCAAATTCTTTAGAAATCGTTGTCTTTAATATACGATACCTGGTGCAAATTTTGCACACCTTCTGTGAAGGTATTGTTTTGCAGGAGCCGGATCCCTCATTTTGTACTAGACGGATCCCTCCATTTAGGGAACCGTGGGATCCGGGAAAACAGAAAATAAATTTGTAGACCTTCACTCATCAAACCATCCCTCTAGACCACATCATACTAGCCAAACATAACACTTTAGGATCACTTAAGTCTTCCTCAAAATCAGTAGTTCTCACTCTCACTCATAGCTAACTTAGGATCACACTCAAGGTACTTTTGATTTATCACTTCACCTAAACTCACCATATTTCCGCTCCAATACTCACACATTATTCCTCACATCTAAAAACACTTAGCTTGATATTTCTCTCAGTTTTAGCAAATTGATTTTAGTCATCCTTACCTCAAAATAGGCCAAAAACAAAATTTTCATTTATCATGATTTTTAAAGAATTTTCCAATTTTCTTTCAAACTACCATATGATCTCTAGGATCATTTAACTCCACTTGACACTCTCATATTTTAAGTGTCATCTTTGTTACCTATTGGTGCTGATAAAGTCCCATTTTCGTCCATAAAAGGCAATCATTAGCTACCATCACTCATTGCTCTTGATCATTTAAGTCCCCTTTCATTTAAGACACTTAAAAAGATTGAAACACTCAAGATGTATAAGTATTAGACCTTACAAAACATCATTTCCCTCTTCTCTTGGTAGCTGAGAGCCGGATCCCTAGGATTAGCCTAGACGGATCCCTCATTGGAGGGAACCGTGGGAACCGGCTGACAGATTCAGCAAATCCTAGCTAAAACAATCATTTCAAGCTCTCCTTGTTAACTTAAGTACTCCATCTTACCTCAATTAACCTTCTTGATCAGTACAAATCTAAAGTTGACTCTTGTGCATGCAAATCATTACATTTCAAAGGATCTTAGTGGTTTAAGCCTTGAATGCATTTGCCAAATCCTTCTCCGTATAAACCATCTTGTTAGGACTTATTAGTCACCATCTACAACTTAATTCTTAGCAACTAGAAGCCTCTATCTCACTAACATTTTATCATCTCATCATTAGGAAAGCTCTTAGTGCTAACTCATCTACCAAAATACCACCCAAGAAACTTGCTAGCGTTATTCAAAAAATTTCTTCAACCGAATCATCTCCCGTTAAATCTACAAATGCTAGGATTTCCCCTCCACCAACTCAACCAATCAAACCAATCCCCAAAAGGATTGTTCCCACAAAACTACCATTGCCAAACATTACCATACCTCCTAAACCAAACACTCATATTTCCACCAAACCATCACCTTTGGTGCCTAGAGCCTTATCATTCACCACTCCACTTTCATCTCCACACCTCTACAACTTAGAGGACTTGCCTTCTAGGCCATCTCATCCTCCACCATTGCCAACATTCTCCTCTATAGATAGAATAGCGCAACAACAAAACCAAGGTGTTGAAACGACACTAGCACCGGTATTCTTTTCTCCATCACCCTCAAATAGTCCCTTTTGGATTATGAGGAATCATCAAAGTTAACCACCCGATCACATGGAAGTAGATACCTCTCTACCACCATCCTCGACACATATTCCACCACCACCACCTTTGGTTGAACCACCTCCTAATGTACCTCCACAAATCCTTCCTTCTTTTGTGGAAACTCAACCCAACCTTCCATCTCAAGAAATTCAATTTCTACCTCCACCATTTCCTAGCCATGACAAAGATTGTTATCATTGTCAACATGTTGAAGGCTTGATACATGAACTACGTGAAGAGCAACGTTTCATGTTTTATCACCTCCTCGAACGTTTTGATGAGGTCAACAAACCTAAACAACCTTGAGCTTAAGGATTCAAGTGGTGTCCTAGTCTTAAGCTTGACTTAGATTGATTAGGAATCATATTTCATGTTTAAGTCAGTCTCTTAGTTTTAGAGATATGTAGATCATTTCTCCTGTTTTTATTGAATGAAATTACATGTTATATGCCATATTATCTTGAGAATATGTTTGGTGCCTTAATACTTAACTCATTTTGATGCTAACATCACATTTTACATCACCATTGATGTCTTAAGCATACAGGCAGACTGATCCCTCATTTTAGCCTAGACGGATCCCTCCAAAGGAGGAACCGTGGGATCCGTGCAATAGAAGACATTTTTATTACTAACTTGAGTCTTATTTGCAGGAAATTATGCATCATATACTTGTTTTCTAACCTTTGTTTTGTAGATTTTCAGTATACACGTGAAGACTTTGACACCCTTAGCTAGGGGGAGTTTCTTGTCAAAGCAAAACATTGCAAAATAATTTGCAATACTTTCACAATAGGAATACATTACTTGACGTCCTCCTCACAAAGGAGCACTCATCAAGGGGGAGCATGTTCGTCAAAAAGACGAAACCATTTGCAAACAAAATTGCAAAGCACTCGCTTAGTCTTTCTAATCACTTGACGCCCTTACAAAAGGGATGGACCGGTCAAGGGGGAGCTAAGACGAGAATCCTTCTCTTCTCTTACTCTCTAGCTTTCATATTTTTTTTTCACATGTTTTTCTCAAAACAAAGTGTTAGTTTTTTTTCGACGCTCTTTTTGTCTCGACAAAAAGGGAGAGAAGAGAGTAAAAACTCCAATTCAAACTTTTACGAATTTTAGTTTTTCCTTAAAATAATCTTATGTTTTGTCATCAACAAAAAGGGGGAGATTGTTAATACAAATAAGTCGTAAAAACTTTTATTTATATTTTACGATCTTCTAATGTTTTGTTGATAACAAACGTAAAATCATTTTAACAAAACAAATAAAATACGTAAATAGTTTGAGCCAATATGTTGGGTTCAGTCCCAGATAGATCTTATGAGCCTTAGAGAGAGTATAGTTAACATGTGTAATCACAAGAAAACTATGGAGAACCTTTACTAGAATTGTATTCACGCGGAAAATAAATACAATACTCAAGAAGACAATAAACCTCAATAACTTGATCCTCTATGGATCTCTATTAATTCACTATGAATGTTATTGAAAAACATACATTAAAACCTAGCCGCTAGTTTCTTTTATAGTACAAGAAACCCTAATTCTGCAGCTTGCAAAACACTCAAAAGATATGCATTATCTATTCCTAATTTATCTCATGCATATCACAACTTAATACTAAATATACAGAAACTACATATCATCAAGAAGCATCCTAGATCAGCAGCATCAAGAACCTTCAACAGCATCAGTAACCTGAGTAGATTTGATGAGCCTTTACCAAATAGCTACTCACTCTTGGGCTAGCTAGTTCTTGAGTGGAATCATGGCATCACCCTGGTGAACTAGTAACCTTTCCAACATTTAGAACGTGAATCAATGGTGTGTTAGAGAACCCAAATGGTTTTTGGCAAACCATCACAGCCATCAACGGATTTGATATGTCTTTACCTGAAGCCGTTTATCTCAGGACTAGTCATGGTGTTCCACTGCCTTTACCACAAGCCATGAACTTGTGGGCTAGCCAACTCTTCATCTATGAGGACATGGTGAGTTGAATACCATACAACTTATTGGCAAGTTGTCAACCCTCCAACGGATTTGAGATCTCTTTACCAGAGCCGTTTTCTCATGGAGTAGCCAATGTTTGGTGTGTGAGACCACGGTAAATTGATAGACCCTCTGATTTTGAGTAAATCAGCAACTATCAACGGATTTGAGAATACTCACTAGAGCCGTACCCCTATAAGCAAGTTAACCCTTTGTCCCGCAAGACATGGTGAGTTAAAACCATATAGGAAACACAACTATACAAGAGGATCCTCAAAAATGAAAGTTAGTAAACAAAATAATATATACAAAGGTTTTTTTTTTTTTTAACCTCAAATAAAATACGAAAAAAATAATATAAATATATATACAAGAACAACATACCAAGATTATGCAGATGTCTCAGCAGAGTCCTCAATAATCTTATCCGTAACGCGGTTGACTAACTGCACTGCATTTTCCATATCATTTGCAACTGGAGCAGTGGAGAATACCAACTTATTGGATAGCATTTGCTCCATTAGCCTCACAAAAAGTGGATAACTCAAATCAGAAAACATGTAGAGATACACTCCCTCCCATGTCTGCACCACATGAACAGTGGATAAAGGATAAAATTTCCACTGATAAACCTGCCATTCATGTTGACCTTCCCAAACCTTAAACCCTTTGCCATCTTGAGATACTGAATCAAACAAAAGTTGAAGATCCCCAAGCAAGAACAACCCAGCATCAGGAGCATCCTGAGACTCAAAATATGTAGAGACCATCTCATACAACCTAATGAGATCATCTCTATCCAAAAAATTAAGAATCTCTGTCAGAAATGTAAAGTGCGTAACTGAGCCATCCTGCCTATGAACAGAGTTGAAATATCCTAGACCACCAAGTCCTATTGGAATAATTTCCCATTTATCCAGCCTAGACCAAACCACTACCTCCTCATCTGAATCATCTTCCTCAAAATCTTTGATAAAGGAACGCTCTGAGGCTTGAAGATCAAGTGGCCTAGACTTCCTTTTCTTAGCAATAACTTTCTTTCTACCACCAGGTGTGGAGGAAGGAGAAGACACATTAGACTCTGGCACTATAGGAGTAGGAGAAAGAATTACAGGATCAGTGGAAACCACTTAGGTCTCAGAAGAAATCTCACCAATTTCTGCAGTAGAAACCTTCTTTGTCTCAGTAGAAGGCACAATAGAAGGAACAGCTTCAGGAGGAACATCTTCAGGGGGAACACCCTGAGAGATATCAGCAGGTGTCTCAAGAGGTGTAGATGGCTCTTTAGCAGGTTCTTCAGCAGAAATACCACCATCAGAAGAATCATGAGACCGCAATCTCTTGACCTCGGGACCTTCCAAAGATGGCTTATGTCTCTTCATTATTTGAAAAGGATTAATACCATCCTTTTCAACCCATCTTAGATCTTGTTATATTCCCTCACCAACACGTCATCTGTAAAAGTTTTCACATATGCCATACTCCATCCGGTGGAGTAAACTGCAGAACTCATATTCTTAACAATCTCCCTCATATGTAATCTCTGTTGAGCTTGAGTAGGAGGTTTGTCCCATTTTTCTTTAGCCTTTCGTTCTGCATCTGCCTTATTTCTTTGATTCACCAAAGCCAGAATATCATCAACATAATTTTCTGAATCAAAGGCACCTCCTAAGATAGATTGAGCAAGAGTTGGATTGTTGGACACACCACTAGCCAATTGCCTCCAAGTATCATCTGTAAAGCTCATAGCAAGATCATCCAATTCTTTCTTTCTTTGTGGTGTGACCTCAGGAACTGTGGAAGACTGACTTTGAAACTCTGCATCAAATGTAGCTTGAGTCTGAGCAGCTATTTCCTCATCACGTTGGGAAATCTCGTGAAGTCTCAATAGTCTAGCTTGTTCAGCCGTAAATGTCTCAGAGTCCATATCCTCTTCAACTGCTTTACCCTTTCCCTTATCAATCTGAGAAGAAAGCATGAGTTCATCCTCAACAGTGGCATCCAGTGGGTCAGAGGGAATGTTGAGTCTTGCTTGTTATGTTCTGAATCTGTACTGTTGCCACTGCATCTCTGAATGCAGTGTTTTTTAATGAATAAAATCTTTTACTCTTGTCCTTTTGTTATCTGTTTCCACTTATTGTTGGTTTGATACTAGATCTGCAAGATGGTTAGTAGAACACAAAACATACAATACAAATATATACATATAATATATACAAACTATACATAAAAATACAACTTAAAGCCTCCCCTTAAACCAGAATCCTCCCCTTAGGCCATAATCCTCCCTTCAAACACAACAATCAGGGGTTGATCATGCCTATATGGACAACTAAAAATTGAAATCTTGGACCATCAAAAGCTTTGGTTAACAAATCAGCTACATTTTCATCTGTATGTATTTTAAGCACTTGAATAAGGTGTTTTTCATTAGCATCTCTGATAAAGTGGTGTCTTATTTCTATGTGCTTAGTTCTTTGATGAAAAACAGGTTTTTTAACAATGCATATGGTGCTTTGGTTGTCTATAAAGATTTTAGTGTTCATAAAATTGAACCCATAATCCAATAACTGATTTTGAATCCAAAGTACCTGACCACAACAACTAGCAGCAGCAACATATTCAGCTTTAGTAGAAGATGTTGCCACTATGGTTTGCTTCTTGCATTGCCAGGAGATTAATCTCCTACCCAAGAACTGACATCCCTCAGTAATAGATTTTTTTATCAAAGTTAGCACCAACATAATCACTGTCACTATAAGCTTCCAATTCAAATGGAGATTCTCTAGGATACCAAAGACCCAATTTTGGTTGGCCTTTGAGATACTTGAAAATCTTCTTGACTGCAGTCAAAAGAGTAACCTGATGCCTGGAACATGCACTGACTGCAAACATAATGTCAGGCCTAGAGGCAGTCAAATACATAAGGGAACCAATCATGGATCTGTATAGATGAACATTAACAGTAGGATCTAGTTCATTATTTGAATTAGCCTTAGGAGCTTCATAGGGTGTAGTTGCAGTCCTAACTAGTTCCATATCAAATTTCTTGAGGATATCATGCACATACGTCTCTTGATGCATAAAAATACCATATGATTTCTGCTGCACTTGAAGGCCCAAAAAGAATGTAAGCTCACCCATTGCACTCATCTCAAACTCACTTTTCATCAACTCCTCAAATTCCCTGCACCAAGCTTCTTTGGTAGAACCAAAGATAATGTCATCCACATACACTTGCACAAGAATAATATCCCTGAAGCTCTTCTTGATAAAGAGAGTCTTATCAATAGCACCTCTCCTGTATCCATGTTTTAGCATGAATGAAGAGAGCATAGCATACCAAGCTCTAGGTGCCTGATGAAGTCCATAGAGTGCTTTAACCACTTTGTAGACTATATCTGGATTGTGAGGATCCACAAATCCCTTGGGCTGAGTGACATACACTTCTTCCTCAATTTCACCATATAAAAATGCACTTTTCACATCCATCTGATAGACCATGAAGCCCATATAGGAAGCAAAAGCCAAGAAGAGTCTGATGGCCTCTACTCTAGCAACAGGAGCAAAAACCTCATCATAATCAATACCTTCTTCTTGTCTGTGACCTTGAGCAACCAACCTAGCCATATTTCTAACCACAATTCCCTTTGCATCCCTTTTACATTTGAGAATCCACTTAGTGCCAATAGCATACTTACTAGGAGGCAACTGAACAAGCTCCCACACATTTTGATTCAAAAATTGTTGCATCTCCTTTTGCATAGCAGCTACCCAATCATCATCTGCTAGTGCCTGTGCAACACTGGTAGGTTCCACTTGAGATAAGAAACAAGCAAATAGACAATGATGATAGTCTATATGATTGTTCCTATGTTGATCCTGAATGTAGCTGAGAAATGCAGATTCACCAAATTTTGTCTTCTTGACCCTGCTTCTAGTTTGCATAGTGGAAGTAGGATCACCAATGATTAGGGATTGTGGATGAACTGTGTTAATCCTCTTAGTGACATTTGGACTAACATCAACTGATGTGGCCAGATTAGTAAGAGTGGGACCAAAGTCATCATCATAAGAAGAAGAGTCAAAAATGCATGTTCTTGACATATAATGAATGCCATCTAATTCAAAGCTTGAATGTTGAGAATTTGCTAAGTTAGATGGACTTGGAAATCTGGTAGGGGTGTCTACAAAATCCAAACAATCAACAGATGGAGTATTTGTAGTAACAGCAGGAACAGTAACACTGTCAGAAGGAAGAGGAACATGACCAGCAGCATCAACATCAGTAGAAACTGACCCATTATTAGAAGGATCAGCCACATTACCAGCAGGAACAGGTACACTACTAGCATCATCAAAGTTCCTGCGGGCTTCAACAGTAGCCTGCCTTAAGAGTTCCTCTGTATCTTTGGATAATTGATAACCAAACTTTTTAGCATCATCCTTTGCTGCATGCTCTTGGCGTTGAAGCTTCACTAGCTCTTCTGCATATCCTAGATCACTTGAAGTAACATCAGAAGCAGCTGAGTCCTTGGTACCTGAAAAGTGGTTAGTAGGAAAGGATGGAACAAGTATAAGTTGTTCATCACACTCTGGATCTGACTCATCATCTAAGGAACCTGCAATATTAGATTGAGCATCTTGTGGTTCTGCAGAAAGGTTAGATTTATAACGAGTATAACCTAAATGGTCAATTAAATAGTCAAGATCAAAATACCATTCTTGACCTGCTCTCTGAACATTTGGCTTGTCCTCCATAAATCTTAGATTCAGTGTCTCTTCAACCTTCTTTGTGGAGAGGTTATACACCCTGTAAGCTTTACTATGAGCTGAATAGCCTACTACAAATCCCTCATAAGATTTCCTATCAAACTTGCCCAAATGATCACTGTGTTAAGGATGGTGACATGACAACCAAAGGCTTAAGGTGGCTAATGGTAGGAATCTTGCTAGACAGAAGTTCATAAGGTGTCATTTTGTAAGGATTAGTTATCAACACCCTGTTCAAGACATAACAAGCAATGCTAACTGCTTCAATCCAAAACATGGTAGGTAACTTAGAATCAGCAAGCATAGATCTTGCTGCTTCAATCAGGGTTATGTTTTTCCTTTCAGCAACTCCATTTTGTTGTAGAGTCCTGGCAGTGCTATAATCCCTTTTTATCCTCTTGTAGCACAGAGTTCTATCAATTTGGCATTCTTGAACTCTGTCCCATTATCACACCTAATGGCTTTAACCTTCTTGTTCAACTGATTCTCTACCAGGGCAATAAAATCTTGAAGAAGCTGGAATGTTTCATCTTTAGTCCCCAAAAAGAATGCCCATCAATACCTACTATAATCATCAGTAACCACCAAACAATAGTACTTGTGATCAATGCTTCTTATAGATGTAGGACCAAAAAGATCCATATGTAGAAGCTGCAAAGGCTCAAAGATAGTGCTGATAGCAGTAATGGACTTGTAGGAAGCCTTGTGTTACTTTCCCTTGTTACAAGCCACACAGTTGTGCTCATTAGTAAAGACCTTGGAAGGAAGTCCATTAACTAACCCAAATTTAGCAAGCTTGTTGATTGTTTTGAAATTCACATGAGCCATCCTTCTATGCCATTTATTAGATTCATCCAAGGATGCTTTTGCCACCAAACAAGCTAAGTCACCTGAAGGCTGAACTTCATTGAGATTGAATGTATATAGATTTTGTTTCCTTGGCACCTTCAGAACAACTTGACTGTCATCAGGTATCTGGAAATCTTTGGAGAGAACAAGACATTCAGTATTAGTGAACAACACATAATTTTTCTTGTCACAGATTTGAGACACAGAAAACAAGTTAAAATTTCTCAATGCTTCCACATAATACACATTCTCAAAGTTCAGCTTGGAAGTTTTAATAGTTCCCTTTCCAGTAATTTTACCATCTCCTCCTCCAAAAGTAACAGTACCTCCTTGAATAGATACAAAATCATGGAGCCTGTCTTTGTTCCCTGTCATACTCCTAGAACAACCACTATCAACAATGCCTAAATCTTTATTAGAATGAGGATCATCCTACAAGTTAAAAAGATATACAACAACATTAGTATACATGGAGACCCAAGTCATCACTGACTTGGGCCTGCCTTATGGATCATATTAGAAAAACCTGCAGATTTATGAGATCCACTATTGTTCTTGGAACCCCTTATAAAAGATGGTAGATTGTGTGTCCAAGAGCAACTTGCTGAGGGCTTAACAGCAGTATCCCACCTTGCCCCCCTTTTATGCAAACGGTCATTATTAACAGGCCTGTATCCATTTTGAAAATAAGTACTAGTAGGTTTGTATAATGGTCTATTAATATTTCTTCTCCAACATGATGAAGATGGACTGTCAGCAGAAACTGGGTTACCAGTAGGAACTGGTCTACCAGCAGAATTAATTCTGCTGGTCCTCACATGTGTTCCAGAGGGAACAAACGGAGGAATGTTGGTCACATCATTCCATACAGATCTATATCTCTGTTGATTAGTACACACATTCATCTGTTTCTCATAAAAATCACAATCTTTGATAAGATGAAATGCACTACCACAAACAAAACATGATTTCTTCTTAAAATTCTTGTTCAAAACTAGAATAGTCGTATCACAAACAGAATTATTCAAACCACAACCAAAATCAACAAAGCAAGAAATGTTTCTAAAAGAAGATGTCTTTGAAGAAGGTTCTTTAACAGCAACTCTTGGGGCATGGTGAACTGGTAAAGGCTTGGGAGAGGCAGAATTTGAAGACTCTTCATTTGAATCACAACTGGCATAGTCTTTAGATTGGGTCTCTGAAGTCCTGGAAGAACAAGAGACAAAAGTATTAGATTCACTGCCAGTGTCAGATAAGTCATTGGACTTCTGACCATAGGTCATATGTGATTCATCTGAGTCTGAGTCTGGGTTGGGTGGTCTAACAATACCATTGATGGAAGAAGGAACTGAATGCATTTCACCTTGTTTTAAAAAGTTAACAGGTTTTCTATATTTATCTTCCTCTTCATCAGTGACAGGATTAAAAACACTATATCCATTAGGGTCATAAATCTCATCTGGTTTAATATAATCCTTGAACCCTAACCCCGTCTTAGTTTTAACAGACAAAGAGCTATTCCACAGTTTATCTAGGTTTTTAGCCTGTTCTTGCCACTGATTATGTCTAGCCACCTCTGAATCTAAACTAGCTTGAAGACTCTCTTTTTCAGCAACAACCTTTACATATTCTTTCTTATTAAATTTTAGTTTGTTAGTGGTGTTATCCAAATCTCTTTCCAAAACCTTAATTCTTTCTTCAAGAGCTAATTGATTTTGTTCATACCAGGCCTTTTGTTTTTCTAAAGCTTTAACAGTTTTCTTATAGGCCTGGACCTGAATAAAAAATTCTTTATATTTATCATTAACATCATCAAATTCACTCTTAAGAGCATCATATTTAGCATTACAACCAAATATACAATTTTGTACCTGAGAAGTGATGCCCATCATTGCAAACTCTCCAGCAGTATCAGCAATCAGTCCAACCTGAGGCTTTTCATCCTTACCATCATCCACATGAGCATCCCAGTCAACCCTGTTCTCCAGAGACAACAAGGCTTTTGGCTTCACCTCCTCAGCTTCCTTGAGCTTTTATGCAATATACCTTCTTCTGTCACCTCCCTTCTTGTTAGGACATTCTCTAGCAAAGTGACCAAGTTGGTTGCATTCAAAGCATCTGATCTTATTCCTGTCAAACCTGGCTGATTCCCTTCCTTTGTAGCCAAACATCCTTCCAGAGCCCGTCTCAAACCTTTTGACTTTCACAGCAAGCATGGCCATCTGCCATTTAAGATCCATCTCCTCTAAATCCCACTGATCCACTTGTTCAAAGTCTTCATAGGCCAACTGTTGTTGGTCTTCAGATTCAGCAACTAATGAATAAAGCACATCTTCCATCACAGAATTAGACTTTGGTCTACTTACAGAGGAATTGTGTGTTCTGGATGCTGCTGATGAAGAAGTGGGACTTTCAGCATAAGACACCATTGTGTTAGCACTGGTAGCACTAACAAAAGTTGAGTGTGTTGGAGTTGGAGAATAAGAAGAGTGACCCTTGATATCAATTTCAAGAGATCTCAGCTTGTTGTATAAGTCATCAAAGCTTGTATAATCAAGGCCTCCCTTTGCCTTGAGAGTGAGAGCAACCTGCCTCCGGGAAGAAGGTAAAGCACGAAGGAATTTGAGATTGCATTCCTTATTGTCAGGTTTAGATTTCATCTGATTAAGCTGGCTGAGGATTTTCTGAAACCTGTCATACCCCTTATGAATCCCCTCTTCTTCAGAGACTAAAAATTCCTGAAAGTTTTGCTTGAGCATAGACTTCCTCATTTTCTTGGACTCATCGTTTCCTCCAAATCTTGCTTTTATTCCTCTCCAGATCTCTCTTGCATCATCCAGATGATAAAAGTCGCTCATGTGCTCATCTGGAAGAGCTTGAAGAAAAGTAGTCCTCGCCTTAGTCTCCCTCTGAAGGGCAATATGTTCAGCACTTGTTGTAGCTGGAAGTATTATCACATTCCCATCAGCATCTCTTCCAGTAGCCTTCTTACTGTTTCCCTTTAGAACAATATTCCAGAGATTGACGTCCATGTTGGAGATATAATTTTCCATCTTCATGGCCTATATGTCATACTCATCCTTCTTTAGGTAAGGGAATTTTGCATTGGTGTTGGACATGGTGGTGACCACTTGCTAAATAATGGACTAGGTTTTTGATGACTCAGGTTGTTCATCATTCTCAGAATCTGAATGTTTTGATGATGTCATTGTAAAGGTTTTGTGTAGAAGAATAAGAATGCCTTCTTAGAAAGATTCTCACGAGGCTCTGAAACCACTTATTGGGTTTAGTCCCAGATAGATCTTATGAGCCTTAGAGAGAGTATAGTTAACATGTGTAATCACAAGAAAACTATGGAGAACCTTTATTAGAATTGTATTCACGCGGAAAATAAATACAATACTCAAGAAGACAATAAACCTCAATAACTTGATCCTCTATGGATCTCTATTAATTCACTATGAATGTTATTGAAAAATGTACATTAAAACCTAGCCGCTAGTTTCTTTTATAGTACAAGAAACCCTAATTCTGCAGCTTGCAAAACACTCAAAAGATATGCATTATCTATTCCTAATTTATCTCATGCATATCACAACTTAATATTAAATATATGGAAAACTACATATCCGCAGGAACTATATTACTATCAGTAGCAACTACCACTATCAGTAGAAACTATACTATCAGTAGAAACATAAAGTTTATCAGCAGGAACCATATCAGCAGGAACCCATTTTTACAAAATTCCTAACACAATAGTTTACTAACACACTTACGTTTTCATATAAAACACTAAATAAGTAATAGTGTTTTCATGTTATAGTAATGCATATGTACAACTAGTGTTTACATAATAGGTACATACATACTTAGTATGTATTGTAATGGGTAATGTAATGGGTAAGAGTCTAAGTACTTGACTCATTAACTAGACACATTAAATGTAGTTGGGTAAAACCCAAAATCCATGACCCATACCCGTGGATCATAATCCAAAACCCATGACCCATTGTATGACATCATGCATGAATTCATAATGGGTATTATCCATAACCTATGGACCTAACCCATGACCCATTGACTAGATGCATTGCATCTTCTAGATACATTGTATCTATTTGAATACCCATGGTCCAAAGTCTATGACCCGTGACCCATGATCCATGACCCATAACCCATTTAGGGGGAGCGTCCTACGGATCCCCAGGAATACACTGGACGGATCCCTCAAGCAAGGGATCCATGGAACAGTAGTGATTTTTTCTCTATAAATAGTGAGCCATTTATTCATTGTAATTTACCCCTTTCTCACTCATTATCTCTTAGTGTTGTAAACTCTCTAACCTCATATCCAAATGATCTTTCTATGTAGTTTTGTGTTTGTGTAATTCTCTAGGTTCCTCTTAAAGGCGAGATCACCACCTATTGAAGTCGAGCAAGCTCAAGTCCATGGGTTGCCAAGCTTCGTCATCATCAAGACTACCGATGTTATCTTGTTGATAGTTCTTTCTTCTATCATTAGAAGTGTTGTGTTGAAGACATAGGTAAAAGATGTCAAAAGGGTCAATTCGAAGGCATTAGTGAAGGGTGCATAGGAGTCGAGTCAAAGGCATTAGTGAAGGGTGCCAAAAGTCCGTGTTGAAGGCATTAGTGAAGGGTGCCTAGGAGTCGAGTCAAAGGCATTAGTGAAGGTGCCTAGGGTGTACATTCGATATGGTGCATCAATGTACAAAATAGATTAGTTTGGGTCAAAGGATATTGATATCCTTGTTGATGTTGTAATAAGGATTGGATCTCCTTTGGGATAGGTGTTGTGTTGTGTTGGGTAGTATTTCCTCCTTAGTAATGGAACTCGGTATCTAGTCTTGTACCGGATAAAGTGTAGGCGACGTTTTGATAGGTTTGGTTTTACCTCGTGGAAGAACCCGGTGTCTAGCCTTGTACAGGATAAAGAGTAGGCGACGTTGTGAAGGCTTCTCCGCCACAAGGAGTTTGTGTTGTGTAGTGATTACAAACTCTCGAGTAGGTGACTCGGGGAGTGGAGTAGGGCAAGGAAGGTGTCATTGTAGCCGAACCACTATAAATGCTCGCGTTTTGGTTTTGTGCTTATTACTCTTTATCTTTAAGTTGTTTATTTATATGCTTATCTATCAACATCCAACATTCACACTCAATAGATTGACATAAGTCGATCTAAATATTTTAAAATGAAGTTTTAATCGGTAAAACTATTCAACCCCCCGTCTAGTTTTCCACAGATGAAATACAGATAATGCAAGTAAGTAAGAAAAAGAGATAAGTATGATAAAGTAAAGAGAAGAAGAGATAGAACCGTGACACAATGATTTATACTGGTTCGGGCTACAAGGACACCTTGCTTGCCCTACTTCACTCCCCGAGTACTCAACTCGAGAGTTCTTTAGCACTATGTCAACAAGCTCCTTTAATCGGCGGAGAAGCCTCACAACGTCACATACACTTTTTTCGGTACAAAGCTAAATACCGGGTTCTTTACACGGAAGAACCAATCCAACACAACTAACACAACTACCACAACTAACATGACAACTTTTATGATTACAATATGATGTACTAGAACCAACTCAGTGATCTTGTAATGATATTGAAGCCTAGCAACACTGCTCTTGAAGATTGGAAGACTCGTATGCAAAGAAGCGTGATCACGTCTTTTAAGAAGAACCTTGAGAAACACAAGAAGATAACTACAAGAATGATCCTTAGATTTGAGGTTAGAGAGATATAAGAATGAGAGAAGATATGTATAAGAAATGGGTGAGAAACAAAAAATAAATGGCTCACTATTTATAGGCAAAAAATTCTCTGATCACACGGATCTGGTGGATCCCTTGGAAAAGGGATCTGGCCAATGTAAACCCAGGGATTTGGCAACTGGGCCAGTCCAGCCTGGATTTTAGATTATGGGTCATGGGTACCCAACATGATGTCATGCATGATGCAATACATACTTTGGGTTATGGGTTATGGACTTTGGGTCATGGGTCATGGACTTTACTCAACTTGATGTCATGCATGATGTAATGCACATGGGTCATGGGTTTTGGGTTATGGGTCATGGGTCATGGGTTTAGAATTACCCAAGACATTTACTTACAATTATATTATTACAAACAAATGTAATTACGTAGTAAAAATAAATATGATAACATGTAATCTTTAGATTTTAACTTAGAGATAATTTTATGGTTGTTATCGCCAAAACTTAAAAAGATCGAGAAATATAAATAAACGTTTTTACAGCTTATTTGTATTAACAATATCCCCCTTTTTTGTTGATGACAAACATAAAATTATATTGAGTAAAACTTAAAAAATAGATGTTTAAGGTTTCGAAAAAAATGTTTTGAGTTTTTCTCTCTTCTCCCCCTTTTTGTAGTGTCGAAGACAAAGATATGGTGGAATAAAAATTCCAAATGCAAACTCCCCTTGACGTGAACTCCCCCTAGAAGAGGACGTCAAGTAAAAAATGTTGTCAAAAACCTACATAAGATGAAGTTAGTGATAAAATAATAAAGCCTAATAGAGATAATGAATCTAAAGAACGAGATAGAGGATGAGAGATAGTCAAGGTACATAAAACTAATCCTTGCAATAAAACAACCAAAATGTAGTGGTATTTAGACCACATACATTTTTAAAAATAAGAACAAGGATTTGTTCTTTTAACACATAAAAGCCTAAAAAAGACAAAGAAAAGTAAAATAGTAGAATATAATATTGGTCTTGGATGCTTGCATATCCATTAGTGATAGGTTCGGTGAGAAGTGATGTTGATGTGGTCTAGGATATGGTTAAGGATGAAATGCATCTCATCTCTAGTTTCATAGCGACTTGCCTAGATCATTGGCAATGAACACAAAATAAGGTGTGTGGAAGTGGTGGTAGAGTTTCATCCATCCAAGTGGGTTCATTTGGTTGCGGAAGTGATGGTGGAAAAGTTGGTAAAAAAGTATCAACACACTCGATGTCGTGGATTGGTGGAGGTTGATTTGTTTGGTGTTCAAGTGAGATGATGGATGGAAGAGGTGGTGGATTGTCACATCTAGGTGGTAGATCTTCAAGATCATCAAAGAAATGATTTATAAAGGTTGGAGGTATGGAGAAAACTAGCTCTTTAGGGTTGATGTTGGATAGAAGTAGTGGTGTTGATTTTGATGCTTGAGCTGGAGCGGGTGGCGGAGTGGATAGTGGTGGTGGATAAATTTTGGAGTTTTGAGGAGTTCCTCTAGAGTGGTTATTGTTGGAGCAATGGGATAGTTGACTTGAGTTGTTATGTGATGCGGAATTTTCCAAAACCACTAAGTTTTACAATCCTTCTAGGCAGTGTACTTAACCGTTATAGTGTAGTATAGGCAAGATACGGGGGATTGATCGTTCTCTTGGGGAATAGTGTTGTGAAGGCCGAAGTGTATGATGAATTCGGTCTAAATGTGAGGGATGATTCTTTTTTATTTTTATATATTTTTTTATAAAGCAAATTAAAATATCTCGGGGTTTTAAGAGTTTGGTTTATAAACTATTAACTAAACTAATAAAACTAAATTATACTAATTATGCGGAAAAGTAAAGTGGTAACTCTTATGATAGGTAAAGGTATTTACTTAGAATTTCCTTACTCCCTAGTTATCTCCTATTGATTAGTCGAATTGTCACGTCCTTTTTTAATTAGCGCGTTATATTCCTTAATATTGGTTGTAGGGTAGTGTTGAATTCCCTAACTCTATGAATATATTGGTCTCCTTTAAGAAATCCGAATATCAACAATCCGCACTTATACAGTCTCGTTAAGATTCTTAATATCAACAATCTGTAATTCACGCAATAATTACAAGGAATAAAAACAACTAGTGCACTATAGTGAATAAAGCATTTAGTCGGATGTACAAGCTAATACATTAACGATAAATCCAGTTTTCCTACTTCTAACACGAAACAACTAATCAAACAAGAGACGAAAATCAATAATTAATAACTAGGTTTCATTCAAAACTAAGCAACACTAATAATTTAGCCGAGCATGTTAAATAGAAGAGAAGAAACACATATAATCAAACAGCACATAGACAAATTGAATGATTAAGAGGAATTACTTAACTTCAATGAAACATGGAGTTCAGGGGCTTAAACCCTTACAAGATCTATGAAATTCATCACTCTAGGTGTTCCATAGATACCTCTCCAAGATGTTCCTATGAATGAAAAATAAACAAAATATATATAGATTTACATCTATGACGGCGTCACTTTAGGTGTGACACCATCAACTCGTCGTCATTAGGGTTTCGTCCTTAGTTGTGTCGCTGTTGTGACGGCCTCACCTTATAGGTTGTGACGCCGTCAGCTACTGTTTCTCTGGTAGTGACGCGTCAACTCTAGACCGTCACCATGGTGTGAACCGTCACCATGGTGTGAACCGTCACATGTAAAATGTATAGATGAATCTTCATATTGAATTGCAAGTGATGATGTCACGTTAGGATTGTGACGTTGCCAGGCCTCCTTTTCGTGACTTGGTCATTTTCTTCATTTTCTTGTCCAAATAAGCCAAAAACTCACTATTTTCCGACATTCGCTTTCAAAGTACCTAAAACTCGAAAAGAAACGATTTAGGGTAATAATTGATCAAATATGTATGAGTTTAGAGACTAAATGACCCCCTAAAAATGCATATTTTTAAACCTCATCAAATATCCATACACTTAGGATTTGCTTGTCGTCAAGCAAATGTGCTTTAATCCTAATCAATTTACAAGTTATGGGGAATTTAACATTAGTTTAAAAGTAATTACAACACATATTCATTCCATAATAATCATGACAAGCACAAAATCATATACTAGTACCTCACATAAAGTGTTTGGATTCTCACATCTCTCGATTGTATAGGTTGTATAACATGTATGGAAACGGAAATATAAAATACTCTCTACCTGTCATAGCACATAGATTACCATAGGCTTGATAACGGATCAAATCTTCACCATTTTAGCGTAAGCACCTAGGATAAACTATCAAAGAGGACTTTTAAAGGGTTATAACGTTAGGTGTAAGGGTATGGAAAACATGGTTTTGTGGATATAAGGATTTTTACTGGTGGCAAGTCAATTATCTAAGTCAATCACATGCCCGCGTTGCTAAGCCAAGACTCGACTCACTAACTTTCTTGAATTAATTAATAGCAAAAAGGCGGGATGGTAGTCAGTATGGTATTCTCTCTCTCTTTTTTCATACACTCTTGTCCTACCATCCACAAAATATACATTCATACATAATGGATTTATATTTGCATCTCTACACTTGAATTTTTAAATAAATAAAACTTACTAATGACCCGAATTAAGATGGTCAAAACACTTGGAGTACTTAAACATTAACGTACATATGGGGGTAATAATTTTGACTTTCTTCCCGATTACTCCTTAATAAATATTACTAAACTCATGAGTCCCATTCATCCCAAAACTGTATTTACAATATATGACTCGACTTAGCAACCATGTAATCAACTAGACAATTAACTGAGGGTTTACATAAATGTTGTAACAATAATGCACTAAAGATGAGTTCATACAAGGAAGGCTAAGGCAATTTGGGTGTAACATTTGGGGGTGGATTGTAAACAATGATCTTCATTAATATTTCGGAATCCACCGAAATATTACAAGAAGCGCCAAAAGGATAGGCTCAGAGGAGTTAACTAGGGGTATCTTGTATTAAAAATGAGTACATAGCAAGGGTGGGGTAATTACTTGACCAATGTAACCAACATAATTATAATAAACAGGTTTAAAACAAGGGTAATCCTAATGCCTCTTATCATTTAGTCAATCCTATTCACACGAATGCGATCTCACAAGCGATCTCGGAATGCATCACAAAAGCAAGTTCTAGAATATATATACTACCGATACACTAACAAGCATTAAAAGTGAATGTTTTTCCGACATATTTAAAGGCGAACCTCACATTTTGTTTGTGGACTTTTTGAGTGGTAGGTTTTTTGTGCTAGCTATATAATTCATATCCATGAGACGCTTTATTAAGACTAGAGTTTCACTTGTATATCTCATAATTTTTTTTTAATTTGGTGCTAAAATTACCTTCATAAGTATTTCTTTCGGTTTATTACAAAATTACTAGAAAACAAAACAAATAGCAAATGAGTGACTAGTCTCTAAGGTTTCTCTTTTTACCCTCCCTACACTTGATTGAACATTGTCTCCAATGTTCTTAAAAAGTACCAAAGATATGATAACGGGAAAAATAAAAGAGATAAAAGAAACTAGTACTCCCATAATTAGCTCGGTATGAACGGAAAATACGGTCAAATCTTCCTCCAAGAATATAAAATTGTCCAATGATATTCTTCTTGTCCAATATAACCAGTAAACCTTCAAGAAAACGAACACGAAATCTCGCATAAAATCGGCGACAAACACTATTTATAATAAAAAGAAATCCTAGAAAGTGAACAAGATATAATTCTTGCAAATTGTTTACAGAAATCTAGAAATTTTCAAAAATTAAGTTTTGACAAAAAAACAAAAATATGGAAAATTGTTGCTACAGTACCTGCCGCCGTCTGGTGTTAATCATGACGCTGTCAGGATGGACCTAACAGATTATTTCGTTTTCTTTCCTGGAAAATTTCTGAAAAAAATCTGACCTTTAAAATTTGGAATTTCTGTAAAACATTTATTGTGACTCCATACAAGCATTTAACTCAAATAAACACACACATATGATAGAATATATGTTAATTATGAATTGTAAATTTTCGTGTTTGAATTTCGTTCTTTTAACAAATATGAACTTCTCTACACTTATCTTTTTGTAAAATACCTTTATATGCAATTAAGTCGAGGTTAAAAACAAAATAAAGCATTTTCACAAATTATTAGAAACATGAGAATTAAACAATTATAACTAAACATATATGACACAAATAAACAAACAAAATAAAAATCAAACAATTAAAAACATGGGTTGCTTCCCAAGAAGTGTTTTTCTTTATTTACGAGTCTTGTAGCTAGACTCAAAGTCATGCCCTATTACGTGACTCCATCCTCCGTCACGTTCTCACTATCATCATCAATATTCTCCGATGTATTATTATTTATAGGTTCATCCTTTCCTAAATTTAGGTGAGAATCTTGTAATAGATTCCTAGGGAATATAAATCCATCATTTGAAGGAGTTATTTCAAACCAACTAACACCTGATTTCATCCATCTCTCAAGATCGCCTTCAAAGTGTATATATTTTGGATCTTCAAGGGTTATATATTTCTTTCTATACTTAGAGCTAAGCTTAGAAACATCCTCGAAAAATCCACATCAAAAGTCAAGAGGGCTTCTACATCCTCTTCTAATATCATCATCACTAAGTAAAATTTGTGACCCTATTCTATCTTGGGCATCACAATCTTGTTCTAAAAAATATCATAACTTATATGGTGTTTGGTAAGTAACTTCTTTAATTCCACCAATAAAAGTCATTATTCCATTTCTCTCATCTACTATTAGATTTGTAATTTTACTGAAAGGTCTACCAAAACCACTTGTGACAACCGAGGGTCAATCACATTTTATTTTTGTGACGATTGAGGATGAGGTTATGGTATTGCACTTGTAATATGATAAGACGTTATTATCTACGAGAGTAGCGTAGATCTAATGTGCGTAGTATAGATGTTAGGAATTAGAAAATTCCATGTTAAAGTGTCGGTCACCCCAATTATGATCTAGCATAAGTTAGCTCGTAGACGTATCGTTATTTGTCGTTGTTTACGTTATTTACTAGTTATTTAGTTAGCTATTTAGTTTAGAGCAACACCGTGGAGGAAGGACGGGTCTTTACCCACTGTATACCTGATCCACAGGCCGATAGGAGGTCGTTATGTTTGTAACTATAAATACCCTCTACCTCCCAAGGTAGAGGGTTGGACCTTTCATTCATCTTAATCTAACCTTCTATGTTTTCTTTCACTTTCTCTCTCTAGAAAGGCTCCCACTTTCTCTCTCTAAAACCTCTAAATAATTCGACCATATTATTGTTTGTTATGTGTTTATGAAATCCAATATCTAACAATTGGTATCAGAGCCATGGTTAGATCATATCTTGCACATCTTTGGATTTCTAGTGGTTTTTAGGTGGTTTTTGAGTTTGAAAAAGTTTAGTGGTTTTTGCATCATTTGGTTGATCTCTTGTGTTAAAGTTTGAATTTTGTTAGTACTTTCATGTTTAGAATCATCACAAGTGTTTAGGTTTTCATTTGGTAAGCTTGAATCATCTTGGTTGGGTTGTTTTTGGATTGAAAAGTGAAGTTTATATGGTTTTTCATGCTAGCGACTTAGTTCACGGATAACTTTCTTCCTAGCGACTTGCTTCACAAAATTGTAGCGAGTTACAGTTTTAAACCTAGCGAGTTAGATCTAGCGAGTTAAAGTACAAGTAGTGGACTCTCCACTACGAGTAGCGACTTGGTGGTAGCGACTTGGTCTGTAGCGAGTTGCTCTTTAGCGACTTGTATTTCTAGCGACTTGGGTAGCGAATTACTGCCAAATTTTTGCTAGCGACTTGAGGGGTAGCGAGTTACTACTTAGCGACTTACTTTGTGTCTAGCGACTTGGGACTCTAGCGACTTAGTTGGCTAGCGAATTAGTTGTTAGCGACTTGGTTCAAGAATTCGTAGCGACTTGGTTGATTTTTCCCGTCAAAACTTCAAACGGCCATAACTTTTGAACCGTAACTCCGTTTTCAGCGTTCTACCCATCAAAACGACCGTGAGAACGAGGAGAATGGCACGCTGAATGAACTAGGGTCAACCTTCGAGGTCTAAATCCGCTCCGAACAGAAGTTATTGAGGTTTTTAAGTTTTTAGACCTAAATTTCTCAGGAAAAACGGGCTTAAACCAATCCGAATCACAACCAAACAACATCTCTGCTAATCCTACATACAATCATATGTCCTAACACACAATTGTCTATCATTCCATTCGTCATTGCTTAACGGTTTAGTCTTGATTTTAGTAAAATCCCGCGAAAGATTCTATTTCTCGGTTTAAATCATAGACTTGTAAAATCCCGTGCATTCTACCACATCATGTCTTACTCTACTGACCCAGTGATTTCAGAAGTGCTTAAATTGTATGATGCTGTGGATAATAATGATAATGGATGCTACACTGAACGATTAAAGATGATTGAATCAATCAATGAGGATGTGATATCTCCGGGTTCAGACTTTGAAAAGACTGAAATGCACCAGTCAATGCTACAAAATGCCATGCTAAAGAAATGTAACATTGAGCCCTTTCAACTACTTTATCTGCACCTCAAACTACTTTTATCTACAACTATGGATCGAACAAGCAGTGCTCTCCTTCGTCAGGATTTTCCCATCTTGACAAGAACTGTGCTACTAAACTTAGAACAACTGAGGTTTCAAATTACTAAAGAGAAGTTCTCAACTGATGAATCTAATGCAGCTCTTCAAGTAATCTTCGATCAATTTCAGCCATTTATCCGGGGGGAATATTCCTCAGATTTTGATGATGAAATGACTGAAGTCTCTTTCAAGAAACACACTGGAATGGAAATTAGCGTGTTCATTGAGACATTCATACAACTCATGGATAATGTGGAGAAGTACATTGAGGAAGTTACACAAAAAGATGAAAACGTGAATGAGTGTCAGGTGCAGTTGAGAAATAGTTGTGATAAGTTGGGTAATGTATCTGTTAAAGAATCGGGTGTTGTTGAATGCAGAATGTCAGAGTCAACATATAATGATGAGTCGGGTAAAACACCAGATGATGGATCAGTTGGCACTGAATACAGAGGCTCAGATATTGATAAGCTTGACACATCCAGCGGTCCAGTGACTCTCGTTACACATGTTGTGGATGCAGATAACAGACCAGAAATTGAGCAGGTGTCATGTAATGAGGTACCCTTTACTGTTCAACATAGTGCATCTGCTAAAGCACTTAAACAAACTGATCATAATGTTGAACATGTCTATCATAAATGTTCTGTTACTGAGGCTGAGTCTGAGATTAAGTGTTTCAAAACAAAAGATTTGGTTGATAAGAAGGCTTTTGATGAACTTTCAAACAAATTCTCAAATCTTGAAAAATATTGCATTTCACTTGAAATCGCGATTCAGAGTAAAGAAGAAAGTTTTCAACTTAACAAACCATGTAAAAAACCGGAACTTCCTGAATTCCGTGAACTTTTTGAAATTAACACTTTGAAAGCTCAGCTTCAAGACAAAGAGTCAACCATTTACAATCTGAAGAAACATATTTCTGTCTTGAATGAGAAAAGTAATTTAGTCATGAATACACAAGACATTGATGCTATTATAACAAGAAATAATGAACTGTCAATTTATGTGGCTAAATTACTAAAGGAAAATGAGTCTTTGAGAAAGCATCACGTAGAACTTAGTGAGTCTGTCAAAGAAGCTAGAACTAATTCAATGGAACAAACAAACTCTTTGATAGAAAAAATTGATGAACTCAAAGCTCAACTTCAGGATAAGAGTTTCGCTATTGTAGCCTTAAAGAATGAGCTTAGGAAAACTGTAGGGAAAAGTGTGAACACTAAGTTTACAAAACCATCAACCTTGGGGAAACCAGTTTCTCATCCCATTAGAAACCGGTCTGTTGTTAGGCAGCCTACTGCGTTTATGTCCGAAAGACCAAAATCTTCAAAAACACGGTTTGCCTCCCAAGTTGATGAGGAAAAAGTTTTGTCAAAACCAGTCACTTCACCTGTGTTACCTAAGAGTCATGCCTCTAGTTCCTCTAATCCTCAACATGCAGCTACTTTTACTCCCAGCACCTCTAGGATTAGTTCAAAAACAGTGTCAAAACCAAGCATTAAAACCCAGAATTCATATGATATGAATGACTTGTGGAAGAACTATTATCTAGAAAAAGCTAGGAAAAAGGCACAGATTCAAAAAGACGGAATTTTAGGTGCAAGACCTAGGGTGAGCAATTCTACGAGATTTCAAGGCACTACTAGTAGTTGTAAACCACTACCTAGGAACACTCAAAAGACTAGGGATTGGCGTGCAGCTAAGAGTAGTTATTTGCATAAGAATGCTAAGCATGTAGAAAACAAAACTAGAAATTCTGAGTCTTTTCCACATAAGAAACAGTTTCCTAATTCACATGCCAAGGTACTATCCACTAAGACCACTAACGCGACTAAGGTTCAACATGTTGTGAAACAATACAAACCAAAAACTTCGCCTAGATGGATACCAACTGCTAAATCTTTGGAAACTAGGAACAAGGATAAGTCTTCCACTATGTATAAGAAGCCTTACAATCCTAGACCTTGCCTAAGTGGATACCATCTGGTAGAATGTTTAAGGATGCTGGACTTAGGTGGATTCCTACCGGAAAGCTGTTTTCTGATGAAAAAATCAAGGTTGACCGTGAAACCCCAAAGAGTTTGGATACTAATGTCACTAACCCATATATATGCAAGCAAGCTTGTAATGTTAGTGTAGGTACTCCTTACTCAGTTGCAGATACTTCGATCCTTCAATACATGGACTGGCTTAAAGTATGGATCACAAATGGATTGATATCTCATAACTCACGGGTTCAAGTTTCTCAACATTGATCTTCAACACTATGACGTCTGTTCACATCAGTTCAGGCCTCGTACCTCAACATAATGACGTATGAACACAACAGTTCATGCCTCGTTTCTCAAAGAAAAGAAAAGTGTACGTGTCAGTGCGCTTTATCTTCGAAAGAAGAGAAATCTTCTCATTAATGACCATTCTCATCAACATGCTTCATGCTTTTTCCGCGCGCTTTCATTTATCAAGTGAACCGGACTACCGATGATTGTTTTCTTATTCCACTTGCTCAACTATGATGACGATGGCAACATCCTGTGCCAATTTTGCGGGGGAGAAGTGTGAATTGACTACATTTGGATTATTTTCACTTGTTTAATCAAGAATGGCAACTCCGTTTGCAATTCTTGAGGGGGAGAAGAAGTGTGAAATTACTGCATGGTTGATTATTATTTGAGAATTTAAATGGTCATACGGCTCTAAACTCATGTAAGAACCGAGCTTCTTCTTATCGAGTAATCTTCACATGGAGTTTCTTCTTAAGAGTCGTTAGTTGACATCTTCACAAGCTGATATGAGGTTATTGACAAAGTGCTTCCGGTTAATGCTTCACGTATACATCAACATGATGATTCCGAACAATCTCTCTGTTCTTGTTCGATGTGATTGGTAGTTTGGTGTTACCATCTTGTGTGTTCGTTGCGGCCTGATTGCTGATTTCCTTGATGAACATCTTTCTGTTCTTGTTTGATTGGGAGGGATTTTAGTTAAGGGGATTTGCAAGATGTAAGTTGATTGGGATGCTTTTTGGTGATGTTCTTGTTTTTGGTGAGTTGAAGATGTTAACTATCTATTCCCCAACTGCACAATCTTGAAGAAGGTCGAGTCTACAGTCTGTTCTACATTTTCTGCTACATGTTAGAAGACTAAAGACGAGTTGCATTTAACGTTCTAAAGACTTCTTCTTAATCTGGGCATTTATCAAACAGATTGTCGGTTTAGGGGAGAGCACTAATTGGGTGTGTGGTATAAGTCAGATTCAATCCCCAATTAGACTTGCTCATATTCTGTAGCAGTGACTCCTCGAGACGTTGTTATTGACTAATTCTCGTATTGGACATTTGACTCAAGTTGATTACTTCGGAGTTAATCATTTATCACTTATTTGAGATTGAAGTTGATTTTCACAAAGGCGTGTTCTTATTTGATAGCTTGCTCGGGCTTAATAATTTGAGTTGAAGACTTGGTTTATCTAGTTACCAGCAGTCGAGGTGGATGGTTGAAGACCTGGTTAACTATCACTATTAGGAGTTACTTTGTTTTACTCAGTGGCACACGCATATGACGGTGTGGATAATCGCAAGAGGTGTTAATGTCTCATACTTTGTTTGGGTAGTGAGTACTTAGAGATTTGCTTGAAGCATAAATTCTCGACACCGTTCTTCCATCATTAGGTGCAAGCTTAAGATACAAATGTAGGGAAGTTGACTTCAGTTTCAAGTATGGTATAGCGGGTTTTCTTCTTCAGTGGTCACTTCAAATTGTCTACATAAGGGTTGATAAAAATAGTCAGAGTGAGTCTTCAGCAAGTTGATTCTCACAAAGACTTCAAGCGATCTTCTCAACAAATTTCAAGTATTTGGGCATTCAAAGAGTTGTTGATTCTGAAGTATCAAAACTAGAAAGGGGGAAGGAGACAAGCATCTAAACGCGAGTAAACTTGATGTACTTAATACTTCTAAGAAATTGAAGATATCCCGGGAAGACAAATGTTATTACCGCAGAGAAACTCAAGGTTTGACTCATGACGAGTAAACTTGATGAACTTAATTCTTCTAAGTGATTGAAGATATCCCGGGAAAAAAAATGTCATGACCGCAGAAAAACTCAAGGTTTTACTCATTAAGGCG
The DNA here is from genome assembly GCA_019973895.1 of Chrysanthemum seticuspe. Classification (NCBI taxonomy): domain Eukaryota; kingdom Viridiplantae; phylum Streptophyta; class Magnoliopsida; order Asterales; family Asteraceae; genus Chrysanthemum; species Chrysanthemum seticuspe. The sequence goes on from BPTQ01000002.1 coordinate 159,079,621, forward strand.
TTAAGTGTTATTATTCCAACTACGTGGGGGAAGTGATGTTAGAAAAAGTTTCTGAAGATAAAAGAGGTACACTAGTGTGTGGTGATTTCGATGGTATCGCAATGATCAGGGGAGAGATATTGTGTACATTGGGGATGCTCAGCTGTTTCACTTGAGTGCTTAATCAGTGATTCAGAGATATAATCACTTATTCCGGAGTTGACATCCGCAAAGATTGTCACCCGCAGAGATAATCAGTGACTTGGCCTGCTTCTTCAATGTTATCAGTTATTCATTCCTTGTGTATTGGTATACTTCGGATACTTGAGCTTCATACACATTCATCAGGGACGAAAGATGTGAACATAGGGGAGGTGTTCTACATTACCCTCTTGATGTGTATTCGGGAGAGTTCTTGGATATTGGTGTACTTCGGGTTCTTGAGCTTCATACACATTCATCAGGGACGAAAGATGTGAACATTGGGGAGTTGTTCTTCATTACCCTCATGATGTGTATTCGGGAGAGTTCTTGAGCAATATACAAAGAGACTGACTGCATCATTTCAACTACTAGGGGGAATTGTTCTCTTGACACTTTTTTTGGAATGGATTGCTTCAGACTTCAGTAGTAATGAAATTTGAGAAGAAATTTAAAGAGTGGGATGAAACGTTGTTGTTCTTCTTCTTGATGATATAACCCCGAATGGAGATCCTCGATTATCGTTCTTAAATGGAGCAGCGGGATTTATGGTAATGGTGTGCTTTTCTGTGCACCTGGCTAAGGCAAGCTTGAAATAGAGCTTCGAATCTGCTCATCAAAAGGATTTTCGGTTTGGGGGGAAGCTGCCAGAGTCTCACTTTCAGATGGTTCAATTTCTTTCTTCGATTCAAGAGCCCTGGAAGCTTTGGTGGTGAATGTTTAAGAGTTGATGACTTCTATCTTCTACGACGTGCTGCTCGATATCCTTATCTCGGTACTCGAATCATCATCATCTTTTACTATATCATCTACTCTATCTTTGTATATAATTATCAGAAAAACAAAATACAAAATTATAAAACCAGCAAAACAAAATACAAAAATATAAAACCAACAAAAGAAAATAGAAAAATATAAAACCTTCAAAAACCCATAAAAATCATAAAATTTCAAAAATTCCAAAAATATGTTTTCTCATGACATGTCTTCTGGTATCGATAACATCTACGGTCTTAGAAATGTCATTCAATAATGGCACGGGACCATAGATGAAGTTCGAACAGGAGGTGTAAATATTTCTTTCTAAACATGTCACAAATCAAATGGCTTACAGTTATTTCAGACTGTAACCCGGGCTTCAAATATGGTTTGCAGTTACTTCAGACTGTAACCCGTGCTTAAACAATGGCTTGCTATCATTTCAGATAGCGACCCGCTCTTAAAAGGAAGGAAAGTGCTACGCTTAAACAATTTTCAAATATTTCGTGCACTTATCCTAAAACAATTTAAGGAAAGTATGTCGAAGGACTGCTGTTCCTACACAAATGTTTTTCCGTCTATAATTCTTCAGAAAAATATTTGTTGTATTTCAAAAATGGTGGTAAAATGAGTTGCTTGAAAAAAATCAATCAGGATCAGAGTTTTTCGTATTAATTCGCAAAAACTCAATCGATGACTTCAGCACTTTTAAAACTTTTCAAGAAAAAGAGTCATTGATTGAGGGGAAGAATATTTTTCAAATTTATATCTTCTAACGGACTGTCTTAATTATCCTACGTGTTAAAATGAAAAAATATAATTGCCTATGTTGAAGGACTAGGTTTCTAGGATATGATTGTTAGGTTTAGATGATTAAAGTTTGATGAACACATTATTCCCTTGCTATATATGATCTTATTGTTATGTTGAATTGACTTTAATTAGTCGACTGTTGTTATGGGTGATGTCGACCACCATATATCGGTATGTGTGTTCACTAACGTATGCAGATATCATGGATATAAGAATGTTCCCGATCCGGATCCCACTAATGATGATGATTGGATGCCGAAAGGAAAGGGTAACTATTTCTTGGGTTGACAAATGAAGAAACGGAGCTTAATTGGACTTCAATTGAGAGTTGGCATAAATGCAACGTAAGAGGTCTCACTGCATCAGCAGATGGTTTTCTTCAGCAAGTGAAGAAACGGAGCTTAATTGGACCTCAGTTGGCATTCAAAAATGCAACGTAAAAAGAAGTCTCACTGCATATGCAGACGGTTTTTCTTCCAAGCCCTACAGCAACAACAGAAGCTTCTCAACCACCTAACGTGTCTTTGTGCAGGATACCATTTTTAAACAATTTTGAATTAATTTGATTAAATTGTTTTGAAAATGGAAAATATTGTTTTGAAAATTATTGGACTTAATTTTGAAAATCACCGGACTTCATTTTATCAAAACTTGAGTCACTCAATTATCGACTACGGTCATGGATTGAGGGGGAGAGTGATTTAAAATAAAATATTTTCAAACGATATTTCTTCACAAAAGTTCCGCTTTGTACAATATAAGTGGTGATCTAAAGATTTAATGTTATGTCATGGTATGATTTTTTCTTTAGAATCAAGGTCTTTCAAAATGAAATTTTTTCTGTTCTTGTTTGATTATGAAATTGTTTTATTTTACTTAAAGATCTCTTAAAAACTATCATACCTGACACTAACAATCTTTAATGTCTTAAAATGGTCATTATCTGTCATTTTTCAAAATTGAATCTTGCCACGTCTTTCCCCAAATTTTTCTAAATGATTTAAATCTTTTGGGATCTCTAATCTCAAATGGTTTAAAATTTCTGATCGGGGTAGAGATCGTGATTTAAATCTCTTATCTGTTTAAATGGAATTGGTTTTAGTCCTTTAAAGGCACTCCTGCCTCCATGTGCCAAACGATTTCATACACCATGCACATGTTGAGGAGGAGGATTTATCCAAAAACATGATGAGTATTTAAACCAGGCCACATATTCTCCCATGTTTTATAAACCGTATTAAATCACTTGGGATCCAAAATCTCAATGGGTTTGATATTTTTGATCGGGGGAGAATTTGTGATTTAATAATGAAATTTGATAAAAGGTGATCGTTTGGATTCAGTTGTGCAGGCTGCTCTCTCATATGTGCTAAACGCTTTTGAATCTCGAAGCACATATTGAGGGGGAGCAAAACCATCGAGGTACAAAAGTTTTTAAAAGAGATTATAAAGTACCTTGATTGTGTTTTCAAATGGTTTTCTTAATGGATTTTGTGATTGTGGATGTGCTTCAAAAGAACTCTTGCCTCTATGTGATAAAAATGATTTTAAATATCCTACGCACATATTGAGGGGGAGAATTTTACCAAGAAAATCAAATGGTTTTTTCGTATGAAAATTGTGATCAAAGAAAATATTTCAAAGTCCTCTTGCCTCCTTGTGCTAAACAATTTCTAAATCATACGCACATGTTGAGGGGGAGGTTTTCTAAATGATCAAAACTATTAAGGTACAAAATGCTTTGATCTCGTATCACAAGTACCTTGATTGTTTTTCCAAATGATTTTTCAATTGGTTTTAAGGAAGAATGAACTGTACCAAAAGACCGACCAATTTACTTTATGCATGGTGTTATAAGGATGGTTAGGTTAGGTATTAGTTCCCACGATCCGCCAGAACCGGAGGGATCTACCCAGGGACAATCCACTAGATAGTGTAGAATCCTTAGGTATATTGAAAAAAGGAGAAAAGTGAGATACGGGAAGAGTGCGGACTGAGACAGAGCTAGTACTGGAATAAACCCAACAAGGTTCTAGTTATGAAGTCTCGGTAAGCACTGAAGGGGTTGAAGAATGAAAAAGAACTGAATGTGAAAAAGGGTGAAAAGAAATAGCCCTCCATCAATTCAACCTTAGGGCAGTAACCGGGTTCAATACATATGCTACTGGTTGTTACTAAGGTAACACTAGTATTGAAGACAAGACGTCATGGACCCAGTGACGCACTGCACTAAACTTCCCAAGCCACTCAAGTTCCTCTTAAAAGGGCTTGTTTCATTCTCACGGGGAACCGACATTATCTATCGACTTTCTCTTAGAGATTGTTGATATTGAAGAAGGAGACCCTCTCCCTAGTCTCCGACACAGGAACCAAAAATGCACTATTGAGTCTAGAGCCAAGAGATCATCCACAATATCTCATTAGGACACTAAATTATTGAAGACTTGTTGTTTCACACAATGTGGAAAGTAAGTATATATTAAGAGTCCTACGCATTATCCTTGTGGTATTGCCAGAACATCCGAGTGATATGAAAATATTCACGATGAAGATGGAAATCCTTCTAGAGCCAACATCAAACAAGCTCTTGGTGGGTGACATGTGAGATCTTCTCGTAAGATCAAACTTGTGACAACTGGATAGAAACAATGGGGCGATTCAGTCTTGAATCAACCTTGGTCCAGGAATGGAATTGACGAATACTTTTGGAAAAACCGTTCGATGTGCAAATCTTCTTTTCTCTAGCACGTCGAATGTGTACTTATGTTTTCAAAATTCAAAAAGTATCTCTGATTGAAAAATACTTTTAGAAAAACCGTTCGATGTGCGAATCTCTTCTTTTCGCTAGCACGTCGAATGTGTACTCATTCTATAATACAAAAAGTATTTTGATTGAAAAATTGATCTTTCTCATAAAACCTTCGTCGTATTGCAAAACTCTTTCTTCAAGCAATACGCGATTGTTTTTCAAATCATTTTTCATCAATCAGTGAATCTCAATTCGCTGGTTCACTCACTCCGTGTTGTCTTCTTTGAGACGTTCCGGTTTGAGAACAGCTAGAACAGCTGCGAAACCCTGTCAAGGAGATTCTTAGGAATCCTACCTGATCACAGGCAGTACTTGTACTGATCAACGGGGAACCGTGGGCCGTGTACCTCAATTCAACGAAAGTGATCAAAGACACTTTCGTGCGCTTTATTGCTAACTGTTGTTTGCAGGTACACTTAGACGGTTGCAGCTGATCAGAATTGAGGAGTCAATCCAAAGCCGCATGCTCACAGCATCCACACTTAATTGAAGAAATCATGACTGGTGCATATCTACATAACCTGGTTCTGATATTTTTTTACTATGCTTCTGCTACGCTGCTGCAAATATTATGAACCAGTAAGGCTTCCGCTACTCTGATGGAAAGATGTCATGATTCAAAAGTGTGAGCATGTCGGTCCAAAAGTCACAACTTCACATGATGGCAACACAACTAAGGGTGATCCAGAGATTTAATGTGGCTGATGATCTCAATGAAAGCTCGAAGATCATCAAAGATGTGGATCAGTTCAAAGGCCTCCACTTAAAGTACTAATCTATGCGGACTTGGAAGAATCATTGCTTAAGCACAAAGATTGCAGAATTGAAGAATTGAAGTCTACGAGCTCAAGAACGAAGTCAAAGATAGAATGCTAGGAAGCAAAATGTATTTCATGGGGTGACCTCCCTTAGGGGGAGATTGTTAGGAATTAGAAAATTCCATGTTAAAGTGTCGGTCACCCCAATTATGATCTAGCATAAGTTAGCTCGTAGACGTATCGTTATTTGTCGTTGTTTACGTTATTTACTAGTTATTTAGTTAGCTATTTAGTTTAGAGCAACACCGTGGAGGAAGGACGGGTCTTTACCCACTGTATACCTGATCCACAGGCCGATAGGAGGTCGTTATGTTTGTAACTATAAATACCCTCTACCTCCCAAGGTAGAGGGTTGGACCTTTCATTCATCTTAATCTAACCTTCTATGTTTTCTTTCACTTTCTCTCTCTAGAAAGGCTCCCACTTTCTCTCTCTAAAACCTCTAAATAATTCGACCATATTATTGTTTGTTATGTGTTTATGAAATCCAATATCTAACAATAGATTCATGAAATGTAGTATGGGAGAAATGCCCGTCTCATACTTGGCATTGCCAATTGGTGGTAATACGAGGAAGGTGCCGGGGTAGAATATGGTAGTTGAAAGGTTTAAAAATAGACTTTTCGATTGGAAATCTAAACCGATGTCTTTCGTTAGAAGGTTAGCGTTGGCGAAATTGGTGTAACGACCCCAAAAATCGGGTTTAGCGGAAGCATACAAGTCATTGGTGTTACTAATAACACAAGTATAGAATAACAAGTTTTTCTTAAGAAAACTCATTTATTCATATAAATCGAAGTTTACAATCAAATTTAATGTGGAAATACGGGCCTATAATAAATAAGCGGTCTCAAATACAAATATCAGAGTCGTCTATGACCATGTCGTATCATTGCCCAAGCGCCTCCAAAAGTAAACTATCGCCTCAATACCTGAAAATACATGCTAAAAGTGTCAACACAAGGTTGATGAGTTCATATGTTTACCTAAAATACTTCGAGTTCCAAAAGAGCTTTGCGAACAAAGTGTCATCCACAGTGTCGCGAAAACTGAGTTAACCTTTCGTAAAATAGTAATGTGGACCACAAGGTTTTCAAACGCAAATAATCATTCACAAACAAGTCAAAATTTAACCAAGGCATGTCCTGCCTAATTCACAATATCAAAACATTTATCCGCAAAATAATCATAAGTCAACAGCTTGGACCAGATCAAAATCATAAAAGTTATCTATTACACAAGCTAAGTCATGCAACCGACATTCGACATACAAATATATAAACAAGCCCCTAACGGTGTTTATCGCTAACCACCGTATCCGACATGCTATACGTCCGACCAGTTGGTGCTACCAACTATGGACGGGGTGTCACCTTTGATAGATCTATCTATAACACTCGCGTTTCCCGCAGGAATTAACGGTTCATGAATGGGCAATTTGGGATACTACCTTGCATAAACGCGTAATAACTTCCATAATCCAAAAAATCCTTTTAGGTCCAATCAAAATGGTTTTCAAGCACTTGCGTCCACATAAAACGTATTCAAACCAAAACTCGCATTTCATAAAACCAAGTAACAATCGTTTATTTAAATCAATCAAGCATTTCATTTAGTCAAACATGAGCATGTATTTTTCCCCAAAATAGTTCAAAACAAGTAAAAGTATGGGCCATGAACTCACCTCAAATGAAGTAACACAAGAATCACAGCTGGCATTAGTAAGCAAAGAATAATAGTCTCACAAGTAGGGCACGACGACATTAAGAAAGAAGGCAAAATAAAAATCAAATAGTACATGCTAGGTCACCATGTTTGTAACACAAGCATCAATATGAAGAAATGAGATAGAAAGTGATCGGTTGAACACTTAACACAAAACACACGTATGATATAGAAAGGTTAGGCGTAGGATTTGAATACAAGTGAACAACCAACCCCCAAATGGGAGTTTACAAGATTATTTATAGGGCAACACACAAGTTCCCTTCCTTTCCTTATTGGGCTTGGATCAAGGCTTATGGGTTTTCTACATAAGCCTTGCCATAAATACTAACTTAAAAGCCTAATTAAGCAACCTATTACATATTGATTACAAACACTTGAAATATAGTTTAGGAGTGATTCCAACAATCTACCCCTAAGTGTTGGTAATTAATGATATGAGAGAAAAATGTTGTAGGTGCTGATGTAATAGTTGCTTTGACGTCTTCTGACATTCTTCTTTCTTGTGAGAAGAAGTGTCTTGATTCCAACAATCTCCCTAGTGTAGGGATGTTGTTTCTTTTGAAGATTTAGCTTTGACGTCTTTGATTTCTTTGTTCTTTGTTCTTTGTTCTTTGTTCTTTGTGGTGGTTGTGATAGTATGTTGTTGTCAGCTACAGGTCAGCTTCGTTGCTCCAGCGTCTCCACGTCTTTCTCCAACATGCTCACACACTCATTTGACAATGAATTCCAGATGTGAAGTAGTTCTCGAGTCTTTATAACTTTGTAGATTTTTGATTAGATGGAGAATCATTATGACTTTGTGTTGCCTTTGATAATGAGAGAACTTCTTTGATGATGTTGTTGGTATAAGCATGTGGAGAATCAGCACGATCTCTTCCTCCCACGAGCATCCATCAGCAGCAGCATCTCTGGTACAGTCACGAACATCAATTGATCATTGTAATCTTTTCATGAAGAGTTGATTACTACAATTGTTCTATTGATGAATGTCTTGATTCCATTCACCTTGGTCGGGAGAATCAGCCGTCCGAATCCCGTAAGGGACAGTTTGCATTACATTGAACAAGTTCAAGTAATGACCCACATATTCAGGACTCGATTCTTGAAAGGAATCTCCTTAGCGGTATTTCCAGCACTTACAAGTTCGAACTTCGAGAGTGTCAACAACATAATGTGAAAACACATCTATAATTCTAGCAAAGGCTTTTCCTGAAACCGAATGCCCTCAAGAAGGCTAACACGATATACCAAAGGACATCTACGGTTCAGGTGAGTCGCTGAGGTATACCAAAGCATCACTTCACGACTGTAGACCATTTGAGACAACACTAAGCGTAACCCACAAGGAGTTACCGAAGTGACCTGTTGTCAGGGCTGTTTGATGTTGACCCTGGCAGGAGTTTCCATTCAATCACTGAGGATCATAGTTGTGGCCCCCTCATAAATGTTCTCGACAGATTGCTAAGATCTGTGAAGGACTCGATAATGTATCACTTGCGTCCTTATTGTTGAACGACAAGTGATGAAATCTTAAGTGTTCCTAAGAGATCATTTGATGAATCTCGTGGCTCTAGACTCAATAGTGCGCTTTGGTTTTCCTGAGCGTAGACTAGGGAGAGGGTCTCCTTCTTCAATACCAACAATCTCTAAGAGAAAGCCGATAGTTTACGTAGGGTTCCCTGTGAGAATGAAACAAGCTTCTGTTGAGAGAAACTTGAGTGGTTAAGAAGGTTTTGTACATGCGTCACTGGGTTCATGACGACTTTGATCTTCAATACCGGTGTCATCTAGTGACAACCAGTAGCATATGAGTTGAACCCGGTGTCTGCCCTAAGTTGAATAATCTGGAGGGCTATTTATTTTCACCCTTTTCATTACGTTTCTTTTTAATTTTTCAACTCCTTCTTTCTTCGATTTTCATTTTCTCCTTTTTATAATCATACCTAAGGACTTCTAAATTCTAACTATTGGTGGTGTCCTTGGGTAGATCCCTCCGGCTCTGGCGGATCATAGGACGGTTATTCCTAACCTTAGTCACCTTATAACTCCATGACTAACCTATGTTGCCATAAAACCATTTTTGTGAAAAATCTCTCAAAGTGGTTATGAGTAAGAACATTTTGTACCACCGAAAGAGTTTTATATTTTGCAGAAATACTCCCCCTCCACAGGTGCTTAAGTATTTTGACAGAAATCTGCACAGTGAGAGAAGAGCGCGCACTTTTGAATTGATCAACTCAAGATAGACAATTCCCTGCAAGACACGGTTACATCACTGACTAGGTCAGCTTGAAGTTGTAAACACTCCTTGGTGAGGAGGTTTGACCCGTCAAGGTTCATGTCTACCAAGAGTTTCTCGAATCATACATTCTACTAGGACAAGTCCTTTGCGAGACACGTTTACATTACTAGCGAACTAGCTTGAAATTATTACCCGTCTTGGACAAGTCTTTTCGAGTTACTTAACATTTAAGATCTCGTCAATTCATTGGTTAAGTCTTTACCATGAAGATTCAATAGCAATTTACAACATATTTCTTATCACATAATTTTTCTCCCCCTCAAAAATGGCATATAATTGTTATTTTTGATGAAATTTTGATATCGAATATGTCCATTTCGATTTTTGTGGGAATATTACCACGAAGAATCATTTGTGAACAAAGTTTTAATCAAATACTACCCCTCAACAAGTGATATTGACTTTTGAGGTTTTGAAAATCATAAGGGGAAGTACTTGTTCTTTTGAGCAAAACTTTGAAAGTGAAAGTTTTGATTAGTTTTACTCAAAAGTAAGAAGCTGTCGCTCCTTTTATAAGGATTGTGGCACTGATGCGTACCACATGGTCCTTTCATTACAAGTACGGGTTGTACACTGTTATGTGTGCACAAGCCATAGTCAATTAATCAAACAAACAAAATCACAATCAAGAGAGTACCTAATGATTACAGACGATCAACTACTTTTTGAAGACGTTGGTAAGTCAGAATCAGAAAGTTTGGTCATCCTCCCACATAGCTCTCCAACCGTTACATCTGATCCCGATGAATCAACCTTTCATTGATCCTAGTGATAAATCAACGAACATCCTTGCGATCCTTTGAAGTTCCATCTCTTAGTCTGAATTTTACCGAACTCAATGTACTTCAATCGATATACCCAGAGGCGGAGCCATATGTTAGGTAGTGGGGGCGTTGCCCCCAACCAAGCTCTTATGAATACAAAAAGTACATAGGAAAAAAATTGATATTGGTAACAAATAGGACTAGTGCCCTCATGCAAACAGTCAAAGTGCCCTCTACAATCTCAAATATTATCAAAAAGGAAAGCTTTTTAATGTGGAAACTGCTTCCAACTGTAATATTGTATCGTCGGAAACAATGGAGAATAAAAAGATAAAGTGGGCGGTGTGAAGATGAATTGTGAGAGGAATGAGTTGTGGGGCACTTTATATCACGTGATAACATAAACTCATAAAGTTTCTTTACTTTATCAATTATTTACAAAGTAAATTAATATAGTATACCGAAGACTCTTTTTATCTCTCTTTGATACAAAGTAGCTATGTAGAATAGTTTTATTTTAAAAGTTTATGTGGTATATATTTGTTTTGTTTTGCATCTTTGAGTTTGTGTAATTCCTATGTGTATATGTGGAATTTTAGCATGCTTTTTGTTTTGAGCAATTTGTAGTTATGATCGATTAATTTATGGGTTTCGTCTTATCATTACATCAATTTAATGCGGGTAGAATCTTCAGATTTTGATTCAAAAGTTCATGTATATGACTTTTGTCAACATGATAGTTTTTTAACCGTGACTTTTAGCGACATATCATACTTCAGTTTTTCAAAATGTTGTGTTTTAGATAAAATCAACATATCTATAATAACTGCTAATTGCATTGAAATAGGGCACTTTTGTTGCCTTTATCGAAACCCGAATACCCGCCCCGACTTGTATCACGCACACTAAAAACCTTCTTATCGCACGATGCCCCCCGTGATCAGATTTCCTGGCTCCGCCACTGGATATGCCAATCCATCTCGAACCATCTCCAGGGTGGCGTCATAGAACTTGTGAATTTCATCGAAAGCCATGAAGCAAGTATGATGATTTTCACTTTGGTAGACAAACCTAAAATTTGGTTTATAAAAGATTTTGTACTGAGGTTCTTGATTGATTCCGTTGAAGTATAGGAGTGGGGCGGTGAGATTGAGTTGTTTTTGGTAAGATTCGACCTCGAGTTAGAGATCTTCAACACGCTCTTTGATTTGATGCGTATGAATAAAAGGAGTGCAGTAATGTACTTGATCTAAATTTCGGTTGAGGTTCAGGTTGGGGCTCAGGTATGTCGTGATCCTCACCACCAGTGTATGTCAAGTGATCACCTGTTTTTTCCATTGGTGGTGTGGTTTCTGAAACCCTTAGTTGATCAGATGGTGGTGGATGTGTAGCTTGTTGTGTAGAGGTGGAAACATGCTTAACCATTTGTCGAATCATTGGATGGAGATGCCTTCTTAACAGATTTTGTTGTTGACTTAGTTGTTTCTTTTGTTGATGGAGGTGATGATTGAGATGATGATTTGGGTTTGGTGGAAGTGTCAAGAGGTGGTTCAGAAGACTGTTGAGGTTTTTGTGTTGGATTGTCAACTATGTAGTTGTCAGATTCCTTATAACTTTTCTTCTTCAGCTCTAGCAGCTTCTTCTGCCTCTTTTCGCATCATTTCCTCTTCAGCCGCCAAATTATCATCAGTGACTCTTTCATCCTTATCATGATTGTAATCTCCTTTGTCATAAATTTCCTCATCTTCATCATGCTTTTCTTCTTGCGGTTGTTTTAGTTGTTGTTGTGGTTGCTTCATTTCAATAGTTGTAGTGACAGTGACACCCTGATCCTTACCGGGTTGATTAACCGGATCAGATGGGGTTAGAGTTGTTTGTAATGGATCTTCCATAAGTGGAGGACTACTGCTTGACCCTCCTGCCCCACCGGGTTGATTAACCGGAAAGGTTGAAGCATGGTATTGCATCCTTTTCTGCTTTAATGTCTTACGAAATTTTCTTTCTTCATCAATTGTATCATACTCATCATCAGAAAGAAGTCAGAGATTGAGGATGACTTTGTGAGCATGTATTTGAATGGATGTTGTAGAAGGATGACCACAACAATTCTGCAAAATGATTCAGAGCATATGAAGTTGTTGAAGATGACACGGAGATTGTTCTTGCCAATTGTTTTGTCGTATCCAGCTGGGAATGTGTTTGCCATCGAGAACTCAGCTGGGGCATTGATGTTTGCTTGATTTGCAGCCATTTTGTCATTTGAAAGTCATTAGATAAAGAGACAGACATATGGAAACACAATGTGTTTGTATTAATTTGATTTATTATCTAATTTCTTGTTTGATGGTAACATGTTTATGTTAGTTACAAATCCAAAGACACATTTATCCAATTGTATGAAGTTGATGTGATAAGTTACGTGAACATGTTAATTTTGAAATTTCAAAGACCAATTTTTCACTTAACACACAACATATTAACTTTTGTAATCTTATACGAAACATCAGGTATTTGTGACTTATGTGTAACTTTTAACAAGTAACATATGCGTAACAGGCCAAAATGTAGTGAATAGTGGGTTACGAGTAACAAGGATCCTTATGCGTAAGAAAAGAGCTTATGCGTAGGAGTAAGCTAAAGCGTAAGACCAAGCTTATGCGTAGGAGTTTATTACGTGTAATACAAGTTCAAAGGCTTTAGGCTTACGCGTAGGAATAAGCTAGATGTTACGCGTAAAGTTTACTCGTAAGAGTAAAGCTTATGCGTAGCAAGCCTTGTTTACGAATATCTTTCCAAGATACGCGTAATCCACTGTAGACCTCTTATGCGTAAGAGTTACGTGTAAGATTTCTCTTAGGCGTAACCTTTACGCACAAAGTAATCCTTTAAGCATAACGGTTTGAACACCTGAAGATTCTGACATTACAAATATTTAACCTATTAAATATAAACATGAAAACTTGATTGTAGTTAATTCCAAACATCTTTTAGATCACAAGACAAGCATAAGAACATATCAGATACACACAAAAAGACTTAGGCGTAAAATTACTTAAACCCTAAACCCTTAATCTACGCATAAGAGATATAGCTACACAAATCAAACAAGAATGTTTCTGGAGTGTCCTGGATGTCATATGAGTGCAATGAAACAAGATATAACACACTTCCACCACAAAATCAGAAGATTCATGGGATATGAACCCTAAAAACCTAAAACTTAAATTCTTACAGTTTAGATGTTTCTGGGCTAATTTAAAGGTTCAAAACATGCATATATACTTATTCTAACACTTTCTTGACCACCTAATAACATATCACAGAATAGAAAAACCCTAAATGAGCGCAAGAACCCTAGAATTCAAATTAATGAAATTTAAGATTCTGGATGGTTTTGGACGATTGAAACAAGTTTAATAGACACTAAGAAAGGTTTTAACATAACTCATTTCAATCCAAACACTTTTATGCAAAAACACCCAATTCGTTCGAGTGAACAATTTTCCAAAATCAGTTTAAAGAGTTTTAACCGTTGGACTTGAAAGATTTTTGAAATCCTTGTTTAGAATCTTGATCAAAACAATTTAGAACTTACAGATTATGAACAGCTTGAACGGATTTTGAAGATTTGCTTTGGGCCGTATGATCTTGGTGGTTTAGGAGTAAATGCACATGAAGTGGTGCATTGAATGTGTTAGGTGAATGATTTTGTTAAAATTAATTTGCCAAGTTGACACATTCAGTCCCTCAACCTCTAAGAGGTTCCAACCAAGATCCTTTAACTTTCGTTTAGGTCAGACAAAACACTTGTAAGGCAAGAAACTTAACGATACTCCCCCTCGACTTTTGAAATAATGAATTTTGAAAACATTTGAGTCCGAGGAGAGAATTTGACAAGAAACGTATCTACCATTTTAGACGAAACAACATATTTTTTGGAAACATGCAAATACAAGGTTTTATGAAACTGAAAAATATTTACTTTCTCCCCCTCAATACTTGTTCGGGAAAATTGTGAAAAGTTTGATAGAACAAAGTGTTGACAGAAGTTTTGAACTTGCCAGTTTGAAAGAAATTAGATAGAAGAATATTTTTGAATTTTATTAGATTTTATATTTTTGTATTTTATTTTTGAAAAAAATTATTTACAAAAGAGGTTTTGGTGTTTGACGGGTTTTAAGATTGTTTTAAAAATTCGTCCAGTTCGTCTGGAGTCAAACACCTCATACCGATCCGTTGGACCAACTCAGTAAACCTAGCAGGAGCTAAGGCTTTGGTGAGAAGATCTGCCAGTTGGTATTCAGTACCCACAAAATATAATTCAACGGTACCCTTTTCCACATGCTCCTTGATGAAATGATATCGAAGATCGATGTGCTTTGATTTTGAATGTTGAACGATGTTAGGAATTAGAAATTCCAAGTATTAAAGAGTCGGTCACCTCAAGTATATGTAATCATTAGAAAGCTCGTAGTCGTAGTTATTTTAAGTTAAGTAGTATTTAGTTAAGTAACACCGTGGAGGACGGACGGGTCTTTACCCACTGTATGCCTGATCCACAGCCCGTTGTGTGGCGTTTTATGTAAGACTATAAATACTCTCTACCTCCCAAGGTAGAGAGTTGGAGCTCATAATAATATCTTTCACTTTCTCTCACTAAGTTCCCTAAACCTCTAACTTTCTCTCTCTAGAATTCCACTTATACGCCCACTTTGTGTTATGGTTTGATGTGTATGTGAAAACTAATATCTTTCAATTGGTATCAAGAGCCATGGTTAGATCATATCTTGCACATCTTTGGATTTCTAGTGGTTTTTAGGTGGTTTTTGAGTTTGAAAAAGTTTAGTGGTTTGTGCATCATTTAGTTGATTTCTTGTGTTAAAGCTTGGATTTTGATAGTACTTTTACGTTTAGAATCATCACAAGTGTTTAGGTTTTCATTTGAGACTTGCTTTACATTTTTTTAGCGAGTTGAAGTTTTTGGAGCTAGCGACTTAGGCTTAGCGACTTACAGTACAAGTAGTGGACTCTCCACTACGGGTAGCGACTTGGTGTTAGCGACTTGGTGAGTAGCGAGTTGCTATTTAGCGACTTGATTCTTTAGCGACTTGAATCTTAGCGAATTGCTGCCAAAATTTTGCTAGCGACTTGAGGCTTAGCGAGTTACTATTTAGCGACTTGCCTTTGTTTAGCGACTTGGGACTTTAGCGACTTGGTGGTATAGCGAATTAGGTGTTAGCGACTTGGTGCATTATCTTCTAGCGACTTGGGTGATTTTTTACGGTTTTCTCTTGATTTAGTAAAATCCCGTGAAAGAATCTATTTCCCGGTTTAATCATAGAGCTATAAAATCCCGTATAATCTGTTAACATGTCTACCAACGTTCCTACTATCATCTCCACTGTTGCCGAGGATGTTCAAGCAGCTGGTTCAGATACTCGTCCACCCATGCTTGACAGAACTGACTACGATTCTTGGGCTCAACGAATCAGATTGTACTGTCTTGGAAAGGAAAATGGTGTCAACATTCTCAAATCCATTGATGAAGGACCGTATCGAGTTGAGACGACTAGAGATGTACTTGATACTGCTGAAGATGGAACTCTGATTTACGGAATGGACAGACCAAATATGTATGATGAGCTTGATGATAAGGAGAAAAAGAGATTCGATGCTGATATCAGGGTTTCTAACATTGTTCTTCAAGGTCTTCCTAAAGACATCTACAAGCTGATCAATCACAACACCGAAGCAAAGGCAGTATGGGATAATGTCAAGATGCTTCTCTCAGGTTCTGAATTAACTATGGAAGACAGAGAATCACAACTCTATGACGAATTTGAACACTTCAAGATGAAACCAGATGAGAGTGTCTATGAGTACTATGTGAGATTTCATAAGTTGGTGAATGATATGAGGAACATCAGAATGACTATGCCTAACATTCAGCTGAACTCTAAATTTGTGAACAACATGAATCCCGAATGGCACAAGTTTGTCACCTCTGTGAAGCTCACTAAAGGATTGAAGAATACAAACTATGAGCAACTCTATGCCTTCCTCCTTCAGAATGAGAGACATGCCATGTTTGAAAAGAGGATTCTTGATCAGTTCAAAGGTCAGGGAGAAACAAGCTCTACAAATGATTCAACTGCATTTTTCACAAATGATGGGATTACCACCAATGCTTCTCAAGTTGTACCCATGGAAGATGATAATCACAAACCCATTTCTGATCCAAGGTTCAAGCAACCTGATGCAAATGCTGTCATGGAACATTTCATCACTCAACTGACACTCATGGTTAAAGAGAACAGGACACTTTCACCTCACACCAACAAACTTCACACCTGCAATGAGATCCGAACCGCCTCCAATCTTCACAACCATGCTTTGATCAGAGATGGGAAAATTATGGGGCAGTCAGTTCAAGAAAGGCAGTTTGATCAAAGAAGAGGTGGAGCTGGTAAAGGTTATGTTGGTAATCAGAATCGAGGAAGGAATGGTAATCAAGGTCAAGCTAAGCCGATCAAATGTTATAACTGTGGTGGTGAGGGACACATTGCAAGGAACTGCACATCTCCAAAGCGTCTACAGAATGATGATTACTTCAGAGATAAGATGCTGCTTGTACAAGCTCAGGATAATGGTGCTACTTTGGATGAAAAGGAATTGTTGTTTCTAGCTGAGGGCAATGCCAAGACCTATGATGCAGATGTGGATGAGCAGCCTATTCAGGAGATAGGTCACAATCATCAGAATGTCTTTCAAGTTGCTAATTGTGATGCATACGACTCTGATGTGGATGATGGACATACTGCACACACAATTTTTATGGCTAGCATTTCTCCAATGGTTTCTCCCAAGGTCTCTTCTTCACCACAAGCTGGCTCATCCAAAGACAAACTCATCTCAGAGGTATTAAAACTATACGATGATGCTGATGTGCAAAAGATGCATGACAAAGTACAATTAACTGAAACTTTTGAATCAAATATTGAAAATATGGGTAATATCAATGCTGTCCCATATGATCAATATGTGAAACAAAGTGAAAGTGAAGTTGTACGAAGTGATGCATCTTCTGCAGTCAACAATGACTATGTTCTTGATGAATACACTGCATGTGCCCCTGATGATTCTGTAATTTCTGAACTAAATGCCTATAAAGAACATGTTGCTATCTATGAACAACGTGCAAAATTTGAGTTGACCTCTCGTGAGCAGGAAATGGATGACCAAGTGCGTACAATCATTAGAAAAAGTAATTTTCGAGAAGAAGTATTAAAACAAGAGTTAAATTCCTTGCAAGAAAAGCTTTCTAAAACTGCTAAGCAAAAACAAGAACTTCAAGAAAATGTGAAAATGCTTAAGCAAGAATTTAATGCAAAGGAATCAAAACTCTTGAAAGATTTTTCTAATCTGAAAACTTTGAAAAACAAACTTGAAAACAAGTTGTACATACAAGGGAACACCATTCAGACTGCTCACATGATCACTAAGCATAGAGTCTTAAGCGATAAGCATAGCATTCCCCTTGTTGAGGAACCAAATCCAGAGGTCATTAAAAGGGCTAGAAATGCTCATAAGGTTCTTTATGATGGCAATGAAATCCTTAAACCTAGACAGAAACCTAGTTGCGTTGAGTGCACTGAGGAAGATAAGAAATCAGATGAAGTCACTAGGGAAAAGATGAACAAGAAATTAGATGATCCTAAATGTAAAGAGAAGAAAATAAAGATCACACCCCATGATTACAAGAAGGAAAACTGGATTTCCTTGAACATGTTTAAGCCTCAGACATTGTTGACTCCCGAACAAGTTTTCTGGAAAATGGATTTAGATAAGCAGAAAGCTGAAAATATTGTTGAAACAAACCCTCCCCTTTGGAAAATGCCTAGAGTGACTGTGTATCCTCCTAATACACCAATGCATCTTGTTCCTAGAACAATTTCCACTAAAAGCAAGACCTTAATTAGCCAATATGTTATATTTCAACTATTTGTTGATTTTGAGAAAACTTGCAAGAAAAGGATCACACCCACTGGTATAACTGAAGGAGAAAGGGGTTTTGAGCAAACGAAAGAATGTTATTTAACCGAGGTCATGCCTTTCTTTAAACTTCTAAAAGATCACTTTGAGAGTCTTAAAAAGGGGATAGAAACTGATATTAAGGGAATGGAAAAGGAATTTGATGCAATGATAGTTGAAGTTAGTGACTATGAGCGAGCACTAAAATATAATGAGATTGAGAGGAAGAACTTGCATACACTAAATGAGAACTTGATTTCTGAATGTATTGCTCAAGATGTGTTTTTCACTGCTACAAATTGTTCCATTAATGCTTCCAAATTTCATGAATTATCGGTTGCCCTGAAAGTCTCCCATGATCGTGTCATTGAGCTTGAAAAAACTAATTCTGAACTAAACGAGAAAATTGAACTGGATGATCACGACAATTTGGTTAAACATTTTTCTAAACTAGAAGTTGAGCATTTTAATTTACAACTAAAATATCAACATCTTAAAGAAAATGTCAAAACTTCAAATATCAAGACATCCTCAGATGCTCCAGAGTTTGATGCAGTTTTTCAAATTAACAAACGTGATGAACAGATTCAAGCTCATTGCAACACGATCAGAAAGTTGAAAGCCCAAATCTCTCAATTAAAGGGTCAAACGAACAATATGACAGGCTCCCAAATGCCTCCTCCTTTAGATTCTCAGAATTCTCAAACGTTTCATCTTCAAAACCTAGTAAATGCATTACAAAAGGATAACGAAAGTTTTCTAGAAGAAAATGAAAAGGTTAAACGTCATTTCAATGAGTTATTTGAATCAATAAAGGTCACTCGTAACAAAAATAACGAACAAATAGCTTCATTGCAAAAGGAAATTGAGAATCTGAAGAGTCAGGTAAAAGGGAAAATGCCAATGACCAATGGGGAGAATGGTGTATCAAAGGTTCACTCTTGTAATAAATATGCTTTGTCTGTGAAATATGTCCCTCCTCATCTCAGGAACAACAAACTTGCTGTTCAAACATACTTCTCATCCCTTAAGGATTGCCTAGAATGTCTGCGTGAGATTGTTGAAGAGGATAAGTTAGAGAAACCTCATGATAATGCAATTGGACATGCATGCTTATATGCCAAACGATCTCAAGAAATCCTAGAATGCTTGATCACAATATGCCCAAAGTCCTTAGGTGAGAGAGTTAATCCTTTGATTCCATGTTCGATGCCTAATGCCAAGTATGATATTCATTTGATGCCCAATGTCTTGAATGTGAACCTTAGTGTGCCTTTAAGTAGTTCAGATTCCAGATCTGTCAATGCTATGAAAGAGAACTCAAGTGTGCCTTCTAGGAGTACAAATCCCAGCACTTCTAGTTTTAAGAAAGTGAACCTTAATGTGCCTGCATGTAGTTCAGATCCCAGCACATCTAAACAGGTGATGCAAAGAATAGTAAAACCAACTAATGTTCCCATTCCCTCTACAGGAGTAATCAGTGACATTAAAGGGAGCAGGTCAAAGTCTCAAGACAATACAAGGAATGATAGGACCTCGCAAGCTAAGAATGTGCACTGGAAAAGAGTAGAAGAACAATCTAGGAACTTTAAGCTTGAATCGAATAAAACGAATCGTGTTGATTCTAGTATTAGCCATAGGCGTACTGTAATTAATTCGAATTCTGATACTATTTGCAAACCTTGTATTGATGTCTGCTTGAATTCTGTTTCTAATCATGAATGTGGTGTTAATGTTTTGCCTAATGATGTTAATTGTCCAGTTAATGTTGTTAATGCTAAAATTCATGCTAAAAAGGCTAAAAGGCAAAAACGAAAGAAAGTTAGAAAACAGTGGAAACCCACAGGAAGAACATTTAGTAAGATAGGCTATTATTGGATACCTGTTGGTCATAAGAATAATCAGACAATGCCCACTAGAAAATGGATGCCTACTGGTAGAACTATTCCCTTAAGAAGTGAGCACACTGTGAACAGGGCTAATACAGACACTAGTACTGCATCTATTCACAATGATTCCAGTGCCTTAATTTCTGATATGAATGCTTCTTTTTCTGATGTGGGTGTTCCAACCATTGTTACTAACCAAATGGAACCCATTCTTGCATGGGGATCCCAATTATCCAGTTATCCATTCTTGTCTGTGTTCAACTGCAGATCGTTCAAATCGTTCTGTGATACCTGGACTCAGGCTGTTCCAAGCATATGACTGGCGACCGGTCATGGCTCATGAACTTCGTGAGCAAATTCATCGGTACAGTTAGATTCGGGAATGATCATTTCGGTGCTATTATGGGTTATGGAGACTATGTTGTTGGCAAAAGTGTTATCTCCAGGGTTTACTATGTAGAAGGTCTTGGTCA
This sequence comes from Chrysanthemum seticuspe, assembly GCA_019973895.1. NCBI lineage: Eukaryota > Viridiplantae > Streptophyta > Magnoliopsida > Asterales > Asteraceae > Chrysanthemum > Chrysanthemum seticuspe. The sequence goes on from BPTQ01000002.1 coordinate 159,100,187, forward strand.
CAACTTTTTCTCTGTTGGTCAATTCTGCGATTCTGATCTAGAAGTAGCCTTCAGAAAACATACCTGCTTCGTTAGAGAACTTGATGGTAAGGAACTTTTAAGAGGTTCACGTGGTTCAAATCTATACACCATCTCTATCGAAGATATGATGAAGTCTTCTCCAATTTGCTTGCTGTCAAAGGCCTCTAAAACAAAGTCATGGTTATGGCATCGTCGTCTCAATCACTTGAACTTCGGTACCATCAATGATCTCTCCAGAAAGGACTTAGTTGTAGCCTAGGTTTACCTAGACTCAAGTATGAAAAGGATCATCTTTGTTCAGCATGTCAATTGGGAAAAAGCAAAAAGTATGCCCATAAACCCAAACCTACTAACTCTATCACAGAAGTTCTTCATATGATTCATATGGATTTATGTGGACCTATGAGGGTGCAGAATATATTTGGGAAGAAATATGTGTTAGTTGTGGTTGATGATTACTCTAGATTCACATGGGTCAAGTTCTTAAGGACAAAGGATGAAACTCCTGATATCATCATCAAACTCATCAAACAGCTGCAGGTTCGGCTTAACAAAACAGTCAGAATAATCAGAACAGACAATGGAACTGAGTTTGTCAACAAACAACTCAGTGAATTTTATGAAAGCGTCGGAATCAGCCATCAAAGAAGTGTTCCACGAACTCCTCAACAGAACGGTGTAGTTGAAAGACGAAATCGAACTCTTGTAGAAGCCGCTAGAACAATGCTGATTTACTCAAAGGTTCCAATGTTTCTCTGGGCTGAAGCTATTGCCACTGCATGCTACACACAAAATCGTTCCCTGATTCACACTATTCATGGAAAAACTCCATATGAACTTGTCCACAACAGAAAACCTAATCTCTCTTTCCTTCGTGTGTTTGGTGCTTTGTGTTATCCAACTAATGAGGGACAAGACTTAGGCAAACTTAGAGCTAAAGCAGACATTGGAGTATTTGTAGGGTATGCTCCAAACAAAAAGGGATACCGAATCTACAACAAAAGAACCCGAAATATCATGGAAACAATTCACGTTACGTTTGATGAGCTGACCGGTCAAATGGCTCCTGGACACTCTAGTTCAGGACCCGCACTTCAAAACAGTCCCATTGGTTCATCCCTTGTTCCAAACTCTTCTCAAGAAACTCCATATGTACCTCCATCTGAAGATGATTTAAAGAAATTATTTGATCCTATGTTTGATGAACTTTATGACCCAAGTACTAATGAGGTGTCGATTCCTACAACAGAGGCTGCTCATATTCCTGTGAATGAAGTCAATCCCTCAGTCTTAATATCTTTAAGTCAAGATGCACCTGCTGCTGATCCTTCAGTCTCATCAAAAAATCATCATTTTTCAAATGTACATAATGGAACTGTTTCTGGCATCAATGATGAAGTTAATCCCTTTGCTACTCCTGAAGATGCTCCATTTGAAAACATATTTTCTCCTGAATCATCATCAGAACCATCTTCTTCAGGAGACATCGACTCTGCTACCTCAGTCCCTCAACAACTGCCACATGAACACCTTAGAAAATGGACTCACGATCATCCACTAGACAACATCATTGGAAATCCCTCTCGTCCTGTATCAACACGGAAACAACTTGCAACCGATGCCTTATGGTGCTTCCTCAACTCCGTACTATCTAAGATCGAACCAAAAGATGTTAAAACCGCCATGAATGAAGATAGCTGGTTCAATGCCATGCAAGATGAAATTCATGAGTTTGATCGACTTGATGTATGGGAGTTAGTACCTGCTCCAGACTGTGCTATGATTATTTCTCTTAAATGGATCTTCAAAGTGAAACTTGATGAGCATGGTGATGTGTTGAAGAACAAGGCTCGATTAGTTGCTAAAGGATACCGTCAAGAGGAGGGTATTGACTTTGAAGAATCTTTTGCTCCAGTTGCTCGAATCGAGGCAATCAGAATCTTTCTGGCTAATGCTGCTAGTAAGAACATGGTAGTCTATCATATGGATGTGAAGACGGCATTTCTGAACAGAGACCTTAAAGAAGTCGTCTACGTCAGCCAACCTGAAGGATTTGTAAATCAAGAGCATCCTACTCAAGTTTATCGTTTGAAGAAGGCCCTTTACGGTTTAAATCAAGCTCCAAGGGCATGGTATGATACACTGTCAAAGTTTCTTCTATCAACCGGATTTAGCAAAGGAGCAGTTGATCCAACATTGTTCACCAGGAAGTCAGGCAAACATTTAATTCATGTTCAAATTTATGTTGATGATATTATTTTTGCCTCGATAGACCCAATGGAATGTGATCGTTTTTCAAATGAAATGAGTTCAAAATTTCAAATGTCAATGATGGGACAAATGTCATTTTTCTTGGGATTACAAATTTCGCAAAGTCCCGGAGGCATTTTCATAAATCAATCTAAATATGCAACTGAGATCTTAAAGAAATTTGGATTTGATTCAAGTGACCCTGTTGACACTCCCATGATTGATCGAACCAAACTAGATGAGGACCACTCAGGGATCATGATTGACCAAACAAAATATCGTAGTATGATTGGATCCCTGATGTACCTCACAGCTAGTAGACCAGACATCTTGTTCGCTATTTGCATGTGTGCTAGATACCAGGCTAAGCCTACTAAAAAGCACCTTGAAGCAGTTAAACGGGTCTTTCGGTATCTCCAAGGAACCATCAATATGGGTCTTTGGTACCCGAAGGACACCGGCATGTCACTAACAGCCTATGCAGATGCTGATCATGCAGGGTGTCAAGATACTCGTCGAAGTACATCTGGAGGTGCTCAGTTTTTGGGTGATAAGCTTGTGAGCTGGTCTTCAAAGAAGCAAATGAGTACTTCTATTTCCTCTACAGATGCTGAATACATAGCCATGTCATCTTGTTGTGCTCAAATCTTATGGATGAGATCTCAATTATCTGACTATGGCTTTGAATTCAACAAAATCCCTCTGTACTGTGATAATAAAAGTAATATTGCTCTCTCATGCAACAACGTTCAACACTCAAGAGCAAAGCATATCGACATTCGACATCATTTTATCAGGGAACAAGTGGAAAAAGGTGTGGTGGAACTCTATTTTGTGAGGTCTGAATACCAGTTAGCAGACATCTTCACCAAAGCTCTTCCAAGAGAACGTTTTGAGTTCATACTTCCATGACTAGGTTTGAAAAGCCTTCAACCTGAAACACTCAAACGTCTTCAGGAGGAAGACAAGGAGTAAAGGTCTATGCTCATCTATCTCTTGTAAATATCTCTCCAAAAAGCAAATAGAAAATTATAAAACTTTCAAAAAAAAAAAAAAAAAAAAAAAAAAAAAAAAAAAAAAAAAAACTGAAAAATCTTGAAAAATTCCAAAAATATTGTCCTTTTGTCATGTTTTCCTCGATTCGATAATATCTACGGTCTTTGAGATGTCATTCAAAGAATAACACGGGACTTTAGATGTTGTTCGAATGTTAAAATATATATATATATATATATATATATATATATATATATATATATATATATATATATATATATATATATATATATATATATATAGGGTGAAGTTAAAATAAAAAGACAAATATCCGTAAAAAGAATAAAAAGATTTTTTTTTCAAAAAAAGTTCACGAAAAATTCCCAAAAAATCCCACAAGATCGGGTATGTTGGTGCATAAAACTTTTGTGAAAACATTTTTTATAATTTTGAGTTTTGATACGTTTTTTTTAATGTACAAAAAACGAATTTTGATGCGCAAAAAAATTTTGATGCACAAAATTTTTAACTTATTTTAGTTTGATGCGCAATGTTATTTTGATGAAAAAAGTCAAAAGAAGTTGGGTGCAAAAACCAATTTTTGATGCACAAAAAAAAGATTTAATGCGCAAACGTATATTTTCATAATTTTTTTTCGGAAAAAATATTCACTTTTAGAAAAAAGTTTTTCACAACTTTTTCATGCACCATCATACCCGATCTTGTGGGATTTTTTGGGAATTTTTCGTGAACTTTTTTTGAAAAAAAAATCTTTTTATCTTTTTACGGATATTTGTCTTTTTATTTGATCTTTATCCTATATATATATATATATATATATATATATATATATATATATATATATATATATATATATATATTTTTGGGAGAAAGAGAAACAGTGGTTTATTATCATTTCAGGCAGTAACCCGCTTTTTAAAGAAAGAACAGAGCCATTCTTTATCATGTTTTTCAAAATTCCATGCTCTGATTTTATAAACATTTATCTGCTAAAACCTAACTGCTTTGAAAAATAACTCAGTCTCTATTTTTGATAATCATCTGGACTTATTTGTCAAAATATCAATCTCTCAATCAACAACCTATGTCATTGATTGAGGGGGAGAATGATTTCAATTAAATTAAAAAGTTATTTGGCATTCAATTGTTTTCAAAAGATATACATGCATGTTTTATCAATGGAGTTTAAAGTTTTAAAATCCGATCCTTATCAGTTAAAACGCTTTCATAATCAAGTCACAATTCTCCTCAAAAGCTTTCAAAATCAATTTAAATCTATAAGAGATCACAAATCTCGAATGATTTGATAGTTGTGATCGGGGGAGAATGTGTGATTTAAATTGAATTTAAACTGATAATTCGGTAAATGGTTTTATAAGGATGTACAAGCTCTCCTTCCCACATGTGACAAACGATTTCAATCACTTGATGTACATGTTGAGGGGGAGTTCTCGTTCTAAAAATATCAACAACAATTCAGGTACAAAATATTTTGATAATATATCACAAGTATCTGGATTGATTTTCAAATGGTTTATCAATTGGTTCCAATGGCAGATGAACAATACCAAATAGACCGACCAACTTGACTTTATGTACGGTGATATAAGGATGATAAGGTTAGGTATTGGTTCCCATGATCCGCCAGAACCGGAGGGATCTACCCAGGGACAATCCACTAGTTAGTGTAGAAGTCCTTAGGTATGATGATAAAAGGAGAAAAGTGAGATATGGGAAGAGTGCGGACTGAGACAGAGCAAGTACTGGAACAAACCCAACAAGGTTCTTGCAATGAAGTCTCGGTAAGCACTGAAGGGGTTGAAGAATTAAAAAGAATTGAATGAGAAAAGGGTGAAAACAAATAGCCCTCCATTTATTCAACCTTAGGGCAGAAACCGGGTTCAATTCATATGCTGCTGATGGTAACATCGGTATTGAAGACAAGACGTCATGGACCCAGTGACGCACTGCACTTCAACCTTCCAAACCACTCAAGTTCCTCTTAAAAGGACTTGTTTCATTCTCACGGGGAACCAACATTATCTATCGACTTTCTCTTAGAGATTGTTGATATTGAAGAAGGAGACCCTCTCCCTAGTCTCCGGCACAGGATCCAAATATGCACATATTGAGTCTAGAGCCACGAGATCATCAATAAATCTCATTAGGACACTTTCAATGAAGACTCTCTGTTTCACACAATGTGGAAAGAGAGATTATATCTTGAGTCCTACGCATTATCCTTGTGGTTTTGCCAGAACATCCGAGTGATATGTGAACATATTCACAGTGAAGATGGAAAACCTTCTGGAGCCAACATCAAACAAGCTCCTGGTAGGTGGCATGTGAGACCTATTATATAGATCAACCATGTGACAACTGAACAGAAACAACGGGGCGATTCAATCTCTTGAATCAATCCTGGTTCAGGTTATGGATTGACGGATACCTTTGAAAAACCGGTCTTTGTGCTTAAAAAACTCTTTTCTTTAGCAAATCGACCGTGTACGGATATTTCAAATCAAAAGGTGTTTTATGATTGATAATTGATGTTCATTAAAAACCTTCGTTGTATTGCAAAAACAATTTCTATTGAGAAATACACGATTGTTTTTCAAATCTCTTTTCATCAATCAGTGGACTTAAATTCGCTGGTTCACTCACTCCGTGTTGTCTTCTTTGAGATGTTCCGGTTTGAGAACAGCTAGAGCAGCTGCGAAACCCTGTCAAGAAAATTCTTCGGAATTATACCTGATCACAGGCAGTACTTGTACTGATCAACGGGGAACCGTGGGCCGTGTACCTCAATTCAACGAAAGTGATCAAAGACACTTTCGTGTGCTTTATTGCTAACTGTTTTATGCAGGTACATCCTACATTTGCAGCTGATCAGAATGAAGCGGTCAATCCATAGCCGCATGCTCACACTACACATTCATCTCAAAAGAAATCATGATAAGTGCATCAATGACTCTGATATTTTCACTCCATGCTTCTGCTACGCTGCTGCCAATATCATGAATCAACGAAAGCTTCCGTTACTCTGATGAGAAGATATCATGATCCAGAATGTGAGCATGTCGGTCCGAATGTCACAACATCACAAAATTCCAACACCACAATGGATGTCTCAGAGATTTTTCATAGCTGATGACCTCAAAGGATGGCTCTAAATTATTATCACGTGGATCAGTAAAAGACCTCCACCTGGTGTAACCAAACATGCAATGGGAAGAATCAATGACTACGAGTTTCAGAGCAAAGTACTACATCAAGAATGCAAGAACAATTGTTAATGAAATATCTGTTTGTATTCAATGTAATTTTAGTATATGTTTGAGGTGACCTCCCTTAGGGGGAGATTGTTAGGAATTAGAAATTTCAAGTATTAAAGAGTCGGTCACCTCAAGTATATGTAATCATTAGAAAGCTCGTAGTCGTAGTTATTTTAAGTTAAGTAGTATTTAGTTAAGTAACACCGTGGAGGACGGACGGGTCTTCACCCACTGTATGCCTGATCCACAGCCCGTTGTGTGGCGTTTTATGTAAGACTATAAATACTCTCTACCTCCCAAGGTAGAGAGTTGGAGCTCATAATAATATCTTTCACTTTCTCTCACTAAGTTCCCTAAACCTCTAAATTTCTCTCTCTAGAATTCCACTTATACGCCCACTTTGTGTTATGGTTTGATGTGTATGTGAAAACTAATATCTTTTAAACGGAGTTGCACGAGATCGCAATAGCACTTCGATTGTCGCAGTACATTGGGATTCTGTCAAATACGTAACCATAGTCTTTGAGTTGTGTTCTCATCCAGATGACTTGAGCACAACACGCTGACATGGCTACATATTCTGCTTCGGTTGATGACAGCGATGTACAATCCTGCTTCTTCGATTGCCATGACACCAGTTTATCACCAAGAAATTGTAGAGCTCCTGAAGTACTTTTTCTTGAATCTAAGCAACCTGCGTGATCAGCGTCTGAAAAAGCTATTAGTTCAAAAGCAGAATCCTTCGGATACCAGATCCCCAAGTTAATGGTTCCCTTGATGTATCGGAGGACTCTTTTAGCCTCAGAGAGGTGAGTTTCAGTTGGTCGCGACTGATAACGGGAGCAAAGATAGACAGCAAAGACAATATCAGGTCTACTGGCTGTTAGATAAATGACAGACCCAATGATACTTCGGTATTTGGTAGGGTCAACCAATTTCCCATGCAAATCAGTGTCCATTTTCTTTGTATGTGCCATTGGTGTGGCATAGGTGTCACAGTTTTGCATTCCATTTTTGTTTAAAATTTCAAGAGCATATTTGGACTGACTCAAGAAAATACCACGGGGTGATTGATGAACTTGCAGTCCTAGAAATCACATAAGTTCACCCATCATGGACATTTCAAAATGTTTTTTCATAAGTTTTGAAAAAGCGTTTGAGTACTTTAGATGTGTTGACCCAAAAAGGATGTCATCTACATAAATTTGAATGATTAAAATGTGTGCCCCGTGATATTGTATGAATAGTGTAGGGTCGACCGATCCTTTGACGAAATTATGAGAGATAAGAAAGGACGACAACTTATCATACCACGCCCGAGGGGCTTGTTTGAGACCGTAGAGAGCCTTGTTCAGTTTGCAGACGTGATTATGGAAATCTGGATAAACAAATCCTTCTAGCTGACTAACATAGACTGTTTCTTTCAGTTTTCCATTTAGAAAAGCGGTTTTGACGTCCATCTGAAAGACCGTGATGTTCATGTGAGCCGCGAATGCCAGAAAGATCCGAACAGCCTCAAGTCAACCGGTGTGAATGATTCCTCGTAGTCAATCCCTTCTTCTTGTCTATAACCCTTAGCCACCAGACGTGACTTATTTCTAATAATCGTACCTTCAGTATCTAGCTTGTTTTTCCAAATCCATTTGAGACCAATAACATAGACCTCGGTTGGTTTTTCCACCAATTCCCATACTTCAAGACGTTTCAACTGGTTAAGTTCTTCTTGCATGGATTCAATCCAGTTGTCATATGTCATGGCTTCCTTAATATTTTTGGGTTCAGCTTGGCAGACGGTAAGTGCATAAATGCAATGTTCACCGTCAGTCTGAAGGCGTTGTCTAGTTACGACTGGTTGATTCGGGTTTCCAATAATGTTCACAAGAGGATGGTCTTTAGTCCAATGATGTATGGAGGGTTGATGTTGATATACATTCTGCAGATTAGGAGGATTCAAATGGCTTGTAGATGATTCGGCAACATCAGGTGTGACAGTTTCATTAGTAAATGGATTGAAGAATGCATTTGGATCATAATATGCAGGTGGGGGTACTTCATTGTTCAGAATATCATCAGCTGGTTCAGCGTCATTGGATGCGGTTTGTTCAACTGTTTTTGTAGAATCAATTGGTGGTGCTTCCTCAACAGTAGTTGTTGTTGCAAGTGTATCAGGGAATGGATTATTATCAGGTTGAGCAGCGGAAATAGTTGATACATCTGGCGTACGTTGATCAATATCATCACTAAACAGAGGAGTAAATAGTTGTTCCATTTGTTGACGAGTAAGCTGTAAGCTTGGTTCTGCTGATGATGGGGTTTGGGGGAAGTTTAGACGGTTATGTCCGGGTTCCAAGCTGTTTTGCTCAGAAGCCATTTCTGTAAGTTCATCGAAATTTGCATGAATTGTTTCCATAATCTACCTTGTACGACGATTCCAGATCCGGTAACCTTTAGAGTTTTCACAGTATCCAACAAAGACTACAATGTCAGCTTTGGCTTTGAGCTTACCAAAGTCATCACGATCATTATTTGGGTAACAAAGAGATCTAAATACATGAAAGTGTTTGAGATTCGGTTTACGGTTGTGGATAAGCTCAAAAGGTGTTTTGTTGTGGTGTTTAGTAATCATTGAGCGGTTCTGAGTGTAGCATGCAGTTGACACGGCTTCAGCCCACAAGTAATCTGGAAGTTTAGCATTAATTAACATTGTTCTTGCAGCTTCCACTAACGTACGGTTTCGTCTTTTAACAACTCCGTTTTGTTACGGTGTTCGTGCAATTGATGGTTGATGCTCAATTCCCACTTTCTCATAATATGCACGAAGAGTTTGATTCACAAATTCAGTTCCTTTGTCTGTTCTAATTTGTCTGACTGTGTTCCGGAGCTGAACTTGAATTTTCGTGAGAAAGGTGATGATCATCTGTGGAGCTTGATCTTTACTTCGAAGAAAATAAACCCAAGTCCATCTTGAGTAGTCATCCACAATTACTAAGATGTAGCGTTTGCCATTAATCTTCTGCACACGCATCGGGCCACACAAGTCCATGTGAAGAAGATGAAGTACATGCTGTGAGTTGTGTTCCACCTTTGAAGGAAAGTGAGCACGAGTGCTTCTCCCTTGTTCACAAGCTGAGCATAGGTGATCTTTAGAATACCGAAATCTTGGGAGACCTTCAACAAGTTTGTATCGTGCAAGATTAGTTATGGTTTGAAAGTTTAAGTGTGAGAGTCGACGGTGCCATAGCCAAGATTTTGTAGATGTTGCCTTTGAAAGTAGACAGATGGGAGATGAAGCAATCATATCTTGCATTGAGATTGTATAAAGACTTGATGTGCGGGTACCAGACATAAGATCATTTTCTTGTAAATCACGAATGAAACAAGTTTTATCCCGAAAAGCAACTTCCAAATCTCCATCACAAAATTGACCAACAGAGAAGAGATTGTGACCGAGACCTTCCACATAATAAACCCTGCTAATTTCGATGTTACCATTGATGTAATCTCCGTAGCCCATGATAGCTGCGAAGTGATCATTCCTGAACCTGACAGTGCCAATGAACTTTAAAACAAAGTTTGATAACAGTTTGAGATTGCCTGTCATGTGTCGGGAACATCCGCTATCAAAAATCCAGAGGATGATCTGTATCACCTACATTACACACATACGACACAGATGGAATAGAAGTAGATGTGGAACCCGAAGAGTTAGAGGGTTCCAATGCAGTTGTAGTTGAAACACACATGTTTATGATTTTAGGTATCCATTTAAAGCCAAGTGTATTATATAACCATTTCTGCCATCTCCAACTAGTCTTAGCTTTGGTCTTAGTAAATGCACTAGGTGATAAGTTCTTCCTAGGAGATGTATGGGGTATTATGGGTACATCAATGATCATAGCCGGAACACTAGAGGGTGGTTTACCTAGCACAGACTTAGAAGCATTAGTGGGCCTTGGGGTATTCCGTTTTCTATTTGTCCGCTTACGAGATAAGATAGTATTAGCAATACATTTATCATGACAACCAGAAAACATGCTTTTACGACAACCAACACAAGAAGCTTCAAACATAACATTTAAAGTACTTAAAGATTTAGCATTCGTTACATCACCTTTTCCATTACATTTTTCAGAAGCAATATCTAAAGTGGGTGCAACTTTAGTCTTATTCAAAGTCCTAAGGTGTTCTTCTACTTCAGAGGTCTTTATTGTTCTTTTCTTACGTCGCAACTTCCTATTCTTCCTTGTGGTGCTCTTAAGCTGTGAAGTGCTAGCATTGGGAAAAGAGGCAACTATTCATGTTTCAGTAGAGGGAAGCACATTAGTTTCTTGTGAAGTGTCATTAGGCAGTCTAAGAATTCCTGGTGTAATTTAATTTGTGTTACTATTCCTATCTTGCTTAAGTTTCACCAACTCTGCTTTTAGATCATGGATAGTGTGTAACAAATCTTGATTTTCAGAACGAGTGAGTCCATTTCGTCATAAAACATCTTTGGTATATGCAAGATGATCATCAACATCATTTGACGCTTGAGCACGAGTCTTTTTGAGTAAATCAAATATGACACCATATTCCTTTTTAACATTTGAAATTTCTTGTTCATATTTTGAAATTTGACACTTTAAAGACACGTTTTCATCATCCAGTTGCTCAAGTTTTGGATTAAGAGTGTTGGTATGCAACTGGTTGATTTTGTTTTGCAAAGCGAGTTCTCGATTTTGACAATCTTTTTTACACCATTGAAGATGACGTTTTGCATTTGAAAGCTCATTTAACAAACGCTCATTTTCAACTTTTAAAGATTTGACTTGTGACACACTATCGGTATGCTCAACATTTTCAACATAATCAACAGAATCAGCAGAGATATAATCAAATGCATATGCAACAGAATGTAATAACACAACATTTATGGTATCAGCACAGAGAACATCTTCCAAGAGTCGATCAACATCTTTTCTTAACATTTTCTTTTTACGTTTAGAATTTGAAATCGATGTTTCTGTTTGTTCGAAAACTCTTTTCATAAGTCCAAGCTCCTTGTGAAAATCCCTTTCCAATAAATTGCACACATTTTCAAATTTCGGACATGAGGTAAAAAAAAATTTCTAAAAAATATCTCTTTGTGCTCGCGCTTGAGGCGATTGAAAATGTTCGACTTTTATTTCAGAATTGATTTCAATTTCACGTTCCAAAAGTTTGATGTCCAATAAGAATGTTTCAAAATATTTTAGAACTTGACATTGTTCAGCTAATGGCTTTATTTCATTTAATAAAGGTAAAGGACCATTAATTTGTGTAGCATTGGAAAGAGGGCCATCATTGGAAGACTCAGAAGCATGTGTGATAACCCAAGGTTTTTTAGAATGATACTATTGTGGGACGAAAGTTACGGCTTTTGAATTGTTAAATGGTTTGTTATAAACAACATTTTCCAACTTTGACCGACTCTCGTCTTCAGCATCTAATTCCTCCATGCGATTATATTCAATAACACTCATAATGGAATCATCAATTCTATGTTCTGCACTGTAAACTTGAGGATTTGGTTTGAATGCTCTATGTGAAAACTTAGGTTTGTAATCAGCAAGATTTGGTCCATATCCATTTGGATTTGGTTTAAAAGTAAACTTTTGAATAGTTGTGATTGACTCACCATGTTTATAAATAACATTTTGAAACTCTTTTATTTTGTTTTGTAAGTCAACAATTTCTTCAAGATAGTCATCTATTCGTTTCTTTGAATGCTTTTTGTACTCACAGAACTGTTTTTGACAAGTTAACAACTCAGACTTGGTTTTTTGGGTTTCCAAGGTGAGAGCGTTAGTTTGTTGTTTATGATCATATTTCAGTTGTTCTATTTGAGATAACTAAGCATTCTTAGATGCAACTAGATCACATATCTGTTTTTCTAAATATTTTTCGTTTTGGTAAGATTTAGCAAAAGCGACTTTAAAACCTTTTTCACGTTTTTCTTGTGTTTGACAAATGTCGAGTTGAAATTTTAAGCATTCGTTATCCTTAGTTAGCAATGCATTTTTATCCTTTAATTGCTTATTGATGTCAAGGCATTTTTCCATTCGAGATTTTTGGTCCTTAAGTAAGGTCATGAGCTCAATATCTGGATTAGACAAAAGATCAGCTTGTTCAACATGAGTCTCAACATGATCATTATTTTGATCCTAAAATATAACCACGGAGTCAACTTGATTATCAGTGTTAACAATAAGGTCATCTTGATCGTCAAATATAACTACGGGATCTATTTGATTATCATCGGAATGAGATGTAGAAGGCTCATGTTGAACACTTTGATCCTTTTCGGATGCAGATGTTGACGGAGATATTAGATCAGTAATGAATATAGTTTGATCCGGTACCTGAGACAAGCCGTCAGTGTCATACACTGGGCTTGTGTCACTCATGTGGAGTTCTTGCATGTTTGCCATTAACATCACAGCTGCATTAGCCTGCAATTCCTCCATGTCATCATCTGAATCTGCATTTGCCATGAAGCTTTGTTCCTTGTTGGTAAGAGTTCCACCAGCTTCATCCTTGAGAGCCAAGAGTAAAGCCTCTTTGTGATAAGCTTTGCCTCTTGTCCTCGGCTTTGGGCATGCATTAGCCAGATGACCCTTTTCATTATAGTTATAACAATGAAGACCATTAATCCCAGTCTGAGCACTTCCCTGATCAACCACTTGAGCTTGTTGTTGTGGAGCACCCATGTTATTCCTTCCATTAGCATTAAACCCTTGACCACTACCCATCTGACGAACATTACCACGATTCTGAACTTCAACACGTCCATTGTTAACAACAGCCTGATTCCTTGTGTTAGATGAGGTACGAATGCGATTGTTGGATTTGTTTGAATATCGGCCGAAGGCTCTAGCAATCATGACAAACCCTTGTTGCAATGCATCGAAAGCTTCTGCATCCTCATTAGATTCACTGTAAAGTGCTTGATCATTGTTGTTGTTGTATGGAACTAATTGAGTTTCTTGAGATTGTTGTTCTGACGGATCATATGGTGTAATTGTAGCAGTTGGTTGTGGAGGATTTGTGAAGACAGTTTGCAAAGTAGGGAATTGAGGATAACACGTTTGAGCCCACAATGCAAGAGTTTGATTATCCGGGAGTGAAGGTGAAACAGGAGCTCCACGGATGACTCTTTCTCTGTTAACTTCCTTTTGGTGGGGCTTCAAATAGTCATACAATAATCCGTATGTAGCATGATGAAGATTCTTCGCTTGACGAATGAAAATAACATACTTTTCCCAATCAGGACCAAGACTACTGAGGAACTTAGTGTTGACTGCAATTCTTGGCATAATGATGTTATGTTTTTCCAAGTCATTGATGATGTCTGAGAATCGATGATGATATGACTCTAATGTCTCCCCTGGTTCAATCATGAAGTGTTCATATGCTAAGTAGATTTTTGATTCCATATCTTCTTGATTGAGTTCAGTGCCTTCCATGAGAAGATGAATATGCTCCCACATTGCTTTAGCAGTCTTCTGAGCATCAACACTACAAAATATCGGATTGGGTAAACCCAAAAGGATATATTGAATTGAAAGTTCATCGGCTTCCATGTGTAGAAGTTGGTCAGTAGTGAGTTGATCAAGACTGGCAACGTTGGTAACATCATCTCTTGGTGGATTAGCATTCGGATCTCCGGGTACAGTGATAGTAGGAATCTGAAATGGACCTTCAAGGATGACCTTTTTCAAGAACTTACCATGTGGTTTCTTTAGATCACAGAACCTAAAGAACCTTATCACCCATTGATCGTAGTTTCTGGGAGTGAGCATTGGAGGTCTATCAAGTGATCCAGCCTCATGAATGGATTGTTGGCTACTTAAAGCTTCACACATCTTTGCAAACCAAGACGGTTCCTTCATAGCATACTTGGATGGATGCTGATTTTGAAAGTTTATGTAAGGTTGTACTTGTAGACTAGGTGGTGGTTGAATCATTTGTGGTGGAATTGCTCCTTGATGAAATTGTTGTTGAAATTGATGTTGTTGTTGATAGAGTTGTTGTTGAAGTTGTTGTTGTTGTTGTTGTTGAGGATACATATGAGGAAAGTAGCTAGAGTATGGTGGTTGAGACATCTTGAAACTTGTGTTGATGATGGATTTTTGTATTCAAATGAAACGTTGTTGATGAAGTATCCTTATGCGTAGAAAACCAGCTTATGCAAAGAAAATCCCTTATGCGTAAAAAACAGCAACTTACGCGTAGGAGTAGCTTACGCGTAAAGTTGGTAAATACTTAGCTTAGGCGTAAATCAAAGGCTTAGTAGTAGAATGCTTATGCGTAACATTAGCTTAGGCGTAAGAAAATGCTTAGGCAGAGAGAATTCTATGCGTAAGTGATTGGCTTAGGCGTAAAACTAGGGTTTTGCCCAAAAAATCCTTTACACTTATACCAGTGTAAAAGATATCCAAAGTCGAAGTGTTTTCAGGCTTATCCAAGCAAGAAAACACTGAGTAAACCAATAGCACTGAAGATCAAACCTTGTGGAGCTTACGCGTAAGTTTAGGGTTTTGCTATGCGTAGGAACTACCAAAGGTAACCAAAACTGATTTTTAAGGATAATAACGTTTAGAAACTTGATTTTTTATGATGAAACAGCTTCAAAATCATCAAAATAACACAAAAGTGTGAAACTTGATGATTCAAAACACTTATGCACCTTATGCGTAGAAATGACTACACGAATGAAACCAAGCTCAAAACAAATGAAATACACGTAAAGTTTCAAACTTTTTGCCAAAAACTTAAACTTTATCACCAAATAACCTTTAAAGTACAAGAATCTTGAGTTTTAAAGTGTAAAAATTTGAGTTTTGAGGCGTATGAAGTGTTTAATACCGAAACTCACGCGTATGCCAAAAACTTCAAAAACAAATGTTGTTTCACCCAACTAGATGGCGAATGATACCACTGATAGGTCACCATGTTTGTAACACAAGCATCAATATGAAGAAATGAGATAGAAAGTGATCGGTTGAACACTTAACACAAAACACACGTATGATATAGAAAGGTTAGGCGTAGGATTTGAATACAAGTGAACAACCAACCCCCAAATGGAATTTACAAGTTTATTTATAGGGAAGGAACTATGGCAACACACAAGTTCCCTTCCTTTCCTTATTGGGCTTGGATCAAGGCTTATGGGCTTTCTACATAAGCCTTGCTATAAATACTAACTTAAAAGCCTAATTAAGCAACCTATTACATATTGATCACAAACACTTGAAATATAGTTAAGGAGTGATTCCAACAGTACAGGTACAACGGTACGTCATCGACACAACCTGATAGTATACGGCTATCTCAAAATACGTCTCATGAAGCAAAATAGTTTTCGAAAGACAATGTGTCTTAGTTTTCGTGGATTACTCGTACCAAATATTTTAAAAATCCAGTATCAATATCTCAAAAAGTTTAGTGTCAAAGTTTCGTGTGGTGGTAAGAAAACATAGACTCGACATACAACTCATGCCAAAGGTATAATATGCATCCAAATGTAACTCACACCAAACGTAACTCACACCAAAGCATATATATATCCCAATATATTAGGAGGAATGGTCAAGAAGTATTGACGAAGACTTACGTCGAGAAAACAATGACCGGAAAATATGTCAAGACAATAACGACACATAATTACTTCAATAAATAAGTCAATTGGTAAGTTTCGGCATTTACCCCATAATCCCAAATGGTTTATAAAACCGTTTTAGTTTTATAAGAAAACACAATACGTTTACGAGTTTATAATCTTATGAGTTTGGAAAGGTTTTATAAATTTCGGCATGACGCGTCCGTTTATATCACGTTCCCAAGTCATCGTGACTTTAAATAAACCAAGTTTGAAATTAAAATATTTATAAATTTTGTTTCGTTATCATTCGCGTAATTATTAGTTTTGAGTTTATTGAATATTTTGTGATTGTTTCGTGTCTAATATATTAATTTTTTTTCAAGTCTAATATATTATACCGATAAGTCCCAAAATATCAATAAGTCCAACGTTCAATATCGTAAATCCAATAACGATCCAAATGTCTAATAAATGACCAAGTCCAAATCATAATCAGTATTCAAAACCCATTGAGTATCCGTATTATCCAAATTCAAGTCCCAATCTTAATTATCCGAAATCAAGTATACCAATGTCAAAACCAATAATCTCGTAAGTAGAACACACTAACAAAAACTATATTACATGAGTTTAATATTTTATGCAAGCCAAACACACACTTATTATATCGGTGGGCCTTGGAGCCCAATAGACAAACCAAACGCCCTCTTGGGCTTGGCTAAACTAAACACATTCTTTGATGTCTTGGGCTTGGCTAAACTAAAGAAACCCATAACCCTTGACTCGATTTCCAACGGTCAAACAAATACCACCTTACCCGGATTTATTCCACACGAAACTTTAACAACAATCTAATCCATTATTACCTCATGAGATCAAATCAAAATATGCTAGTAAAATATTTTCAAACCAAACTTATTTTCAAAACGCGTTTTAATTAAATCTATTCCATGAAAAGAAAAATAAACCAGTTTCTAATTCCACAAAAACATCAACAACACATGTAATCGATTTTGTCAACGAGATAAAAAAAATAAGAAAGAAGAGTTACGATTCGTCATACCAACGAATTTGAGAGAAAGAGAGATGATCCGGAGGTGGATACGACAACACACAAACCAAAACGAGAAAAAACACGATCTACAACCTCAACTTTGATTTACCACACCCAAATCAACTATAGATCTAAAGATAGCCTTGTATAATAAAACTGGTGAAGAAGATGGCGGCGCATGGTGGTAAACGATCAATTCTTGACACGAAAATTATCCCATCGCATTCAGAATAACTTAATAAAAATGAGTGTTCATACGACTAGTTTCTCGTAAACAATACTAAAATCCGATCAAATCATCAGTTGTGCCAGTACGCGTTGTGTGCAAATTTCACGTTTCACGAGATAACTTTATCATTTTCATGTCAAACTAGCTCAGGAAGGTTCGTAAAGGAAAAACAGACGTAGTTCCTTGAAAAATAGATATCTAGAAAATCTCGGGGTGTTACAATTGGTCCTTGAAAGTTTGTCGCTGTATTTTTTTTTTTTTTTTTTTTTTTTTTGATGTTTCATGTTCCTTAAAGTGTCATTGAAATACACGATAGTGAGAACAAACTTCTTTTATGATCTCTAAGGAAGAGAATAAGATGTCTTAGGTTAAATGAGATAAGGTGATATCACATTATAAAATGTATGAGGGGGTGGGGGTGTTAAACATTGGGTCTTAAAATAAAAAATAAAAATATTGCATTACGATTGAAGTGATGGGTGAGACTCCGTGTAGATAATGATGCATTATAGAGAAAAGACTTATGGGGAAGAAGGTTTGTTTGTGGGGGTCGGGACATAGTTATGAGAATGTGGCGTTTGGGATGATATTATTTGGGTAGTATATATGTAGATGATATTAAGGATGGTTTTTTGGAAAAAAATTAAAAGAAAATAGAGTTGGGAGACAAAGCAAAGTGATTGCTTTATTAGGCTTTATCAACTAGATATAAGCAAATATATGATAATATGGTAAAGGGGTAGTTGGGCAAGAAATGAATAGAAGTGAATGAGAATAGGAAAAGGAACCGAGGGGTAGGGGAATTAGGAGTTGGAGGAACTAGATGAGTTTACGAGTTTTATTTTTAAGAAAAGAGAAAAGAAGTAGGATACAAATTAAACTCGTGTACATGAGTTTTTCAAGATAGAAGAGAAAATAATATTTGTGAAAATTTTGTTCAATTTATCTCAAAAACTTTCCTCCAAAATGAGATGATTTGAAAGGAAAATATATTAAAAATGTTTTTAATAATAACAATGTGTTAAATGTTGTAATATAAAACCTAAAATTTATATACAACAATGAATATAATTTTGAAATCATGTATTTCCTCTTTGTTCTCTTCCAACTCAGTAACATGATATACAAAAATTAATTTGCATTCATCTGCTTTTCTTTTCTGCTATTTTTTTCCTTTAGGCTTCGTTTGGTAAGACGGAATGAAATGTCAACTGAAAGGAATAAACGATGTAATGGAATAAAGAGTGTAATGTAATGATTAATTGTAGTTATTAACCATGTCTGGTTTGTATGATAAGACGTAATGGAATCGATAATAAAAAGACTAAAGTACCCATTAATGATAGAAAAAATTTATTTAATGTGGTTAATTAATGATGGAGTTTTATGTAATTTTGATTCCATTACAAGATGTAATGGAAAAAAAAGTAGGGGATCCCTAATGAATGGTTTTAGTGTAATGAGTCATTACTTTTAATGAATCGTTACATTCCATAAATGTAAATAAACAACATTTACATTGTAATAATCTTTTCCATTACCGCTTTGATTACGATGTAAACGCTAGTTAGTTATTTCAAAACTCATGAGTAGAGTGAAAATGTAAACTTAAAAAAATTGCAAAAATAAGTGGAAATGGAACTCATAAACAAGTAGTTTGTATTTGGTGAAATTATACAAAATAACATTCATTGGGCGTTTTTATGAATAGTGAAATTTGGGTTTTCTTTTTCCCTGGACCCTTTGGCAGGACCACATTAGCGTATTTGTTTATACTACCCGACCCATCCTATTCATCTTCACTCACACTCTCTGTTTACCTTTTAGATCCAAACGGGTATACCTCCGGAAAATAATCCGGCGATATTTTGATCCGAAGAATATGTAATTCGTTGGTACTACAAACGATTGTGAGGGAGCTACAGTCAGATGTACCATGAAACCAATTTTTTATTGCGTTTGTGGATATCTGTTTGCCATATGGTAACTGCTACAGGTGCACGGTTCTTTTGGTCCACATCCTTTTTTCTGCTTCATATATCTTATATTTGTATAATTAGAGTTAGGTAGATCAATTATTTGTGATAAAAAAAATTCAACAAGTTTACTGTTTTGAAGAATTGATACTAGGTTTGATGTTTTTTCTTTTAGATTTGCCTAGGTTCGTTATTGTGAGGGTTTAGGTTTAAATTTTTTTTTTGTTAAATAGTTCATACAAATCAGGTTTAGGTTTAATTTAGGTTTTTTTATTTTCTAAAATTATTTTGGGTGTTTTCTGATTTCAAGTTTGTAAATCAATTTAATGATGATAAAATTAAGTCCTCTTTTCATAATCGATGTCAATTTAGTCTGTGTAAAAAAAGGTTCATCCATGTGCTCATGTTGGTGAAATGGGATCTTATATCTTATGCTTAAGCAGTTTACGTGGATTAGATTTTACTGAAATATTATAATTTTCTGCAGATTTTACCGGTTGTTATCGTGAAATTTATAACATAGAGTCAACAAAGTTTGTTTCTTAATCAATTATTTATTTAGAGTCATCCTTTATATTTTATTAGGCATGCATACTCTGAAATAACTAGAGATATGAACATTTTGTGAGCAAATGAAAATGTTATTTGTCCTAAATCTTAGTTTTATATTGTTTTGGTTTCGTTAAGTTTTTGTAAAAGATATGAGGTATATAGTTTAGCTTGATTATTATGATATTTGATAACACTAAATTCCAATATGATCATAGACTCATACCAGCTTATCTTTTAATGGAAATCATATGTATAGCTGTACTAATAGGATGCATAATTCATTTTCTAATCATCTTTGCTTCAACAGCTACCGATCACATGGATTCCTTTTGAAATCATCAACTTCTATTGCTAACTTCTACGATATATAATTGGCTCCAAATGACGTAAGTTTTACATTTTGCCCGTTTTCTAATTTCAAGTTTGTAAATCAATTTTAGGGGTTCTTATTAAATTTCTATGGGCTTATGGGTTTGGTTTGTTGATATTAAGTGTTATATTAAATGGGTCACTAAACAATAGTACCTAAAAACGATTCTTACAAATATTTGTGGGTTTGCCATGTTTTCAGGTGCCGCTGTGGCGGGGTAGGCTTGCTGAGCTTGCAGCCATGGCAGTGACATGTATCTTGGTGGGGCATAACGATGTCGTGTTTGCAGCCATGGCCGGTTGGATATCATTTTGGTTGTATACCTTTGCTTTATTGATGCTGCGACATAAAATGCATGAATTTACATAGCGCAATCGCTTTGGTATGTGTAGAAACATGGTTACCTATGCCTTTGTCATTTGTATTACATGCAATATAGGCTAAGGAATCATGATATTTGACAGTTTTTGTTTGTCTTGGTAAGTGTAGTTTGCTGAAAAACGTAGCTTGGCAGGGTGACCATATGGTTGCAGTTACGTTGTTTTTCGGGTACCACTTCCATTGGGCTATCATGAATTTTTCTGCAAATTAACTCTTCCATGAGTGTGGCTTTGGTTTTTATGTTACTAAACAAAAATTTGGCTTTTATGTTGACACTGTTACTGCGAATTTTTCGGGTACCACTTCCACTTAATGATACTGTTACAAACAAAACTTTGGTTTTTTTGTTGATGTTGGTGAAATGTGATTGTCTGAAACTTTGATTTCATGATCGTGATTTACCAATGCCAATATCTTGTCGGGCCAACCTTACCCATGTGGTGGTTGCAGCTACCTCGGTAAACGTTGTTTGGGTTACAAATACAATCAGTTGTGGAGGGGGTTCGATTTAATAACGTTTACCGGGGTAGCTGCAACCATATCACTTATCATCTTATATTTTTTTACCATACAATAAATGTCAATTTTGTGTCATTTAGTTATGGAATAAGACGATTGCATAATTTTAGAAGTCACGCCTATGTGAAACACATATTTAGTTATACGAAATGACCTTATGTGCTCAACCTTTTAAAAATTCTGCAACTTTTTTGCTCATAAACGTGTTTTGTACTTCCATGAATCAGTTCAGCAGACTAATGCTACAATCGTTGGGTACACGTACCTTAATCAATAGATACGGATACAATTAGGTTGTAGCTTTTTGACTGACTTCGTGTCCATCCGAATGAGAAATAAAGAGAAAGACTAGGTCGATTCAAGTTATACATTGTTTCTAACGGGTAAAATGGGTAGATATGAGGAAAAATCTAAATGGGTTGAATATATTCTAACTATATCTCAAGTATGAGCTTAATTGATACTAAGTAACTCCTATAG
Organism: Chrysanthemum seticuspe; assembly: GCA_019973895.1. Taxonomy (NCBI): domain Eukaryota; kingdom Viridiplantae; phylum Streptophyta; class Magnoliopsida; order Asterales; family Asteraceae; genus Chrysanthemum; species Chrysanthemum seticuspe. The sequence continues at coordinate 159,121,936 of BPTQ01000002.1, forward strand.
GGTTGTTTGGATATGTTTTTTCAGCATGCTTACTACATTGTGGTTACATACATCAGTTTTGTACAATCTCTTATGTGTTATGGTTTCTTCTTACAGTACCAAGAGATCTACAACATGGGGTCTCTTTGCACCAACCTTCTTCCATGCTGTTTAGTTTCACCAGAAGATTCGTTGGTTCTTGAGGATCCAAACGCTGGTAACGTAATTAGCATGATGTATTAATTCTAGATTTTCTTGTTAAATATTATAGGTGCTAAACCATGTTCATTACTGTACTTAATTTCTAAATCTACGGTTTTCTACATCTAAATGCAACCATAATTATTTTATTGTGAAGGTGGTTATCTATTTTGGAATTAATAAAAGGGTGATACCAACATTCACTGATTTTCGTACTGAACTACTAAGGGAGTAATGTTATTTTTCATATATGAAATTTTTTCCATACTATCAGTGTCTAGATTCTGTAATCTGATTGTAACGTGTGTTTTGTTTGTATAGGTTCGGATCCATTACATGTGCCGAAAGCACAATATGTAATTGTGTGTCGTTAGGATAAACAAAAAAACATTATGGACTTTTTCAAAAGGTATTTGTTACGATATAATTATGTAGTACTATCAATCTGTGAAACCTCTACCGACCTTAATTGTAAACTTTTATGCTACTGTTGAACATATACGTTATGTGTTTCACTTATATTAAGATCAAATCTTTTTCTTTGTTACGTAAATGTGTTTTCTTTTTAAGAACATATGTCGCCATACAAACATGGATTTTCTTTATGCATTGCCTGTGGAAGCACGGTCTAATGTTAAATTCTTCTTGTCATCAAGTTTAGTTTTGTTCTATATATAATGAAGTTGATATATATTTCCCCACTCATTGTGGTTTACATATCATACAAGACATATCTCATTTTTCAGGATGTAGGGTCACTATTTACTTAGGAATGAGTTGATTAAATTGTGGTTTTTCTGAGATGGTCTCAATAAACTTTTCTTAGTGCTGAAAGGGAGTGGAATAAATAGTTGAAAGTCACACTGAGTCAATATTTTATTTCATAAAACCTCTTAGATCATCAATAAACTGTTTTTAAATGTAGACAAAGAGTGTTTGCGGGTCAGTACGAGCTAGTCTGGCCTGATTTGTGGACTAGAAGTGATGCTTTTATCAATTTATATGGAAATGGTTAGTTATGGATCATGTTTGATTACTAATGGGACAAAGTTTGCTAATGCACAACCCACCGGTTTTACCAACACTAATAATGACCCATCTCATTTTTATACCTCCTTTTTGTGCCAGAGGTAATTCTGTAATTGTTTAAGTGATCTCTATAGTTTGTATGTTGCAAGTGACCTGTCATACTGATTATTTTTGTGCTGATTATTTTTACAAGGGGGTCAAAGAAGACAAGGACAAATCAGCATAACGGTTGCACAACTAGAGCCGACCAAGGATGTATTATAGTGGTAGTATTAGATGGTTACTTATTGGAACAATGTATTCGCCCTTTACCATGTAAAATATTACTGCAATGGTTGTGCATGTTTACATGATAAACATGAAGGGGTACAAGTGAAATAGGTAAACACTTTGAGACCGTATCCTAGCCTTTAAGAGTAAGAATTACTACGTATATAGGGAACTGTGAACCATCTATATTGTAGTCTTGGTGAACCATCTATATTCAGAAATAGTTTTTTTAAACTCCACAATGTGGTTCAAAACTAAAACTTAAGAATCATGAAGAACATATTAGAGTTGTAATGTCACATTGATTCTGGAATATAGGACTGAAGTTTGAGTAAATAGATGGTAAGAATTTATTTATTTGGGTTGAGAATGTACTTTAATTTTGTATCTGAAACAACAAGTGTTGCGTAAGCGAGAAGGTTGGGGGCGGTGATGCAGCAACCTAGCGACTCTATTGGTTGGAACAAAGTGTTCAGAGGTAAAATTTACTCCATTATTTGATGCTGTAAAATGTTTTATGTGACGGGTATTTTATATTGCTTCTACATTTAGAAATAAAGTACTCTGTTTGGAATTTGCTTATAATTTGAATGACCGTGTGCTTTCTGAACGACGTTGCAGATATTCCCAGGAACCTTGCACTAACCAAAGCGACCGTTGTTGATTATTGTTGCATAAACCAAATGGCGAAAAAGGCTGCAGCAGCCCAAGTTCACGGTTATAAGTCCAAGTGAGAGAGGGACGTGCACAAGACTAGCAGTTTATGGGAAAATGCGGCCGCTGAACTGCTCTTAAAGATATTCCAAGTTGTAAGCCTATATTCTCTTGCCCCTTTACTCTCAATTTAAGATTCTTTCCATATCATAATTATACGGTATGGTAGATAACATGATCACTTAATATAGCCATGTTTGACGTAGTATAGTCACTTTTAGGCTTTTGGTTACAACCCTTTCGTGTACTGCAAACAAGTATACTACAGACCATGTACAAGATCAGTTGGCAGATGTGATGTACATAGAATTACGTAAAGTTGGGATAGCTATAACCCAAGCTAGCGGCTTTGTTGCACTTTGGGTCTAATGTGGAGTGTTTATTTCCATATGGTGGTTCACTACTTAACTTCCAAGTCATAGTCTTTGTGTCTTGACTAAAATTATAGTTTCACCTGATATTTGACTGATGTTTTGTTAATGAATGCAGGCATCACCACCATTGCTTGCTGCTAAGGATGCTATCATTGCAGCAATTTTGAAGAAGTAAGTGGTTAAGTTTGACCGTTAATTTTATTGATGGAAAATGATAAGGTTTTAAAATGTACCTTTTTGAGGGGTCGTTTAAGCCCTTATTTGATCACTTTTGTATCCGTTATTACTTAATATCGTTCTTTTTCACTTTTTAGGTCTTTTGAAGGCAAATTGCTGGAATGGCACTTATTTGGACGAAAAGGCGCGGATATACGAAGAAAATGGCCAAAGTCAAGAATCGAGACACTCAAGCTGCTAAAATACAAGGGGACGGCGTCAGGTGTTATCTGTGACGCCGTCTGAGCACTTTTGTGATGGCTCAGTAGCCAAATTGCTTATTTACAAGTGACGGTGTCAGGCTTTAAAAGAGTAGGTCGTTGCAACTCAGACGGCCTAGATTTGATCCAGACGGCGTCAGAGGCTGAAGAGGAAGGCGTCACAAGCATAAGGTGACGCCGTCGCAAGACTAACGTGGCCAAGACGAAACCCTAATGACGGCGACCCGACGGCGTCACAAATCATAAGGTGACGCCGTCGCGAATGTAATCTTATATATAGAATCCGAATTTTTCAGTTTTAAGTGTGTAGTCTTTTGGAGTAAAAACCTAAACCGAACCAAGGCTGTCTTGTACAGTATTTTAGGGTTCCAAACCCTATCTTACACCAAGATAAGTGCTTTACTTCATTAATTCAATTATGTCTTCAATTATTTGTGTGTATGCTTGCATGTTCTCCATGTCCGGCTAATTTACTTGTGTGTTTACTTAGGGAATATGAAACTTAACTATTGAATATTGATTGGTTGTGTCTTATCTTAATTGTTAATGATCTAGTAATGTGATAGGTCATTCGTTGTGTAGTTAATGCTTGATTAATCTTTGTGAACCTTAGACTATAACACCTAGAGTAGTTGTAGGCTAAACCATCCAAAGAGTACCTTAGAGTTAGAGTTTATAAATCCTAGAGATTTTGTAGACGAGACCCTTTGGTAGTTTCGAAGAGTTAGGGATAAACGCATACCCTACGACCTTAGACACACAACGCAATTAAGAATAAGGACGTGACAATTCAACCATCAATAGGAGATAATTAAGGAGTAATAAAACCTAAGTAAACACATCTTTAAATCATCATACGAGCACACAATAATTAGATATAGACTACCCTCACCTTAGTTAATTAGATAATAGCGTAATCGGTAGCAATACCAACCCCCCAAATCCAAACCCCGAGATTCGTACCTTTCCATTTCCTAAAAAAACATAAAAAAGATAAAAAAAAAATAATCTTCCTCAACCCCAACCTTAGCGTAGTAACTCCTCACTAGCATTCCTATTCCCCTAGAGAACGATATCAATTCCCGTGGCTTACCCTAATACTACACTACAACGATTAGGTTCACTGCCTAGGGTGTCGAAAAACTTGCTCGACGAAAAGGAAGTTCCTTGGACCCCGAACGACGCGTTTAGCGTTATCAATTTTTTGGCGCCGCTGCCGGGGAATAGAATAGCTAGTTAGATTTCCACCTCGTTTAGGTTCTCTTGCTTGATTCCTATCAAGTAAACTTTTTTCCCATTTTTTAGCTTCCTCGTAGTCTATCCCCCTTCTTTGTGTTTGTGTTCGTAAAACCCTTTTCATTTGTCGCTATGGCAAGTGAAGTTGCATTTGAATCATTAGCAAATGAGGAACAATTGAATTTCGCAGATTGGATTGCTTTTTATTGCTCTAATGAATTTGTGAGGTATCATAGAGATATCCAAAAGGAGACGGGTGTAAGGTTGGATGGATTTGATAAATTTTGTGCTTGTGTGGCTTCTATTCAACGATAATTGTTAGAATCAACTCCTTTTAGTGAGACCCTCTGGAAAATTTTTGAGAAAAGCCTCCTAAGCATAAACCATCAGCTGTCACAACTTAAGGAAATGGATAAGGAGGATTTATCCAACCTTAGGCATCATGATAAAAAAGACCTAGTTTTTAAGAACATGGAACCTAAACCCGAACAAGATTGTGAGATGGTTATAGTTGAACTGCCAAGTTGCATGCGTGGGATAGATTTCAAAACATATGACACGCGTGAGGAATCCTTTAGGCAAATAGAACATAGTGATCAAATTTTTGAGAATAATTCTTATGAATCGGACCAAGAATTTGAAATGACTAAAGAAGGATTTGAGATACTTAGGAGTGTATTTGGGTTAGATCATACTAAAATACATAATGAACTTTTAGGAGATCTAGATATAATGGAGAATGAGGTGGAAACTCCAAGCCCACAAGCCCTACCATCACTTGAGGAACACACATCGCCTATAACTTACCCGGAAGAAGTAGAAGAGACTATAGGAACCCCGATTGATATAGAACCTTTGGACCAAACGCCACTAGAGAATGTAGGTTTAGATGCTTGTTGTCATGACCTCTCTCTTAGTCCTAGGAAAGTTCATAATTTTGATGAACCGGAGCCTCAACCAAAAACCTTACCCAATTTTCCGTCTTTAGATGTGAATCTTGGAATTAAATTAGGCCCCAATCCACTCATCAAAATAAATAGTCCGGGTAGTTGCTTGATAAAGGTGGTAGACTCTAGGCCATGTAGAGTGGAAGCTAATATAGGAGTAACCCATGACCTTACACACTTATATCACCCATTCATGGTTGATAACAAGAAACATTATGGGTTTAAACCGGGTTTATTAGGTCAAGATGGATCCTTAACTAAGAATCTTTTGAAGTTGATAAAAGATGATCAATTTTTAGGAGAGAGATTTGATTCACCCGCTACACCAATAGAATTAGGTAAGGTTATAATGAATGGAGCACACTCCTTTGAGCATATAAATCACCCATCACCCTCTCCTCACGTAGCAAATTTCCACCCTAAGGGTGTGTATCGCTACTATCACCCACACTTAAGCTTAAGTGTAGGAAAAACCTCCCCCTTATCCGTTAAATAAGGGTAGAGTCAAGCTCGTGACTCGAACAAAAACAAGCGCTTCTTGGGAGGCAACCCATGTGTATTTGTTTTTCATTTTTATTTGTGTGTCATATATGTTTTTATTATTGTATGTTCTCATGTTAGAATTTATGAAAATGCTTTATTTTGTCTTTAACCTTGTCTTAATTACATATAAAGGTATTTTACAAAAGGGATAAGTGTAAGGAAGATTACACACGTTTTTAAAAGAATGTGAACATGAGGGTTACGATTATTGAAAAGATATATATGTGTGAGTCAAATTCTTGTATCGAGTCATAATGGATGTTTTGCAGAAACTTTTTCCAGATTTTAAAGATGTAAATTTTCCAGATTTTTTTCCAGAAAATAGCAGACCAGTTTTTGTCAGGATAACCTGACGGCGTCAGGATCGCAACCTGACGGCGTCAGGAAGGAGTAAAAACAACAGATTATTTTTTCTCATTTTCTAAGCTACTTATAAATTTTGGAATTTTCCAGGTCTTAATTTTCCAAAAAAATTCTGTAAACATCCATTCCACAAGCATTATATCCTAGTTTAGTAGAGTCTTATATATATTATTACCGCCGATTTTACGCGAATGTTTCGTTTGTTTTCTTCAAGTGTATAGGTTTTATTTATCAAAAAGAAGATACATAAGGTTGGAAGGAGCTTTTCACGCATATATTCTTCTTGGAAAGGATTTAACCAATACTTCACACACGGATCCTACCGAGCTAATCAGGGGAGTATTAGTTTCTTTAGTTTTTTATTACCTTCTATTATCATAACTTTGATACTTTCGGGAAACATTGGGGATAATGTTCAGTTTAAGTGTAGGGAGGGAAAATAAAACGGGAACTTTGAAACTATGCTTATCCTTGATTATTTGCTTTGTCCAATTGTATTTGTGTAATGAACCATGAGAAAATGTCGGTTAGGGTAATTTTGGCACCAAATTTAAAATTTTTCATGACATATAGGAGTGGGCCATTAGTCTTAACAAAAGCGTCTCACGGATAGGAAGTTATATGACTGGCACAAAAAACCCTTTACCACCTAAATTCCACCCAAAATGTGAGGATCACCCTTAGATTAGTAGGAATTAAAGCATTCATCTTTAATGCTTAGTGTGTGAACCGGTAGTATAATAGATTCTAGAACTTGTTTTGTGATTCATCCCGAGATCGCTAGTAAGACTACACTTGTGTAGTTAGGAATAACTAAATGATAAGAGGCATTAGGATAACCCTTGTTTGATACCCGTAACATAATTACTTCTTCCACATCGGATGAGTAATTCCCCCACACCTTTGCGTTGTACTCATCTTTAGTACACGATACCCCTAGTTAACCCCTCAGAGCCTATCCTTTTCGCGGTTCTCGTGATGTTTCGGTTTTTCCTGAATATCAATGAAGAGCATTGTTTACAGCCCACCCCCAAATGTACACCCAAATCGCCTTAGCCTACCTTGTATGCACTCACTTTTAGTGCATTATTGTTATCACCCTAAAAACCCTTAGTTCAATTATCTAGTTGCTTGCATGAGTTGCTAAGTCGAGTCATATCCTTTGTATACAGTTTTGGGACGATTGGGACTCATGGAAAAAGTTAAAGTTTATGAAATGGCGGGAAGGGAATGTTAAATTCAAATTCCCTTTGTTTGCTTAATAATGTACTCCAAGTGTTTTGATCTTTTCAATTCGGGTCAAATTAGTGTTAGAATAATAAAAACTCAAGTGTAGGGATGTGCCTATAAATCCTTATCATTTTGATGTTACCGTAGAGGATGGTAGAGTAAAAGTGTATGAAAAAAAAAATCGAAAAAAAATATAAAAAGAGAAAAAAAGAAAAAAATAGAGTGTTGAAAAAAAAAAAAAAAAAAAAAAAAAAAAAAAAAAACATACGGGCTACCATCCTACATCTATCCTTTAAATTTATGTTTGTGTGTTTCAGTTATCTAGAGTTTAGAGTGTCGAGTCTTGGCTTAGCAACGCCATTCTTCGTATGCTTGTAACATAAAGATTTTTGACTTGCCACCACTAAATTGCCTATCCCACCAAACCCTTTGTTTCCCTACCGTAAGCCTAACATTACAACCCTTTAAAAGACCTCTTTGACAGTCTTTCCTAGGTGCTTACGCCAAAGCGATGGAGGTTTGATCTATTCTCAAGCCTATGATAATTTATGTACTAGGACCGGTTAATGAGTGTTTATCTTCCATTTCCAACTTGTTATATTTCATATACACCCGAGAGATGTGAGTATCCAAACACCCCATGTGAGATGCTAGTATGTAATTTCCGTGCTTGTTATGACTTTTGCAGGGCTTATATGTGTTATGGATTGTTCTAAACCAATGCTTCATGACCCCTAACTTATAAATTAATTAGCTAAAAGCACATTTGCTTGAGGACAAGCAAATACCAAGTGTAGGGATATTTGATAAGGTTTTAAAATGTACCTTTTTGAGGGATCGTTTAAGCCCTTATTTGATCACTTTTGTATCTGTTATTACTTAATGTAACACCCCAACCCGACAAGGGTAAAGATATCACAAATACAGTTTCCTATCAGAACTTTAAGTACTACACAAAAGCGGAAGTCTTTACAAAATTTTCAAAAGAGAACATAATTAAATTAATAACCAAAATAATTCCAAGATCTCTATGGTCAAATCTTTGCTCTCAGCTCTACTCTCAAACCCAGATTAGCTATCCCAAAAGCTCATCTTGAAATACCTAAAAACCTGCCGCAGGAAAAGAAAATGCGGCTGAGCTTACAAAGCCCAGTGAACAGATATAACGAAACAAAACTAAACAAAACAAATATACAAATAACGAAATCACAACGGAATGGGAATCATGAATCATTGAAGATTTTGCGGAAACACACATACCCAGAAATCCGGAAGAAACACACAACGATTAACAACAAACACATTAACATTTTGAGGACACAGACGGAGACACATCAAATAACCAAGCACATAATAAATCAGCAAGTAGAGTGCATATAATCCAAACGAAAAATCTAAAGACTAACGGAAACTATTTCCAGAAAATAAACATGGCATTCATACAAATCAATTAATCTAAAATCAACACTCTTAATCAAATTTTGCAGCAGCGGATATAACAGTCAAATCATGGCAGTCACACATGCAAATAGAAAACATAGTAGACAAACTATAACTAAATAGACCAAACAAAACATAGCATAGCCATTCGCAATTATCAGAACGGATATCATAACTAAACCAGTTCTCAGATCAAATCTTAACATCAGCAGAGTTTTAACATAGCAGATCAAACATAAGCAGATAAATACCCTAACGTATAGACAAAGTTCACCAGATTAACTGAACAATCATACTTACTAAACTTTCAGGATACTTAATTTCATACTAGCACATTTACCTCACAGATCAACTAATTTCACATACGATAAACTAACATAACATCAGATGACAACATACGAATCATATTCAAACACATTAACATTTCCTAACATAATAGACGGTAGTTACATAATCATACAAAAGCATAAACACATATAATAACATATAATAAGCCTAGCACATAATCATAAACACTTGAACATACCGAACAAGATCAGAATACTTAACATAAAAATAACAGATAAAGATTTAGTTAACATCCACGAGCCCAGAACATATCATATCGGAACATCATACTTATTCAGAATAAATCTCAGAAAATAATTTGGAGTAGCTAGCTCCCAGAGTTTTGTGAAGACGCGTATTGCACACGACATCATTCACCAGATAAATCATATCGGATAACAGATCAGATCTAGGATGCATCCATACGCCCCAACAGACGGATAGTGGCCATACTATCAATAAACAGATAACGGAAAGGGACGTGGCAGAACATCACTCTACTGCCCTAGAGTCATGTCAGAGGTGCATCACTGACACGGACATGGAACCCCCATGACTAGTGAAATATTGGCTCGGGTGTCAAACTAACTTAGGTCAAACAGATTGTCATAAATGACACAGATCATAATCAAACACAAAGTTCAACAGATAACATATCAGATAATTCATATCATAAGGTTCATGTTCAAAGGTTCAGAAGTCAGAAGTTTATGTCGTAGTCACATGTCATACTTTCATAATCAGAATTTCATAACCAAATGTTCACCATTCAGAAGTTCATAATCAAATATAGCAAGGTTCAACAATTGTGCATATCAAAGTCTTTCTAACATAACGTTTCAAATCAGATATTGCATGATTCAATAAAACAGGTGTTTCAAACAAGCAACAGATCAAACAATCAGAAAGGGTTCATAGCAATGGCATAGGAAACCCTAATAATTGAAATAGGAAAGCTAACGAAAAGAAAACGTCATAAGAAACCTTTACTGAAAAGGTCAGAATATCTGTACCTTAAAGCAAATGAGAGAAAAGCAAACGAGCGAGTGAATCACGAAGATATAACGTCGCGTCTCCTTCAACGAATCTACAAGGATTATGATTTATTTAATACTTATTAGCATCATTAAAGTTATAACGGATTCATCGCATTAACATTCTTAGAGTTGTGAGTATATCCTTATTCTTAGTGACGGACGTAAATTACGACATTTTTAGAGTATTAATTATTAATTAGCCAGACCTATGGGTTGCAAATGACAAACGGTAAAATTAAAGGTTTAATATGACAAATATCTTATTTGAGGACTTATATGATCATCATTCAAAGTATAGGGTTTACAAATGTCAAGAACGGATTTTTGGACTCTCTTTCAAATTAGTTTACACAAACCTTTATGATTTACATGATTAACCACGACTCACATGTAACATTTATTCGTACGCAACCTAAATGAGACCATGCATACAGTACTTTCAATTCATGACACTTAGTTCTTTACATAAAATCATAACTCACGCATGTCTACATCACGCTTAGTACTAGCTCATTATACTCTTAATTATTAGTTATTAATGACTCCAAGACTTACCATTCTCACATGAAATAATGAATTTACACCCCTAGCTTTTAACCCTAACCGACTTCCTATTTATGTTTCTAGGGTTTTTCCCAAATCTTTTAAATACCACATTAATACGCATTAAATTGACATGTTACAGATTTTAATGACTCATCACTTTGACCTAGAAATTGTGAAAAATAAACGGAAGTTGAACAAAGCTCATGCATGCCTTTACACAATTAACTTACACATGTCGACCCTTTTACCCTACGTTAACAAGAGCAAAATCCTTTTCTTCCTCCCTTGTTTCAACATATACGCCACTCATGCAAATCCCAACTTAATACACGTGTTTCCCGACTCACCAACAAATCGACACCCACATACACACATATACGTAGTTTCGGAAAAAGACATGAACACCTAATATGTATACACGACAAGCTCACATGCTTCACAACTCACGCATGTCTCACGGTTTATTATTCATAAGGTTCGGTTATCTCGTATTGCTCGACTCACAGTTTTAAGGACTTTACGTTTGCATGTTTTACAAATAATTAACCGATTCGTATATATGCTTGTTCGATTCACGTGGCTCGGCATAGTTATGGTCCGATTCATACTTCACAACTTAAAAGGTTTTACGTTTGCATGTAACATAAGTGAGACGAGGGAAGAATGTGGTTATACCTTGGCAAGGTTTTCGATTCAAGCACACCGAACCCAAGAGTAGCAGCGATCGGTAGAAAAGAAAAAGGGAGAAAGATTGTGCCGTGACTTTGTGTAGACTAGGGTTCCAATTCTATGTATTGTGTTTGTATTTATATTGTATATGTATACCCGATCGGGTCTAGGGCTTGGGGTGGCTTGGTTCTCGGCTCAAAGCCCAACCGGCTCACAAAAAAATCTCGGCCCAACATGAGGGTTGGCTACCGATCGGATCACAAACAAAAGAAAAAAGAGGCCCAAACTTATGTTGCGTGACTTATATTCTTTTGTCGTACTAATGTCGTTAATATATATACACGTTAGGTTTTTTTAAATAAAATATAAGTTAGGTTTTTAGTTTCGTTAAATGAATTTTATTATATTTTACGTGTTTTAAAATTTTGATCTCAAGGGTAAAATAGTCTTATTATGCGTTTATATTTTTAGGGTTTTACAACTCTCCCCTTCTAAAAAGAAATTTTCGTCATCGAAATTGGACAAGACGGAACAGAACAGAAAAAAAAAATTCAAGGAATAGAGCAAACGCGAAACTTATTTTAGAACAAACGGATTCTTATCAGAATATTCAAACTCATACTCTTCAGAAATCAAATTAATAGTCAGATACTTACAATAGATAATCATATACTTATCAAAGTAATGGCAGAGAACAGATGAGATGCAGAAATATCAAACGACACGATCTAACTTATGCAGATCTCTAACGATGAGAACAACCATATACATAGACAGAATGAATCCTAACGGTCTTACTAATCACAGATAATCAAACTAAAAGGATCTAATGTTCCTCAAACACTTCACGAAATATCCAATGATCACAATAAGGGTACACGGAGACGTACACAGTTAGAGCAAACATAGAAATCCATAGTTCACACAAATCATAACAATTTCCGGATTCCAAGCGTACAAAAATTATTCGTAACAGATATCGACGAAAACCTCACTGTTAGGTACATAAATTTTAAACGAACATGGGGAGTGTCAGATAACAGATACAAGTCAAAGTCCATTTACGCATCAACCACAGGCATTTCCCCAGACGTCATATAATTTCAATAAATTCAAATTATATGATCTCGGTATTATCACGTTGATCAGGCGTCATAATACTTGCATCACATAACAAGTTCTTATTGTCATCATATTCTGTCCCGGGTCATGGCAAACCACATAACTAGAATCACAACAAAACATATCACATACAGATAACATACAGATAGCAAGCAACATACTATAACAGACCAGATTCACATGAGCATACCATCATGATGGTCATACTTTATTTCAAGTTGTGATTAAGCCACATCAGTAAGAAAACAAATAGCAGACGAAACTTATGAGGACTAACGGAAACTTAACGAATCTATCAGAAAGAAACAACAAACAGAAACTATACTTTCAAAATTTTGCTTTATTCTCATTAATCAAACAAATTGCAGAATTGTCATAAGATGAACTTCCAAAACAAAACTTAATAATCAAAGATTCAGTCATCTAAATGAAAACAAAAGAACCTAAACTCAAAATCCAATGTCAGAAATTTCTCATAAAGAGGACAACTAATCAGGAGCGCACATTTCTATTCTTGTATCGGATTAAACCTACTAGTAGCCGTAGATTCTAAATCCGAGTCCACCTCGTATTCTTCCTCATGTTCTTCTTCTTCCTCTTCTTCCTCACTTATCCATCCGTTCCTATTTCCTTCGCGCTACGGTAATAAGCGACTAGCAAAGTCACTTCTCCGATTCCTCTCTTCTTCTTTCGGCACACGATCTACAAAAGCATACAAATCGCGACTCCTAGTCCAACCTACTCCTCCATCTTCAAAGAACTCGGGACATCTATCATGATACCTAGTGGTGAAACCTTGGTTGTCAACGACTTTAGTTTCATACTCCTCTACTACTTTTCCGTCTACGTTCTTTAAGGTCAGCTTCTCCTCAATTGTGCATGGCCACATACTAGCCGGAACTCGTATCCTCTTGTTGGTCCGCTTCACTCTACCAATCCTCTTGCAACCTTTAGCAATAACAACGGTCCACCTCATCCTCTCCCTAGGTTGCCTAGCTGGTCCTTGTTTGCTCCTATCAGGTGAACTAGAACGACGAGGGATAACCATCTAAAAGAATAACCAACTATTAGCAAAATCTAAGTACGATAGTGGACGCAAAGAAAATACGCAGAAGGGAAAATCCTAAATTTACCCAATCCTCACAGGTCATAGCCTAAGCTCTAAGGGTCCTAAACCTAGAGCTCTGATACCATAAATTGTAACACCCCAACCCGACAAGGGTAAAGATATCACAAATACAGTTTCCTATCAGAACTTTAAGTACTACACAAAAGCGGTAGTCTTTACAAAATTTTCAAAAGAGAACATAATTAACTTAATAACCAAAATAATTCCAAGATCTCTATGGTCAAATCTTTGCTCTCAGCTCTACTCTCAAACCCAGATTAGCTATCCCAAAAGCTCATCTTGAAATACCTAAAAACCTGCCGCAGGAAAAGAAAATGCGGCTGAGCTTACAAAGCCCAGTGAACAGATATAACGAAACAAAACTAAACAAAACAAATATACAAATAACGAAATCACAACGGAATGGGAATCATGAATCATTGAAGATTTTGCGGAAACACACATACCCAGAAATCCGGAAGAAACACACAACGATTAACAACAAACACATTAACATTTTGAGGACACAGACGGAGACACATCAAATAACCAAGCACATAATAAATCAGCAAGTAGAGTGCATATAATCCAAACGAAAAATCTAAAGACTAACGGAAACTATTTCCAGAAAATAAACATGGCATTCATACAAATCAATTAATCTAAAATCAACACTCTTAATCAAATTTTGCAGCAGCGGATATAACAGTCAAATCATGGCAGTCACACATGCAAATAGAAAACATAATAGACAAACTATAACTAAATAGACCAAACAAAACATAGCATAGCCATTCGCAATTATCAGAACGGATATCATAACTAAACCAGTTCTCAGATCAAATCTTAACATCAGCAGAGTTTTAACATAGCAGATCAAACATAAGCAGATAAATACCCTAACGTATAGACAAAGTTCACCAGATTAACTGAACAATCATACTTACTAAACTTTCAGGATACTTAATTTCATACTAGCACATTTACCTCACAGATCAACTAATTTCACATACGATAAACTAACATAACATCAGATGACAACATACGAATCATATTCAAACACATTAACATTTCCTAACATAATAGACGGTAGTCACATAATCATACAAAAGCATAAACACATATAATAACATATAATAAGCCTATCACATAATCATAAACACTTGAACATACCGAACAAGATCAGAATACTTAACATAAAAATAACAGATAAAGATTTAGTTAACATCCACAAGCCCATAACATATCATATCGGAACATCATACTTATTCAGAATTAATCTCAGAAAATAATTTGGAGTAGCTAGCTCCCAGAGTTTTGTGAAGACGCGTATTGCACACGACATCATTCACCAGACAAATCATATCGGATAACAGATCAGATCTAGGATGCATCCATACGCCCCAACAGACGGATAGTGGCCATACTATCAATAAACAGATAACGGAAAGGGACGTGGCAGAACATCACTCTACTGCCCTAGAGTCATGTCAAAGGTGCATCACTGACACGGACATGGAACCCCCATGACTAGTGAAATATTGGCTCGGGTGTCAAACTAACTTAGGTCAAACAGATTGTCATAAATGACACAGATCATAATCAAACACAAAGTTCAACAGATAACATATCAGATAATTCATATCATAAGGTTCATGTTCAAAGGTTCAGAAGTCAGAAGTTTATGTCGTAGTCACATGTCATACTTTCATAATCAGAATTTCATAACCAAATGTTCACCATTCAGAAGTTCATAATCAAATATAGCAAGGTTCAACAATTGTGCATATCAAAGTCTTTCTAACATAACGTTTCAAATCAGATATTGCATGATTCAATAAAACAGGTGTTTCAAACAAGCAACAGATCAAAAAATCAGAAAGGGTTCATAGCAATGGCATAGGAAACCCTAATAATTGAAATAGGAAAGCTAACGAAAAGAAAACGTCATAAGAAACCTTTACTGAAAAGGTCAGAATATCTGTACCTTAAAGCAAATGAGAGAAAAGCAAACGAACGAGTGAATCACGAAGATATAACGTCGCGTCTCCTTCAACGAATCTACACGGATTATGATTTATTTAATACTTATTAGCATCATTAAAGTTATAACGGATTCATCGCATTAACATTCTTAGAGTTGTGAGTATATCCTTATTCTTAGTGACGGACGGAAATTACGACATTTTTAGAGTATTAATTATTAATTAGCCAGACCTATGGGTTGCAAATGACAAACGGTAAACTTAAGGGTTTAATATGACAAATATCTTATTTGAGGACTTGTATGATCATCATTCAAAGTATAGGGTTTACAAATGTCAAGAACGGATTTTTGGACTCTCTTTCAAATTAGTTTACACAAACCTTTATGCTTTACATGATTAACCACGACTCACATGTAACATTTATTCGTACGCAACCTAAGTGAGACCATGCATACAGTACTTTCAATTCATGACACTTAGTTCCTTACATAAAATCATAACTCACGCATGTCTACATCACGCTTAGTACTAGCTCATTATACTCTTAATTATTAGTTATTAATGACTCCAAGACTTACCATTCTCACATGAAATAACGAATTTACACCCCTAGCTTTTAACCCTAACCGACTTCCTATTTATGTTTCTAGGGTTTTTCCCAAATCTTTTAAATACCACATTAATACGCATTAAATTGACATGTTACAGATTTTAATGACTCATCACTTTGACCTAGAACTTGTGAAAAATAAACGGAAGTTGAACAAAGCTCATGCATGCCTTTACACAATTAACTTACACATGTTGACCCTTTTACCCTACGTTAACAAGACCAAAATCCTTTTCTTCCTCCCTTGTTTCAACATATACGCCACTCATGCAAATCCCAACTTAATACACGTGTTTCCCGACTCACCAACAAATCGACACCCACACACACACATATACGTAGTTTCGGAAAAAGACATGAACACCTAATATGTACACACGACAAGATCACATGCTTCACAAATCACGCATGTCTCACGGTTTATTATTCATAAGGTTCGGTTATCTCGTATTGCTCGACTCACAGTTTTAAGGACTTTACGTTTGCATGTTTTACAAATAATTAACCGATTCGTATATATGCTTGTTCGATTCACGTGGCTCGGCATAGTTATGGTCCGATTCATTCTTCACAACTTAAAAGGTTTTACGTTTGCATGTAACATAAGTGAGACGAGGGAAGAATGTGGTTATACCTTGGCAAGGTTTTCGATTCAAGCACACCGAACCCAAGAGTAGCAGCGATCGGTAGAAAAGAAAAAGGGAGAAAGATTGTGCCGTGACTTTGTGTAGACTAGGGTTCCAATTCTATGTATTGTGTTTGTATTTATATTGTATATGTATACCCGATCGGGTCTAGGGCTTGGGGTGGCTTGGTTCTCGGCTCAAAGCCCAACCGGCTCACAAACAAATCTCGGCCCAACATGAGGGTTGGCTACCGATCGGATCACAAACAAAAGAAAAACGAGGCCCAAACTTATGTTGCGTGACTTATATTCTTTTGTCGTACTAATGTCGTTAATATATATACACGTTAGGTTTTTTTTAAATAAAATATAAGTTAGGTTTTTAGTTTCGTTAAATGAATTTTATTATATTTTACGTGTTTTAAAATTTTGATCTCAAGGGTAAAATAGTCTTATTATGCGTTTATATTTTTAGGGTTTTACACTTAATATCGTTCCTTTTCACTTTTTAGGTCTCTTGAAGGCAAATTGCTGGAATGGCACTTATTTGGACGAAAAGACGCGGATATACGAAGAAAATGGCCAAAGTCAAGAATCGAGACACTCAAGCTGCTGAAATACAAGGGGACGGCGTCAGGTGTTATCTGCGACGCCGTCGGAGCACTTTTGTGACGGCTCAGTAGCCAAATTGCTTATTTACAAGTGACGGTGTCAGGCTTTAAAAGAGTAGGTCGTCGCAACTCAGACGGCCTAGATTTGATCCAGACGGCGTCAGAGGCTGAAGAGGACGGCGTCACAAGCATAAGGTGACGCCGTCGCAAGACTAACGTGGCCAAGACGAAACCCTAATGACGGCGACCCGACGGCGTCACAAATCATAAGGTGACGCCGTCGTGAATGTAATCTTATATATAGAATCCGAATTTTTCAGTTTTAAGTGTGTAGTCTTTTGGAGTAAAAACCTAAACCGAACCAAGGCTGTCTTGTACAGTATTTTAGGGTTCCAAACCCTATCTTACACCAAGATAAGTGTTTTACTTCATTAATTCAATTATGTCTTCAATTATTTGTGTGTATGCTTGCATGTTCTCCATGTCCGGCTAATTTACTTGTGTGTTTACTTAGGGAATATGAAACTTAACTATTGAATATTGATTGGTTGTCTCTTATCTTAATTGTTAATGATCTAGTAATGCGATAGGTCATTCGTTGTGTAGTTAATGCTTGATTAATCTTTGTGAACCTTAGACTATAACACCTAGAGTAGTTGTAGGCTAAATCATCCAAAGAGTACCTTAGAGTTAGAGTTTATAAATCCTAGAGATTTTGTAGACGAGACCCTTTGGTAGTTTCAAAGAGTTAGGGATAAACGCATACCCTACGACCTTAGACACACAACGCAATTAAGAATAAGGACGTGACAATTCAACCATCAATAGGAGATAATTAAGGAGTAATAAAACCTAAATAAACACATCTTTAAATCATCATACGAGCACACAATAATTAGACATAGACTACCCTCACCTTAGTTAATTAGATAATTAGATAATAGCGTAATCGGTAGAAGTACCAACCCCCGAAATCCAAACCCCGAGATTCGTACCTTTCCATTTCCTAAAAAAACATAAAAAGATAAAAAAAAATAATCTTCTTCAACCCCAACCTTAGCGTAGTAACTCCTCACTAGCATTCCTATTCCCCTAGAGAACGATATCAATTCCCGTGGCTTACCCTAATACTACACTACAACGATTAGGTTCACTGCCTAGGGTGTTGAAAAACTTGCTCGACGAAAAGGAAGTTCCTTTGACCCCGAACGACGCGTGTAGCGTTATCAGAAAATTTGTCCAAATCACTTATGAATCGGTCGATTTGCGTTATATTTATACCTCTAAAGGGGCAAAAGGATACAAGATAATGTAAATAAAAAAAGGGGTAAAAAATTGGCTCATTTTGAACCGTCACCGTGGCGCTACTTTTAGCTGCCAAAAGCTGTCACAACTGGATGTTCATAAAGTTTCTCCTAAAGTGAGTCTTTTGTTTAATGTTTCAATCGAAGAAGATAATGATGTTTTGCAGAGATCGAATATGATAGGAAAAAATTAAGATACTGTCGCCATAGGTTATTTAATGAAACTTTGTTTCTTATTCTACTTTTATTCAAACTGCAGATTACAAGGAAATTAAAAATGTTATGCTAATTTTATTATACTTTTATGTGCATGATGCTTTTTCTATCATTTAATTCGAGCGTCCACCTTTGACAGGCTCATAGACAGTTTTATAGGGTTATTATTACATGCAACAACATCAGGCTGCAGCAGCCTTACAACAGTCTCAACAATACAGTGTTCCAAAACTACCTTCCAGCTTATTGGCCTTCAAGCCCAGGATCAGCAGCAAAAACTACTTCGATTTCAGAAGTACCAACGACAACAGTTTCAAGCAGATGGGCATGAAAGCTGGTGCTCATAATGAAAGTCGGATGATGGTCAGGGAAAAGCACATGATAATAAGGATTCGTAAGATAGGCCTTATGCCTTTTGTGGATGACCTTATGAGCTTTGTTGTACTTTTAAGATTGGTTAACAAGTGTGACCAACTTTGTAATTAATGAGGAGTTGACTGCAAATAGACATCGGCGTGAATGTAATTGTAAACATAAGTAATAAGCAGAATCTAAAATTAGTTTACAGATGTAAAATTCCTATTAATTTTTGTTCAAATATTTTCCGGTACTTGGCTATTAGATACTAGGAACCAACTATCATTCTACGAATGCCACAACAAACATATGACAAAACACTAGCCGCATAAAAAATAGTGGCAAAAAAAAAACCGACGCAACGCTATTTGCTTGTTAAAGCTTATGATTGGGTTGAACCACCGTGAACCAATGATTCAAACAATGTAATATGTATATTTTATTTGCAAATATGGACGCCATGATGTACTAGCTAATTTCTATCAATTCTTTAATGGCTTGCCATTTTTTATTCCTGTATTGATGAATGCGCCAACTTACTGTTACAATTGCTATACATTTACTTTAAACCTATTATGTCTGCATCCAGGGACGGAGCCATGACCAAATATGATTGGGTGCACAAAATTTTTTGAACCGTAATACAGGAAACATATTTCAAAAGACCGGGTGCATTTAAGATGCATTTAGGAAAAATCGGTGTTTGTTTCAAAAATTAACACTACATCGAAAAAAATCTATGGGGTTCCTGGGCACCTGCTGGAACCCCCTAGCTCCGTCTCTGTCTGCATCCTTTTTTAAGAAAACACACCGCGGCAACGCGCAGACTCTCCACCTCGTATTTCACAGAGATGGTGGAGAAGGCACTTGCAACGAAGAGTATTGGTGCAAATTAAGCAATGTGGAATAATCTAAAAAAAAAAAGAAGACGTGAACGTGTTCGTATCAAGCGTGAAAAAGATAAAATACTAGTATCAATAGAACTCGACAAACGAGGTATTGATATACATACGATTTTATGTCCAAGAAATACGTGTAAGCGAAATAAGTAAATTGTGTGAACCAGCTAACATACTAGTTGTCTTGTATATCTTTTTAATTTTTTTTAAAATAACCAACATACAATTGTAATTTTCTTTTAACTCGAATTCATTTCTATTTTAATCATTTTAGTCCGTAACAAAATACTCTTGATGCATTATTAAAGTGAGCAGCGAGCGAGTGGTGAATGACTTCGCGTTGTGTACAACTCACAAGTCACAACGACAGTCTCCATCCAAAAAGATAAAAAGAAAAAAAAGCCAGTGCCAAAATTACTAAACACCCCCTCCACCGGCCGACGAAAGAATAACCCCATCCCAATTCTTCTTTTTCTCCATCTCGATCCAAACACCCCCTAAACAAAACCACCCCGATCAGATCCTTTGATCGATCATTTCCATAAACCAGATCTTATTATAAATAAATCGGTTGAATATGGATCAATTCGAATTGTACTTTAGGAGAGCTGATTTAGACCATGACGGTCGGATTAGTGGCGCTGAAGCTGTTTCCTTTTTCAAAGCTTCTGGTTTACCTACTCCTGTTCTCGCTCAGGTCTCTTTGATTTCTTATTCCAATACTTCTATATAAAATTTTGTATTATTGAAGTTAATTTCAGTTTTGATTGATTATTTGAATAGTTTCGAGGCGAACTTAGGGTTTAGAAGCAGGATGTATAATTGTTGTTATGTGTGATTCGAATATAATGTGATTTATACTTTTGTCAAGCTAATTGTGACTTGTATAGTTGTATTAATCAAATGATGATTTAAGTGTATGGTGTACCTAGTTGTGTTACGAGCATCGCCTTATATATAAGTAGTATCTATAGAAAAGGGAGGGCTTTACCTGAATTGACTGTTTTAGTATATGTGGCGGTGAGTTTAAACCCCGTGGATTGGTCGGCCAAAACATGGTTATACAAAAAACAAAGTAGGATGTATAGTTACTATGGTGTGTGATCGCATCTAATGTGAATAATGACTTTCTGAAGTTAGTTTACCTTTATCACTTTAGGTAGTAGAATGACTGCATTTGTGTTATCATATGGATGTGAATGTAGATTGTTGATTCTATATGTAGTATATACGCATATTTGTAGAAGTTGCGTAATCGTTAAATAGCAGAGTTCAGATCGTCATCTAGAGTTAATAATATGAATGTGAGGGAATGGTTTAATCCTAGGCTCTTATGGGTTTGAAGTTTGAACTTGAATGCTATTTTGTTGTGTGTATCTGAATCGAAATGTATGCCACATATATAATCTACCTGAACGAGGTTGGTGTTTAACAAATTGAATGAAAATATTGACAGCTTTTGGCTACATGATGTGATATCATGTATTAGTATATAATCAAGTTATGGCGTGGTAAGTTTATTCAAAGATATCAGTTGATATTGTTAAATAAGGTGTTTATAATTTGTGTAGCTATTGCAAATACATATCATCCTTATAAAGCTAGGTATACCAACTTTTGGCTCTATATTGCAATACCATGTAATAGTAATACTAAAGTTCTCACTTGGTAAGGTTACTCTGTATTATCTTTTTATGTTATGGAGTACTGTGTTTATAATAATCTAGAGTGATAAAATTAGGGAGAAATTATAGATTAAGATGCCTTATGCAGAACACTTGTGTTCATGTAGAGCTATTGAAACACTCACGCACTTAATTGTTGGCTCTTTTCTATTTGACGTTACAAACCACCACCTAACTCCAATGTATTATAACAAAATGTTTGGGTGAACAGGGACCGTGATAATCTAGTGTACCTATGCTGCTTCTCTAACTAAACTAGCTCCTAGTTGTTAACAAATTATAATTCACATATGCAGATTTGGAGTTATGCTGATCAAAAGCGAACTGGTTTCCTTGGACGGGAAGAATTCAACAATGCTCTCAAGCTTGTGACAGTTGCACAAAGTAAAAGAGACCTTACTGCTGATATAGTGAAAGCAGCATTACATGGACCTGCTTCTTCTAAAATTCCTGCTCCTCAAATCAATCTTGCAGCATTACCCCCTCCTCAGTCGAACCCAAATGCGGGTCCACCTGCCCCGCAAATGCGTGCTAGTGCACCAGTACCTTCTCCAAGTATGGGTGTAAGTGGCCCACAACCACAAGGCTATCCATCTCAGCAAACTCAAGGCATGAGGCCACATGGCCCTCCGATGCCTAACCAAACAATACAACCGCGGCCTGGAGTGAGTCAGGGACTGCCTAGTGGACCCACAGTGTCGAATCCTCGTCCTTCAACTTCACCCCTTTTTAATGACTGGCTTGGTGAGAGGAATGCTGCTCCTGCACCTAACGTATCTACTCAACCTCCTAGTAGTGGGCTAGCATCATCAGGGTGGACAGCCCCGGTACAGCCTAGACCACAAGCACCAACCAGCTTATCAGAAAATGCTGCACCAAAACCTAATGGTCAAGTGTCTGCTGCTAGTGGGACTGGAGCTAAAGTAATTAGTAGCCCTGTTGCAGGGAATGGGTCTTTGTCTAGCTCGGGATTTGGTGATGATTTTTTTTCCGTTGCATCCAATGGAAAACCCAATTCTTTGGTGCCTACGTCTTCTGCACCCGGCTTAAATGTCTCGTCAGTCAATGGTCCTACACCGGCTGTGAACCAGTTTCCTAATAAGCCAAGTCAATTTCCCCAAGTCAATGTTGCCCAACAACCAACTAGTGGTCAAATCCCGAAAATGCAGCCAAATGTTAGACCTCCACATATTCCTGTGCAGAATTCCTCCACCGTTCCTGTTAGAGCTGTCAATGTTCCTTCTACTCAACCTTGGCCAAAGATGACACAGTCCAATGTTCAACAGTACACTAAGGTGTTCGTGGAAGTAGATAAAGACAGAGATGGGAAAATTACTGGTGAAGAGGCCCGCACTCTGTTCTTAAGCTGGAGGTTGCCAAGAGGTATGCAATGCATCCCTTTTTCTTGTTTTATTGAGTTAATACAACTACAAACGGTAGCTTATATACACATAGATGCTGCAAATTACTCCTTTTTTCAGTCCTTAAAAAGGCAACGAAGATAGTTTTAACAGACCCGCTAACCTATCATTTCTATTGGGAAAAACACATGCTGCTTGTTCAATTTTGTCTATCCGTGTGTCCAACATAAACATCGTATGGATTCGTCTATCCAGGAAATTCTAACTTGTATATAATGTTGGAACTCATTAACTTAATTAAAGAAAAACTTACATTAAGAAAATATACTCCTAACATTACTATATTTTTTTATACTTAATAGTTTTTTAACGGGTATCTCATACAATTATACTTACCTTTATTATGCTTGTTTTCGGATTTCAGAGATCCTGATGCAGGTGTGGGAATTGTCTGATCAGGACAATGACAGCATGCTTTCTTTGAAGGAATTTTGTATCGCTCTCTACCTTATGGAGCGGTACAGGGAAGGCCGTCCTCTTCCGAAGGTGCTACCAGCTGGTGTTATATTTGATGGGACACCATTGCCTCCATCAGGTCAAGCACCTACTCAGTATTCTGCTCCTGTTTGGAGGCCTGAGCCAGGTAAATGCTGATATTTGTAATGCATCACATAATGCTAAATTCACATAATCAGGTCTTAGTTCCAACATTAAATTTTGTTATTTCTGCATAGGTGCTCATCAAGGACATAGGGTAACCGCCCCACGACAGGCTAGTCATGCTGCAGCAAGGCCGCCTCGTCCTGTTCCACTACCTATAGAGGAAGATGTGCAGCCTAGACACCAAAAACCTAAAGTTCCTGTGTTGGAGAAGCATCTGGTGGACCAACTTAGTAATGAGGAGCAGAGTTCATTAAATTCGAAATTTCAGGAAGCAACCGAGGCAGATAAAAAGGTGAAACACCTTTATTTCACTTCTATGTACATATTGTTTACCTTCTATTCCATAGATAGTTCTAACTTCTAAGTTATTGATGCAATAAATTAGTTTTGTTAACTCGAAATGTGTATGCCCTTCTCAGTTATTATTATTCTCTCCCACTTTTCATCTTGAACATGTGTTGAGATAAGATAGCTGTTTTGTTAGCTTGATATGTCATGGTCAAATCCGCAGATTTAAAAACAAATTTGCAATGATGTAAAGTATAACACAACTAATGTTCGATCTTGATGTTTCTTTGAATCTATCTCAAGAGGTATTCATATAGCACTGCAGAAGCACTCGTATCTCTGATTCTTTTTATCACTTCTTTCTCTTGCCAGGTAGTTGAACTTGAAAAAGAAATATTGGAAGCTAGACAAAAGACTGAGTTTTACAGGAGCAAGATGCAGGAAATTGTAAGTATTCTCTTATTTTAAGTGTCTAGCCATGTCTATATTTCATTTGTTTGATTCATGGGAGCAAACAAAGTGATAATTGCACTATCAAAAGATGAACATTTAGTCAAAAAGTTGGTTGTGTTGAAGTATTGAATGATGAACTTATGTTTTATATGCAAGTTGTTTTAGCTAATAAACTTTTTTCTGAAGAATCCTACTTGATTCAACTAGGATGTTAGTCTTAACTTGTTACAATATTTGTAGTTGGAATTGATAAGTCAAACATGTATATTGCAAGCAGATAAGTGGAGTACAGATTAATAGAATTTGGGCTATATGGTTCACCCTCTTCGTATTAATAGGTTTTCAAGAATTCTCACTTGAATTGTGCAAAATGTTTTTGGATAAGTCATAAATAACAAATGATTTTCTTGTATGTTATATCTGGTTGTTTTTCCTTATAAGACTCCTCGAGTAATAACATTTAAAAGCTGTCATGAACTGTTACCCTTTTAATGTTGTGTTCTTTAATGTCAGGTCCTGTACAAGAGCCGTTGTGATACTCGATTAAATGAGATCACAGAAAGGGTTTCATCTGATAAAAGAGAGGTATATTCTCGAATATAATGATGAAGAATATATTTCTATATATTTGTTTGCTTGAGACTGAGCAATATGTTTTCCAGGTTGAAATACTGTCTAAGAAATACGAAGACAAGTACAAGCAGTCTGGAGATGTAGCTTCAAAATTGACTCTTGAGGAGGCCACTTTTCGTGATATTCAGGTTTACTAGCCAGCTACAGTTGTTACACATTTACATAAGTTATCATTTACACTCGTATTGTTTTAGAAACTGACTACCTTGCAATTGTCTTCCTCTTGATAGGCGAAAAAGATGGAGCTTTACAAAGCAATTGTGAAGCTAGACCAGGATGGGAAACCTGATGATATTCAGGTATCTTCTATGCTGATTAACATACACATTTTATGTGATCCACGTATTTGCAGATAATCATAACGCCGTGTTACTTGATTGCTAGGTCCGAGTTGATCAAATCCAAGCGGATCTTGAGGAACAAGTAAAAGCCTTAAATGAGCGCTGTAAAATGTACGGATTGCGTGGGAAACCAACATTGCTGGTTGAGCTGCCCTTTGGTAATCTCTTATCCACCATACATTGTTAAGATTTCAAGTCTAGTGGTTATATTTTACTTTTGCAACTTTACATCTTTGTAGTAGATTGGCTAGCACAATGCTGTTCTATTTTTGTTAAGTTATCGACGGTGAGCGTCTTTCTCCATGTCATGAAGATTTTGCATCAGTCATGTACTACGATGCTGTGAATGCTATACTTTAAGTTGGAGGGTCTGGCAAAATTTGATGTTGGTGTACTCACTAGTCAATACTTGGTCCATATGTAGTTACAAACTAAACTGAATATTGTATATTTTTTCAAAATAAACGTGACTATAATTTGATGCACAGAGGCAGAAGTATGTGTGATATATTGAGTTGGCTTAAAAAATTACACTTACCCAGTCAAAAGTTTTGTCGTCTAAATCTCTGTCTGTTGCATTCAATTTCTTAAATGTTCGTTCTTTGCAAACTGTTCAGGTTGGCAAACTGGCATTCAAGAAGGAGCTGCTGATTGGGATGAAGATTGGGATAAGTTTGAAGATGAAGGTAAACAAGATGTTGCCTACAGTATTTTGTTAATAACAACCTAATATTACACTTGAAATCAATATGCTCCGTATACTAAAGTTGTGGTATGTTATACATCATGACGAATATATGAAACTTGCAGGATATACATTTGTCAAAGATCTTACACTTGATGTGCAAAACGTTATAGCTCCTCCAAAACCGAAGTCCTTGCCTGTTAAAAACAAGTCTGCTTTCCAAGATGAAAAGTCAACTACTGTTTCATCCTTGGATACCAACACTAAACCTGAAAAGATCTCATCAGACGCTGAATCAGTCGAGCAACACAAAGACGATTTTGTAAAAACTCCACCTGATAGTCCTGCTAGTGTCAAGTCAACAGAGAGCCCATCTAAGATATTCCGGGATAGCTCACCCCGTGCTGTAAACACAAAGAGGTGTGCTACAGAGCTTGTCAAAAATGCTATTTAATGCTGTTAATGTCAATTTTTTTGTTAAGTTCTAAGTACGTCGGGAAAAGAAAAAGGGGTCGTTTTCTGAATTTGTATATTTCCATTGGTGCAGTGAATCTGTGTTCTTGGATGAAGGAAGTTTTGATCTGCCAAGCAAGGCCACGTTTGACAGTCATGATGACTCAGAGGCTGCTTGGGATTTTACTACTACAAATCATAAGGTATTTTTGTTAACTTTTTCAAATGCCAATTTATGACTACCATAAAAATGAGTGATTGTGGATTTTTTTTGAAAATTTAAATACATGCCCACCAGCATATGTGGACTTACCGATCAAGATTGTTCATTCTTGTGAAGTGTAGTGTTTCTTAATCTTTGTACCAGAAAGATGAAGTCAATGGTCATGGATTCAAACTGATCTTCTTTTTGCAGGATATGGATGAAGAAAGTTTTCAGGGAAATTCATTGTTCGATTCTTCTGATAACTGGGGCCTAAACCCCATTAGAACAGAAATGCCAAAGAAGAGCACATTCACATTTGATTCTGTTCCAAGCACTCCCGCTTATAGCTATGCTGGTTCCCCACCTGCAAACAACTTATTCCATAACACAGGCCCATTTGCTTCATCGTTTGATGAATCAGTTCCAAGCACACCTGCTTACAGTAATGCTGGCTCACCTCGGCGCCCATTTACTTCAGTTTTTGCAGATTCAGTTCCCAGCACTCCCATGTTTGCCAACGATGGTCCAGAAGATAATTCTTTCAATAACTTTTCAAGATTCGACTCCTTCAGCACCAATTCGCGGGACTCATTTGCAAGATTCGATTCGTTCCGTAGCACGGCACAAGATTCAGAAGTTGATCAGAGTTTTTACCCTTCTAAAAACTTTACCAGATTTGATTCCATGCAGAGTACTGCTGATTCTGATTTTGGCCATTCGCTCTTCCAGCCTCGTGATTCTTTCTCGAGGTTTGATTCCATGCAAAGTACCAATGACTCGCATGATAAAAATCATGGGTTTTCATCATTCGACGATGCTGATCCTTTTGGGTCTTACGACCCGTTTAAGACCTCGGTAGAGAGTGAAACACCAAGAAGAGATTCAGTAGATGGCTGGAAAGCATTTTAGGTTTTTGCACATGGGTCATATTTAGATATTCCGGCTTTTGGCTCCTTTGCTTAAGGTTTGTTGATGTGGTATTCGTGGCTGTTTTATGTTGGATATGTGCGACAATGAGTTCGAGGTTGTGATTCTTTATTTCTATATATAGATGTATATTCAAGTTTATCGATTGTTTTCACTTAGGACATGTATAAAAATATAAGCCCTTGTTTAGGGCATTGGTTTTGCGAACTTTGATCATATGTCTAAAACAGTATTCCCTGGATTGATGACAATTGTATCTTGAGACACTTGCAATCGTACTTTTTCCATTGGTACTTTGTAGATTTCAGACGGCTTGGTCTTTTAGTGATCCAATGTGTATTGGCAGTGTCAAATAGATGCATTCAAAACTAAAACTCTCGAAGTATTTCCAGATGCTGGAATTTCAGTCAGTAGTATACCATTATTACTTAAAAATTGCATGTAGATAACAGACAAATGAGTTTCTTTACAAATTAGTAACATTAATCTAATCATATATTTGTATGCATTATGCACATCTTGCAAGCCTCGTGACATTCATGGATTCTGCTTCAAAGCTTTAGCACAAAGATGGGAAGCCGGTACAGATAATGGACGAATATCAAGAACACTTCTTATGATAGAAAGTGGAACGACCTTTGAGATAAATTACTGATATATCTCGTCATGAATACAAATACAATCAACATAAGAGAAAAGGAGTATGGCAATAGAATCGTTAAAAAGATATATCTCGTCATGAATACAAATACAATCAACATAAGAGAAAAGGAGTATGGCAATAGAATCGTTAAAAACTGTTGCTGATACCTAACTTGTTACAGACACGATAGTTTGTTAGAAGTATCATCAAAACGCCGATACTTAAAAGTAGTAGTAAAAAGGAGTAGGAGAGATAACAGTTAAAAGAGTCCCTAAAAGGAGTAGTGAAAAATCCACCTGTATCGATATCCATATTTAGTATTAGTCATCGACATCAACCAACTATATCGGATCAGGTGAATGTCCACAAAATTGGATATATATTGCAAAGCATTCTTACGACAACCTATATATTCATTAAATGTTCCTTGGACACTACACTTGCAACTAATACAAGAAATCATACGATTATTGTAAGCACAATTATAGTTCACAATACAAACAAACAAGACTTTCCATGAAAAAATGAACTTGAAAAGCACATTATCTTACAAAATTCTAAATATAACAAGAAATATAAACTTACACCTTTCTGCATCCAAACCTTTGAGTTCAATCATCTCTTGGCTCAAATGATTCACAATCATGAACCAAGGTTGAATGGAAGGTACATTATTGTATATAACTCCTTCAAATATCCACAAACATACACCATTTTAATCTATGCTTACATCATCATGCAAAAATCACAAGCAAAACTCATGCGAACAATCTTGTTATTTCATCTTTCGGCGGCTGCTATTTTCAACTTTGACATTGAAATGACGACTTTGTCATTTTAAGCTTTGGTTGCAAGAATCTCTAGCAAAGAAGTCCATGTACCAGTAATAGCCAATAACACACCAAAAACAATAAAGGCCCCGTCTTTTAACCAACCAAGCATACCCACCTCATCTTTACACACCATCAAGTGAAACAAAGCAGGCAAAACAAACCCTAGAACGATACAAACACTACTCCCAACCAACGACAAAAAATCAGCAAAATTCGGCACCAAAAGAGCCACTAAACTCACAACCAAAACCATGCCCCATCTAACCCACAACGTATATCTCCCTTCACAAAACATCCTCTCAAAAACCTCAAACACCGGATTCATCATCACCGGAAACGTCACAAAAAGATTGAAACAAAGTCCCAGTTGCACCAAACCACTCAACCACCCTTGCCCTAAATTAGTGGTAATAATATCTTTCGTCTCATCACCAAACGCAAAGTACCCAAACACACCAAACGACGCAAACATCAAAGCAATAAAACTAATGGTAATCCCCAACACACTCCCAAACTTCTCCTTCTTTTCCATCTCACTCTCCAACGGCAACACCATCCCAATCCCTTCAAACGCATAAACCGCCACACCAATCCCATAAAAGAAAACCGAAAACCCCCCAAAGGCCTCCAAAACCGGCCTAGTATTCAAATAAATCATAACCTCCTCAACCATAACAACACCCATAGCCCCAATATCAACCACATCAGCAAAAATACTCAAAGGAGCCAAATGGGTCAAAGTCGGAATCGAATTCAACCCTAGTTGAAAAGGAAAACAAGCCCATATATAAAAACTCTTCCACGACAACCCGAAAATAGTACTACTACCATCATTTCCAACACTACTAGACAATGGTTTCAAATTAAATATATTAACCAAAGTATTGGACACAAATATCAAATAACTAACACAAAAACCAGCTTGTGACAAAACAATCATAACATCAACAGATGTTCTACCAATAGGACCAGCAACAACAAATCCTAAATCACCAAAAGAATTAATCTTGGAAAACCCATTTTTGTTTTCCATTTTTTTCCTGGTTTTAACTAAAAGCATCATACAATGGTTTGTAAAATAAGCAACAGCAAATACAGTAATGGTTCCAGTAGCATAACCTGTTTTTTTGAAAGTGTAGGGAAGGCCTAAAACACCTGCACCAACTATGGCTATGAAAACATTTGCAAATGTTTTGAAATGGGATGATTTGTGGGATTTTTTTATAAGTGGGGTTGTTTCATTTGGTAGGATTAATGTGTGTGATGATGAACTTGCTTCTGAATTGTTGTTGTTGGATTCTTTGAATCCCATGTTTGTGTTTTCTTTTTAAGGTTTATTCCACAGAATTTATAAGGTTGTGTTGATAAGTTTGATGAATGTTGAATAAAGTGGTGGTGTTTTTGGATCTGTTGATATGGAGATAGGAGAAATGTATAAGCAATCAAGCACTAGGTAGGAGGTGTTTGGCATGTGTTATTTAAAGGGTTTATTTATTTGAAGGTTTATTAAATGTGAAAATGATTTTTTTAAGATGTTTATCTGGCAAAGCAATGGAATTCACACACGTCTACTCGATGTAGGGAAAAAGGGCTAGAGAACAAAAGGGGAAAAAAAACAAAGTATTGAGGGGTTTGATAGCGGGAGGTTTCATATGTGAAGTGAAAAGACAATATTAGAGCGCTAGGTATGGCCTTTAACATAAAAAAGTATTGTAATATCAGTTTCACATTGTCATCTTCATTTTTAACATTAAAGTTTTAAAATATCCTCTCAGACTCTCACTAATAACACTATTAACATCAGCTTTTTGTGATCCATCATTTTTATTTATTTTTCTCATTTTTCTACACAAATTAATTTTTCATTCATTAAATAAAGATACAAATAATAGATTTACAATACGACATTTGATTAAAAAAAAATCATCTTCTCCGACCACACACTAAAATACACACAGTTTACACAACAAATACACACACACGCACACACCTATTTAAATCGGAAAAAAAAAAAAGAATTGTTTCAACACGCGTTGGTTGGTTAACGTCCAACCCAACGTCGTTGGTTTTGTGGGTACGCCGGTATGGTAACGCCGGTGCTAGCTAGGCTCAACGCTGAGCTCGGCGTTACCACACCCAAGGCTCTTAGAATTTAACAATGATTTCATATGTAAGAAGGTATTTGTGTGCGTATCAGTTATTATTGTTTGGGTGGAGAAAATGAGATATGACTGTGATTTTGAATCATTTTTATTATTGTTTAGGTGGAGAAAATGAGATATGATTGTGATTTTGAATCATTTGCAATTATCAAGTATTGTTATTATAACAAGGAGTGTTTAACTTGATGTCTAATGATTTATCCCGGGGTAAATATTTGTTTGATCATGAATAAGTATTCGGGTGATCGATCCTTTTGAAGCTTGTAATTGGTCTAGACATGATTAATCAGATTGACATTTTTTGCAAGTTTTGTGCATTTCTAGCGAGTTTTAGGTATTCCAGGCAAAATTTTCCTTAAAAGGCCATCTTTTAATATATATAAACAGCGACTATAAATGATTAAAACTAGTTTACGACGAGTTTTGGGTATTTACAGCAAGATTTGCAAGTTTTCGGAAAGTTTGGCCATCGTTGACCGCTATTGACCACGGTTGACCGACTTACACAAATCGAAAAGGTTAGTGGTCAAGTAGCGCCTAAGCGGTGATTAATCGGCCTTATAGGCCTTTTTTTGCAACATTGGGTTATACACTGAGGAAACGACAAAAAATGTTTGTCTGCAAGATACAGTTGCAATATATGACTGTTATAGGCGCCGTCACGTCAATATTACCTTATAATCCTCTTATAACATAAACATCTTCTTTAGCTATAACTGTTATAGGCGCCACTGGATCTTAGTTATAAGAGGATGTTGGGTTCAGTAAATACCCAAAACCCTTAATCTAGGATTTGAATAGAAAATAGCCCAAGTATTTAATCCGTTAACACAAACAGGTCACTGAGTGCATAGTCTCTCAGTGAGTCGTCTTCAGGATACTCAGTAAGAGGCAAAGAAGAAGTCTCTCCACTCAGTAAGGCGGAACTTAAAGGGTGAAGACCGAGTCAAGAAGAAGATGATGGATTCAGTGAGTGATGACAATAACTTACTGAATCCCTAAGATTCCTCTCCAACTTCTTACACTGAAGACAAACTGGAGTAGAAGACTGAAGGATGTAAAGACTGAAGAAAGAGCGGGACAAGGCGGGAAAGGTTGAATCAGATAAGACGAAGTCCTTATCAACCAAAGTCAACTTTCCCTGAATGGCAAAAGATCAGGCTCAGTGTCATCATTGAACTTAGGAAAGTAGTCTTGTCTCTTACCTAGAATAGTCTTTGTAAACAGAGACAAAATACATCAGTATTTTGTCTTCTGTATGATGTCAGTTTGTCACTTAGGAAAGAGTCAAATATCATACATGTATAAATAGCATAAGAGATGGAGTGAAAAGGTTAAGCTTGTGAATTGTAAAAACACACATACACGCAAGCCATCTTTTCACTCCTCCAAATACAACTTAGTTCCTGAGATAGCTCAGTGAGCTCTAAGAGTTGTGCTCAGACTTAGCCTGAGCTTAGAGAGGAATCACCCAACTTTGTCATTTCAATCCCAAGTACTATTCCGCAAGTACTTGGGTAACGTATTCTTTGTTGATTTATTTCTAATAAGAATATGATGTTGAAAATTACTTAGTGTGTTTTCTTTATGTTAATTTCAGTTATAGTTCACTTTTAACTTGTTTTATAAACTTAAATTGTTTTAAACGATAGTGAACGGGAAACAACAAGTGGTATCAGAGCCAGGTTAATTATAAAACTCGTTTTTAGGCCGCTCTAAAAGTTTTTAAATTAGGATCCTAAATGGCTGAAATTGATGTACCCCAACTAGTCGATAAAAAGGGTGGAGCTTATTCAGCTGTTGCCCCTAGACTTGAAGTTGGCAAATTCAACAAATGGAAAAAGCGAATGCTTTGCTATTTGATTGGGATGGAACCTTATTATATCAAGTGTATAAATGAAGGTCCATTTGTCCCAAAGACTGCTGAAGGGTTGCCCGAACCTGAAGCTCAGTGGACCCAGGATGAAAGGAGAGTGGTCAACCAGGACCAAAGACTCAAAAGTATCATAATATCTTGTCTTCCTGACGATATTATGGAGTCTGTTATAAGCTGTAGTACTGCTAAGCAAACCTGGGATGACCTAGTTCATAGTCATGAAGGACCATCTGATACCAAGGAAAACAGGATAATGGACCTGAAACTTGAGTATAACACCTTCAGGGCTAAGGACTCAGAAACTCTCTCTCTCAAACTTACACCAGATACAAAACTCTTTTAAATGAACTTTCAAATGATGGTGTTAAGTTGTCTAAGCATGAAATCAATGTTGGTTTTGTAAACAGTCTCCTTGAGAAGTGGTTGAATTTCTCTCAGGGACTTAGGAATGCTAATCATATCCAAAATCTTGAGCTTCCTGAAATTTATGGGAAATTTGTCTATGAGGAAAACCTCATCAACAGGCGATACCCTGACTTAAAGAAGTCTCAGGAAGTCAAGAAGTCCCTGACCACCACCTCATCACCAATTTCAACTGCTTTCTTTTCTAACAATGTGGTTCAAGATTTCCAAGAAAACTCAGATGATGAGCCTGATGAGAGATCAAGTGAGGAGTACCTAAATGACCTGAATGCTGAATTTCAGGAAAGGGCACTTCTTGCTAACTCTCGAAGGTTTATAAAAAGAAACAAAGGTTTTTCAACTGCTAAAGCAACTGAAGACACTGAATGCTATAAGTGTCATAAAAGAGGCCATTTTGCAAAAGACTGTTTTTCAAAAACTTCTGAACCCTCTTACAGACCATCAGGATCTAATCAGTCTTCAGGCTTTAGCAAATTTCAACCAAAAATCTATCAGTCTCATCAAAATGTTCAAAACAAATCTGATCTTAACAAAACCATTGATTATGAAGCCAAGTATAAGAAAGCAAAAGCTAAGCTTGCTTTGCTTGAGGCCAGTCCCTCAGAAACAACAAAAAATGTTCAATCTGTGCAGGGTAAGAACAAAGGCCTAGTTGCTGAAACCTTTGACTGGGATGAAGAGCCAATCTCATCGGATGATGAAATGGTACATGTCAGTGCTCTAATGGCTCTCTTAGAAGAAGACAAGCTAGCTGTTGGGAAGAATCATGCCAGAAATGGAGAATGGGTCAACATCACAATGAAGAAGGTAAACACTTTACTTTCTATGGATGATGACTCTGATTGGAAGTCTTATATGAATTATCTAAATGTTGACCTTAAGTTTGTAGAAGAGCAAAGACTGAATCTTTTTTCTAAGTACAACAAGTTGAGTTTTGAATTGAATAAGTGTAGGGATGAATTGCTTATTTTAAAACAAGCTAAGCTTGAGGCTGTCACTTTGCAAATTCAAAACACTGAACTAGTTAAAAGAAATCAAAATCTTCAAGACGAACTTAAAAAGGCAAATGACATTCTTAATAGTTGGACTGCTAAGAATCCCAGGGTCTTTGATGTTGTGGGAGCCCCCAGTAGCAAGAAGAGAGTCATAGGTGAAGATCATCTCCCTGACTCTCTCAACAAAGACCTGTCTCCTAAGCCATTTGTGTCTGATGGCATGATTACAAGTATGTTGGCTGATTCAAATTCCAGTGATTGGATTGAACGAGTTAATCCTGAGAGTAAGCTTCCAAACTTCGATTCTGGAAGGATTCTAGAGCCTGAAAGTCAAGCTCTAAAGAGCATGCTTGGACTCCCTGATGTGCCCAGTTGTACTGAACACATCTCTGAGTCTGAAGCAGAATCTCAAGCACCGCTTCCACCACTGAAACCTCTTCAGGGTGCTGCTCCAAGCTCTGAGCTTACTCCACTACAATTCAATCCTCATTCACCAAAAGAAAGGTCTGGACTTGGTAGAACCATCTTACAAAGACAAGCAAAACTTATCCAACAAGAGTCTACTCCTACTGAGACTTCAACATCCTCTGTCCCCACTGAAGCTGACCAAATTCAGCAACTGACTGAACTTGTGAGGAAGCTTACTGAAAAAATGGAATCCATTGAAAAGGTCCCCGAACCAATCAAGGAGACAAAGTCAGCTTCCTCCAGTTCCTCAAAGTCTAAGTCAACCTCCAAAAACAAACAAAAGTGTGAGCTGTGTCATTACACCAGTCATACCACTGATAACTGCTATAGAATCCTTTTTTGCATGATCTGCAAAAAGGATGATCACAGGACTGCAGATCATCTACAGTATGTCAGTCAAGCAAATTATACCAAAGTTGGTCATCAGTATGCTTCATCCTCCAAAACTGCTCCAAAGAATAGAGCAAAACCTTTTCCTCTATGCCCTCATTGTGGGTTTAATGATCATCATCAGGATGATTGTCTCATGAATACATGCTGTGAGATATGTGGTAATCCAGCTCATGAGACATACCAACATGACAGTATCATTCATGCAAGGAGAAATTCCAAACAACCTAGAGTCACTGAGTCTTCCTCAGCCTCTAAATGCAAAACCTGTGGTAGCACCATGCACACAACCACTGACCATGAGTCGATTGCAAATTTCAAAGAGACCTTGAGATCCAAGCCCACTAGTAAGTGGGTCACGAAGAGAAACTAATTCAGTTTACTACTTGTGCAGAGACATGCCAGGGAACCTATTTGGCATCTAGACAGTGGATGCTCAAGAAGCATGACTGGTGTGAAGGAATATCTGCACAAGTATGTAAAGGAACCAGGGCCCAAGGTAGTATTTGGTGATAACTCATCATGTCCCACTGAAGGTTATGGTTCAGTAAACTGCAATGGAATAGTTTTCTCTAGAATAGCCTATGTCAACGGTCTCAAATACAATCTCATCAGTGTCAGTCAACTATGTGATGCAAAATACATTGTACAATTCAATGATAAACAAGGTACCATTTTCAATGCCAACAAGGAAGTTGTGTTGATAGCTCCTAGGAGAGATGATGTTTATGTGCTAGACATGTCAACACTCTCCCAAGATGGAACGTGTCTCTTTGCTAAAGCCACTGAAACTATAAATTGGCTGTGGCATAAGAGACTTTCACACTTAAACTTCAAAAACCTTAACAACTTGGCAAAACAAAACAAGGTCCTTGGCTTACCATCACTGGTTTTTTCAAAAGACAAACCATGCTCTGCCTGTGAAAAGGGTAAACACCACAGAGCATCATTCAAAACCAAACAAAATTTCTCCATCAAAAGCTGCCTTCACCTTCTGCACATGGATCTCTTTGGACCTGTAAGTCCCGGATCAATCCAGCATGAGAAGTATACACTTGTCATTGTTGATGAGTTCTCAAGATACACTTGGGTATACTTTCTTTCCAAAAAGAGTCAGGCAGCTGATACAATAATGTCATTCATCAGGAAGATTGAAAAACAGAATGACATTACTGTTAAACAAATCCGAACTGACAATGGCACTGAATTCAGAAATCAAGAACTTGAGAGTTTCTGTGATGAAAAAGGAATTTCTCAAAATTTCTCATCTCCTTATACCCCTGAACAAAATGGGGTTGCTGAAAGGAAAAACAGAACTCTCATTGAGGCTGCTAGAACTATGTTAAATGGCTCAGCCCTCTCAAAACATTTCTGGACTGAAGCAGTCAAAACTGCCTGTTACACTCAAAACAGGTCAATCATTGTCAAAAGACATAATAAAACCCCATATGAGATCTTCAAAGGTAGACTTCCCGACATCAGCTATTTTCATGTGTTTGGATGTCCTGTGTTCATTCACAACCACAAGGATCATCTAGGCAAGTTTGATGCAAAAGCTGATGATGGATACTTTTTAGGCTACTCACTGATCTCCAAAGCCTTCAGGGTTTTTAACACAAGGAGACAACAAGTTGAGGAAACCTTTCATGTCACCTTTGATGAATGTACTGAAAGCATCAGGTTCACCAACACATCAGTGGAGGAAATAGGAATTGATAACTCATCAAGATATCCTCCTGATGAGTACAACACTGAACTCAATTCCTCATATCAAGCTGATGCTGACATCTCATATTATGTCTTACCCCACAACCTACCCCAACCAACCATCAATGAGTTCATTGATAATCAGTCAGTCCCTGCTGGGATAAGTAACAATGATCCAAATGATCAGGAACCTGTAACTCATGATCCTCAACCTGATCAAGACATCTTTATAGATGTTCTAAATGATTCTGTGGCCCTTGCACATGAACTCACATCTGAACTCCCAGTGACATCTTCAAGCTCAGATCCCAGACCACAAAGTAAGTGGACAAGATCTCAGGACATTGAGCTTGTAAACATCATTGGTGAACCCACTGAGGGCATGCTCACTAGAAGCATGGCTGCTAGTCTAACTGCAGCTTCAGCCAATGAATGTCTATATGCTGATTACCTATCAGACATTGAACCCAAAAGTGTCATTGAAGCTCTAAAATACCCAAGCTGGGTTCAGGCTATGCAAGAAGAATTGCAACAGTTTGATAAAAACAAGGTCATGACCTTGATCAAATGTCCTCAGGATGTAGTAGTCATAGGAATGAAGTGGGTTTTCAGAAACAAAACTGATGAAAACGGCACTGTCATTAAAAACAAAGCCAGACTTGTAGCCAAAGGTTACAGTCAACAAGAAGGCATTAACTATGATGAGACATTTCCTCCTGTTGCAAGAATGGAAGCCATCAGGATCTTCCTTGCATATGCAACATACATGAACTTCAGGGTCTACCAAATGGATGTTAAAAGTGCATTCTTAAATGGTGATCTCAAGGAAGATGTGTATGTTCAGCAACCTCCAGGCTTTGAGAGTAGTGAATTCCCTGACTATGTCTGCAAGCTTGACAAAGCCCTTTATGGACTTAAACAAGCTCCCAGGGCATGGTATGAAACTCTCTCAGCCTTCCTGATACAAAACAAGTTTGTTAGAGGAAAGATAGACAACACACTGTTTGTCTATAGAACCCAACAGGATGTGATACTAGTCCAAGTGTATGTTGATGATATCATCTTTGGCTCAACAAACTACAAACTTTGCAAACAGTTTGAAAAACTAATGACAAAGAAGTTTGAAATGAGCATGATGGGGGAACTTACTTACTTTCTTGGACTACAAATCAGGCAAACTGATAAAGGAATATCCATCAGTCAAGAGAAATACACCAGAAATCTCTTGAAGAAATATGAGATATTTGACTATGCCTCAGTGAAGACACCAATGGTCCCACCTAACAACCTTGGACCTGATCTCACTGGAAAATTAGTCAATCAAACTCATTTCAGAGGGATTGTTGGCTCACTGATGTATCTAACCGCTACTAGACCAGACATACAATTTTCAGTCTGTCTAATAGCAAGATATCAGTCCAATCTCAAAGAATCCCACCTCACTGCAGCCAAAAGAATACTCAGGTACCTGAAAGGAACCCCAAACCTTGGACTCTATTATCCAATATGCTCAGGGTTTGATCTCAAGGGTTACTCCGATTCTGATTATGCTGGCTGCAACATGGACAGAAAAAGTACCTCAGGGTCCTGTCAATTTCTTGGAGGAAAACTGGAGTGTTGGAGTGCAAAGAAGCAACAATCAGTGGCTATGTCCTCAGCTGAAGCTGAATATGTAGCTGCAGCAGGATGCTGTGCCAATGTATTATGGATGAAAAGTCAACTCAGTGACTATGACATCCATTACAAAATGGTGCCCATCTTCTGTGATAACACTAGTGCAATTGCAATCTCCAACAACCCTGTCCTCCACCAAAGAACCAAACACATTGATATCAGATATCACTTCATCAGGGATCACATAATGAAAGGAGACATAGAACTTCATTTCATCCCTACTGAATATCAACTGGCTGATATCTTCACCAAACCCTTGGATGAACCTACCTTCAGGAGACTGAAAGCTGAATTGGGAATGCTTGACATTGAAAGTCAAGTATCTGAAAACCAATCTCAGTAAGTTCTCTGAAATGGTTCATCCTCCCTGAAAACCCTAAATAAACCTCTCACTGAATGAGTAAGACTCATTCAGGGTCCCTGACACTTGACAAAGAGCATTGAGTAACTAAATGGTCCAAGTATCAGTTACTTTAATGTCCTAGGTTGGTAACTATGCCAATTTAATAAAGGAATATATGTCTCTTTGTCTTACTGTCATCCCACTTGGCATTTAATGCCTCTCACAAAAATATCAAATTGATATTTTATCTCTGCAAAAGTGCACTTTTACTGTGCACTGCAACTGTTCCCTTGAAAAACGGGATTTTTTACTGCGGGTAATGGAGTGGTAGCATTAAATGTGGAAATTCAAGAGTCTTTCAAAAACCGACTCTTAATATTTCCATTTGTGCACAAAACACCCCTCCTTTCACTCTATAAATACCCTCTTCTCCAACACAAGCAACACACACAAATCTTTTCTGCAACTAAACTCTGTCAAAATCATTTCAAAAATTCAAAAACATTTATGTGTGCTCAAAACCTTTTTTGGAAAACCTTCTTGTAAACATTTACAAAAGTTTTTCATCACATACTCGAAGAGATCTAAACACTTTGATTGTTCTAGTCAAAACATTTTTTAAAACCCTAAAATCTTCGTTAATGGAAATGGCTAGAACACAATCTCTTCAGTTTGCTTCTCAGTGGGTAGGGGATCTTACTAACGTTGAATTCAAAACAAATAATGTCATAGGAAATTTTGAATGTCCTGAAAATGTCCCAACCTATAAAGACATTATAAAATTTTTATTCAACTGCCCACTTAAAACGGCCTTTGTAAAATGTCCCTCAGTAGTATACCCAAACTACCTCAGGGAGTTTTGGGCTACTGCTAGAGCCTTTGACCCGACACCTTCCACTGATGAGAATAACCTTAGACCTCTCAGGGAGTATCTCATCAGGTTCAGTCTAAATGGGGGGAAACAATACACCCTGGATTACAAAACGTTTTGCACTACAACAGGGTTAGATTATAACAAAGGCACTTATGTCGCCCATCCTGAACCCTCCACAGTGAAGGATGGGTTAAAACAAATTGTTTTAGATCCAAATTTTTTGGACAAGACCCCAGTCACTAAAAGCTCATTCCCCGTGGCTTGGAGGATCCTCTTCACTTTTGTGATTCAGGTCCTCGGCGGGAACCACTCATCCACTGAACAAGTTAACTCTATTCAGTTGATGATGGCATACTGCTTGATGAATGGGGTCACTGTCGACATAGGGGAGATCATTTACAGTGATCTCGTAACGAAGCTACAGAGCAAAACTAGGACTAAGTACGTTTCGTATCCTAGGTTTGTCTCTTGTGCTCTGCAATCGTTACTGGGTTCAAATTATACTCAGGATGAAAAATTTGGAAATTTACCTGGCATCCTGAGCCCATCAAATTTTCAAAAGGACCCATCCCTCGTCACTCCCATTGAATTGACGGCCCAAATGATTGCTGTAAACAATCAAAGTGGATCAGTGTCTCCAAACCCTGCTCCTAAAAAGAAAAAGGGGAAGTCTCAGACTGGGACTAAGACTAAACCAAAGTCTCAGGGCCTTGAGGCTTCAGGAGCACACCCTAAGAGGTAAAAAGCCCTTGACCAAAAAGACACCCACTGACCAGGCAACAACCACCCTAGTGACAACGAAGGACACTGATACATCACAGTCAGTGCCCTTGGTCACACCTACTAATCCCCAAGATCCAGAGGGACAAATACAACCCGCTGGTAGGGGAGCGCCTTCCACAACGCCCAGTGATGACATTAGCAAATCCAAGCCTTTGTATGAGGGCACACTGATCTCTCCCAAAGACTCAGAGGGAATCAAACAACCCGCTGATAGGGATACAACTATCACTGACTCTGCTAAAGGCACTGGGAAACGCCCACCAGTGTCTCAGGGGTCACTGGGGGACAAAGACTCGGAGGGAAAGAAACAACCCGCCGATACGGAACCCACAACCAATCCTGACTCCAGCAAAGACACTGGGAAACGCCCACCAGTGTCCGAGGGGTCAACGAGGGACAAAGACTCAGAGGGAAACATACCACCCGCTGATATGGAACCCATCACCAACCCCTGGTTAACTGTTGCTGATGTCACTGGGATATTATTCTCTGAAGATGAACTTGCTGAGACTGATGATGAAATCTTATCAGCTGGAGAAGAAATGGACGCTGAGGTTCAAGCTGAACAAGAGCCTCAGCCTGATCCACAGGAGCATACTAGATCACTAGTCAAGCCTGCCAATGATGACTCCTCTTCATCCACTGATGAATTCGAAAGATTTGATAATGTTCTCCCACTCACTGAAAGACAGCTCGTTCAGTGGATCACCAAAGCTTCAAGAAGGTTATATTCTGGGGTCACTGACACATTGTGGGAGCAACACACTGAGGCTGCTGCGAGTTATGCTGATCTAAAGGCTGAAGTACATGGCTTTGATGAAAATGTTCATGAGCATAGGGATCTGATGTATGACAACATTCACCGACTGGATGAAAACATGGCTAAATTCCTCAGACATCTTCAGGGTGTAGGAACCACGATAGATGAAATCAGGGAGTTTGTCAAAGAAGACCCAACACTCAACTCTAAAGTGCTGGAGGCTACTGAGGAGCACTTGAAACAATCCTCAAACCTCACTGAACTGCTCAACATGCTCAAGTCTGCAAATGTTCAGGGTCTTCCATCCTCAGTCCAGTCTCTTCAAAATACATTGGACTCTATAAATACGCAGGTGACTACTTTGGCTCGGGCATCCTCTTCTATGGCCTGGAATCTTGGGCCCAGAAAAGCACTGGAAAAGGTTGTCGCCGAAGAAGCTGAGAACATGGGATTAGATGCAAGCAAACTTCAAAAGGGTCAGGCAGGGCAAAAGTTCAAGGAGGCTCAGGCGGCTCAGACGGTTGTAATGAAAAAGCAGCTGGAAGAAAAGAAGAAGAAAACTGAAGCTCTCAGGCAAAGCAGGATTGAGGAGTACAACTGGACAATGACAAGCCGAAGGCTTCCTAAAAAAATTACAGATGTCAGAATCATCCCCAATACCAAACCACTGGCCATGAACGTCTATAGAGGGGTTGATAAAAGACACTTCGAGGTCCATGATCCCCTCAAATTCATTGACTTTGGGATCACTGAACTTGATGAGCTTGGTCCAATCATTGAAAAGAAGAAGAATGCGGTGGTTAAGGACCTGATGAAAATGCTCAGTAAAAGATATGAAAGACTGAGAGATTGTCCAGCCCAACTGGGAATTCAGGCCGTCTTAACTGCACCTCAAGGATCTCAACCACAAACATCCACTGGCAAAAGGAAGAGAGTTGAGTTCCAACCTGAGATTAAAGTGCCTGGACTGGAGTGTAACAGGGAGCTGCCTGAAGGGGTTAAATTTGTGAACTGTCTAGTGATAGAGAAGCCTGAAAGAGGGTTATTCCACATTGATGTCTATGGAAACCCTGCTTTTCAAAGATGGAGTGATATTGATCAGGCTGGTGTGGCTGCAATGCTGAGCTACATACCAGTTGCCTCTCAAATTCAAACCCCAGCAAACATCAGGTTCTGCCAAGACCTGAATGCCAAGATAAGAGACCATCCTGACAAAGAAACACTCATCACCAAAAAGGTCAAGCTTGAAGCATTGGGAATCCATCTGGATTGACATCATTTTGTTTTATCTTTTGTACTAGTGATAGGAACTATGTAATCTGATCAATAAACGATGTATGTTTTATTCATTTACTCAGTGTTCCTTATTGTATTCATTAGTACATTCAGTGTAAGAAGAAGCCTCTTGCTCACTTACACTGATCAACCACTTAGGCTATTTGTATATCCAAATAGGGGGAGACTGTTGGGTTCAGTAAATACCCAAAACCCTTAATCTAGGATTTGAATAGAAAATAGCCCAAGTATTTAATCCGTTAACACAAACAGGTCACTGAGTGCATAGTCTCTCAGTGAGTCGTCTTCAGGATACTCAGTAAGAGGCAAAGAAGAAGTCTCTCCACTCAGTAAGGCGGAACTTAAAGGGTGAAGACCGAGTCAAGAAGAAGATGATGGATTCAGTGAGTGATGACAATAACTCACTGAATCCCTAAGATTCCTCTCCAACT
The DNA here is from genome assembly GCA_019973895.1 of Chrysanthemum seticuspe. NCBI lineage: Eukaryota > Viridiplantae > Streptophyta > Magnoliopsida > Asterales > Asteraceae > Chrysanthemum > Chrysanthemum seticuspe. The sequence continues at coordinate 159,165,470 of BPTQ01000002.1, forward strand.
TCTTACACTGAAGACAAACTGGAGTAGAAGACTGAAGGATGTAAAGACTGAAGAAAGAGCGGGACAAGGCGGGAAAGGTTGAATCAGATAAGACGAAGTCCTTATCAACCAAAGTCAACTTTCCCTGAATGGCAAAAGATCAGGCTCAGTGTCATCATTGAACTTAGGAAAGTAGTCTTGTCTCTTACCTAGAATAGTCTTTGTAAACAGAGACAAAATACATCAGTATTTTGTCTTCTGTATGATGTCAGTTTGTCACTTAGGAAAGAGTCAAATATCATACATGTATAAATAGCATAAGAGATGGAGTGAAAAGGTTAAGCTTGTGAATTGTAAAAACACACATACACGCAAGCCATCTTTTCACTCCTCCAAATACAACTTAGTTCCTGAGATAGCTCAGTGAGCTCTAAGAGTTGTGCTCAGACTTAGCCTGAGCTTAGAGAGGAATCACCCAACTTTGTCATTTCAATCCCAAGTACTATTCCGCAAGTACTTGGGTAACGTATTCTTTGTTGATTTATTTCTAATAAGAATATGATGTTGAAAATTACTTAGTGTGTTTTCTTTATGTTAATTTCAGTCATAGTTCACTTTTAACTTGTTTTATAAACTTAAATTGTTTTAAACGATAGTGAACGGGGAACAACAGAGGATTATAAACATCTTCTTTAACTGATATTTTCATTAAACTAAAAATAAAATTACAATACATAAAATAAAATATGACATTTCTATTAATAAACAGATCGTGTTTAGGGAGAGGTTATACCAACCCGCTAACCCGAACTAAATTTGGAATAAAAAATCAGTAAGGTTAAAAATGAGAAAACAAAAGAGTTAAACTTCATCATTTTCCTTAAACACACACACAAACACAACAAAATCACGCAAACACTCACACAAACACTAGCAGTTGGTCTTAAAAAAAATAAAATGAAAAATGATTGTTAAGAGGATGGTGAAGCCACCTATAACACGGTTATGGCGCCATGGCCGGTGCAGTATAGCGGCATCATAGGTGGCCAAATTTGCGTATGGTGTGTGATAAGGCTACTTTACGGAGCACTCTTATATATGAAAATGACCAAAGTACAAATATTTGGAAAAAGGCTCAAAGATTATGCGTAAGAAGGTGGTGAGAACGACAAGAAGGTCAACGAAACAAAACAAAAAGGCGCTTACTTGTCATGATAGAAATTTGCACGTAGTTTGCGCAATCCTTGCCTGATTTGTCAAGGACAGTCATATGTGTATTTGTGTATGACTTTCCATGTAAAGTTTCGGGACATTATTGTCGTATTTGTCAGAGCACCGGTGTCGTCGCCCGACACCATCTGACATGGTCCAACGCCATAACACTGCCACCATACCAAGACTCCCCAACGCCAAGGTGGGCGAGCGCTTGGCTTGAGCCAAAACAATTTCTTCCCTCTTTTATTTATTTATTTATTTTGATTAAAAATGTTATTTGTGTTGTGTTCTTGAATGTGGATACGTGTTTGTGCGTGTTTTTTATCCGTGTAAAAGACGATCCAAAATTTATATATACTACTACCTTCGTCCTAAAATAAGTGGCAGATTTGACTTTTTGGAATCTTTATTGTTTACTTTGACCGTAAATACCTTTATTTGTGTTATATAATGCTTGATGCAAAATATACGAATAAATTGAGTTTTAAATGTATTTCTATTAGTATAATTTTCACCAAGTATTATATAACACAAATAAAAAAATTTAAGATAAAGTTGAATAAAAAAAACTTCAAATAGTCAAACATGACAATTATTTTAAGATGAAAGGACTAAGTAGCGCATTAAAAAAAAAAAAAAAAAAAAAAAAAAAAAAAAAAAACTTTGCAAAACCCAAATTATATAGTTACGCTTATAAAACAACATTACCAGTAAATAACATTAGCATTTGTAAACATTTTCTATAGCTAGAAAAACTTGAAAAGGAACATTCGCACCAACTTCCTCTTACGTGATAGTTGGCATATACGGCTCCAAACCTTTGACATAGAAAGACAACTTCACCAAAAAATAATACTCCCTCCGTCTCAATTTAATTGTCATGAGAGAGAAAGCACAAAGTTTAATAAAAGTGGGGCAACTTTAATTTTCAACCACACAAATAGAATATTCTCCCTTTATATTCCCTAGTTTTTACTAAAAAGGGAAAGTGGACAATTTTTTTGAGACATCCAAAAATGGAAATATGGACAATAAAATTGAGACGGAGGGAGTAACAAATTATCTTAGTAGGAGGCAAAATTGAAAAGTAGATATGCACAGAACCCAGCTGGTGATGTGATAATTATCATTTTACAAATAAACAATTTTTAGAAACAAACAAACGAAAAAGTATTTTATTTTTCTTTAGGCATTGAAGGAGGCTATGCCGCTATGAGAATAAACAAATGAAACATTTTTTAAGGGTACTTGTGATGGTTCACGTGTTACTGTAATCGTTTTTTGATAAGTACGACTTCGATCACCAATGCGATCAGATGCACCGACCCTGACCGAGTTGTTCTAAAATCAGTAATTATTTATTATTTCAAAAGCATAATTTATTCATTTTTTTTTAGTTTTTTAATTCATAATAAAAAAAGAAAGGAACGATATTTGGTACAACAAAGTTTCGAACCTGCTACACCTGAACACCCTTTTGGGGAGCTTAATCGCCGCTAGATTTTTTTTTTTGTTTTTTTTTGTTTTTTTTTTTCCTTATTCTATTAAATATATGAGTAATTTTCAAATGATTACTATTATTTTGTTGCTTACCAAGGGACAAATTTCCACTATTCATCTAGTTTTATCTAATGGTGTGGATAAACCTAAGATTTAATATGAAAACCTAATTCTATGTTTTTTTCTCCTTTTTCTTTGTCTTTTTTTTTTTCTTTCTAATTTATTAACATTTTTTTTTCTTTTTTCTTTTTTGGAATTCACGTTTTTATTATAAATTCATGTTTTTTTTTTTTTTTTTTTTAATTCACGTTTTTTTAGTTCAAAGTTTTTTGTTTCGCTTTGATACGTTTTCATCTGTATTCATACGTTTTCGTTCGTTTTTATACGTTTTCGTCCGTGTTCATATGTTTTCGTTCTTTCTTTTACGTTTTCGTCTGATTTCAGACGTTTTCGTTTGTTTTCATCCGTTTACGTACGTTTACATCCGTTTTCGTCCGTTTTCTGACGTTTTCGTATGTTTTCATACGTTTTTGTACGTTTCCATACGTTTATATAAGTTTTCGTCTGTTTTTAGACGTTTTTGTCTTTTTTCATACGTTTTTGTCCGTTTTTAGACATTTTCATCTGTTTTCATACGTTTTCGTCTTTTTTCTTACGTTTTCGCCCGTTTACGTCCGTTTTCATACGTTTTCGTCTGTTTTCTTACGTTTTCGTTTGTTTTCATACGTTTTTGTCCATTTTCTTACGTTTTCGTTCTCATACGTTTTCTTTCGTTTTCGTCCATTTTTCATACGTTTTCAGACGTGTTTTTACGCTTCCATACGTTTTAGTATGTTTTCTTACGTTTTCGTCCGTTTTCTTACGTTTTTGGCCATTTTCATACGTTTTTGTCTGTTTTTTTTAGGTTTTCATGTATTTTCGTCCGTTTTAAGACGTTTTCGTATGTATTTTTACGTTTTCATGTATTTTCGTCCGTTTTTATACGTTTTCAGACGTTTACATACGCTATCATCCGGGTTTTTACGTTTTCATCCATTTTTAGACGTTTTCGTCTGTTTTCATCTGTTTTTATACGTTTTCGTCTGTTTTTATACGTTTTTGTCTGTTTTATACATTTTTGTCCGTTTTCAGATGTTTTTGTCCGTTTTCATACGTTTTTCATTCGATTTTATATGTTTTTGTCCGTTTTCAGAGTTTTCATTTTGATATTTGTAAGTGACACTTATTTATCTCTTGTGATGTAACACTGTAAGGAAGATGAAAAGTATTACATTCTTCATCATGTATGTGTTATCAGTTGTGATACTCAACTAAGAATGTGATGGTTGTGTTTTTGAAAATATTTAAGAAGATTGTGTTTTATGATATTATGAAATATTAGAAAAGTTATTCAACTGAAAACAAGAGATGTTATGATACTTTTGTTAGACTGTGTGGTGGATTTTTCTATTTAATGGATACATTGTGCATGTTTCGATAGGTTTTATAGCGGGATTTGAAAATATTTATGGTTGAATCAGCAAACTAAATAAGCTATGGTTGAAGTTAACACACATCTTTATAAACAAATTGAGAAAGCTCAAACACTTGTGAAATCACATGTGATATCACCTCACTTATGATATCACACGTGATATCATGTGTGATAACACCGTTGATATCACATATGATATCATGTGTGATATTACCGGCGATAGCATGTGTGATATCATAGTTTATATCACTTGTGATATCACATGTGACATCATGTGATATCACAAGTGATGTGATATCACATGTGATATCATGTGTGATATCACAGGTGTTTGAGCTTACTCAGTTTGTTTATAAAGATGTGTGCTTTCTTCAACCGTTCAACCATAGATATTTTTAAATTCCGCTATAAAACCTATCGAAACATGCACAATGTATCCATTAAATAGAAAAATACACTACAAGTCTAACAAAAGTTTCATAACATCTTTTGTTTTCAGTTAAACACTTTTTTTTAATATTTCATGATATCATAAAACACAAAAATATTCCTAAATATTTTTCAAAAACACAAATAAGAAAAATGAACAGAATCATCACAGTAATATAAGTGATGTTTATTATCATTTCTTTCATATATACTTGGTAAAATACTAAATTCTTATCATATTTGGTATGAATTTAATATTTCACATTCTTGGTTGAGTATCACAACTGATAACATATATATGATGAAGAGTGTAATACTCTTCATCTTTTTTACAGTGTTATATCACAAGATATAAATAAGTGTCACTTAAAAATATCAAAATGAATAAAAAAGAAGCAAACTATGAAAATAGAGACTTGACATATTCTTAAAATCAAACAAGTGTTGCATTAAATTAGTATTTTTTTGAACAAAATAAGAATTCACCTAAAGAGACTTTCACCCTTTTATTTTTACTAAGAGTAAAATATCACAAGTAATAGATAACATTGGTTGCATTAATAAAATATGCGCTTGTCAACTGCGATGAAAGGCACAAAACTATCTTGTAACTGAAAATTATAAAAATATTAGAAAACACATAGGTGATAATATATAAAAATATACAGAGCAATGAAATATCTTAGGTGATATTAAAGGTTAAAAAACATACTTGTTTGTTTATGAAATATCACAAGTGATATTAGACATTAACTTTTTTATAATAAAATATTACAATTGATATTAGACATGTAATATAATAAAGTTTAATAATAAGCATGAAAACATATGAAAGTAGACGAAAACGTATAAAAACTGAAAAAAACGGACGAAAACGTATAAAAAGGGGAAAAAAGAGTCTGAAAACGGACGAAACGTATAAAAACGGATGAGAATGGACGAAAACGTATGAAAACGGAGGAAAACGTCTGAAAACAGACGAAAGCGCCTAAAAATGGACGAAAACGTAAAAAAACAGACGAAAGCGTATATAAACCTATGAAAACCGATGAAAACGGACAAAAACGTAAGAAAACAGACAAAAACGTATTAAAACGGACGAAAACGTAAGAAAACAGACGAAAAGGTATGAAAACGGACAAAAACATAAGAAAACGGATGAAAACGTAAGAAAACGAACGAAAACATAGGAAAACGGATGAGAATGTAAGAAAACAGGCGAAAACGTAAGAAAACGGACGAAAACGTATGAAAACGGAACAAAACGTAAGAAAACGGACGAAAACGTATGAAAACGGACAAAAACGTAAGAAAACATAGGAAAAGGTAAGAAAACAGACGAAAACGTAAGAAAACCGACAAAAACGTATGAAAATGGATGAAAATGTAAGAAAACAGACGAAAACGTTTGAAAACGGACGAAACGTAAGAAAACGGACGAAAACGTATGTAAACGGATGAAAACGTATGAAAACGGACAAAAACGTAAGAAAACGGACGAAAACGTAAAAAAACAGACGAAAACGTAACAAGACTGACGGAAACGTAACAAAACGGACGAAAACGTATGAAAACGGACGAACACGTAAGAAAATGTATGAAAACGTATGAAAACGAACGAAAACGTATGAGAACAGACGAAAACGTAAGAAAACGTATGAAAACGGCCGAAACGTAAGAAAACAGACGAAAATGTAAGAAAACGGACGAAAACGTATGAAAATGTAAGAAAACGTATTAAAACAGACGAAAATTTATAGAAAGCGGAAAAAACGGACAAAATGTATGAAAACTGACGAAAACGAAAAAGAAAAAAAAACGTGAAATTTAAAAAAGTGATTAAAAAAATACAAATAATGAGAAAAGAAAAAGACAAGAAAAAAACATGGATTTAGGTTTACACATATTAAATCTTAGGTTAATAACCACCATTAGATCAAATTAGATGGAAGGTGGGGATTTATCCTGCAAAGATTTTTGAGTATGCAAAATAAAGTGCCTCTAACATATATAGTAAGGATAACTTTTTGTTTGTTAAATAGGAAAAAAATAGGGACAAAAAATATAATTATTTATTGAAAATAAATAAGTAAAATAATGTTTATATTTAGAAGGGTTTTTCTAACATGTGCCCCGGGGCACATGTTAAGCACACAAAAAGGACGGCGGGACTCACGAAAAAGGACGTCCGGACCCACATATTTTATTTTAAAAGTGTATTTTTGTGAGTTCGGACGTCCTTTTTCGTGGGTCCCGCCGTCTTTTTTGTGTGCTTAACATGTGCCTCCGGGGCACATGTTAGAAAAATCCTATTTAGAATTAAAATATTTATATGTCAACCATTTAGTATTGAAAAGGAAACTTAGCAAATACTCTTATAGTTATTAGTGATATTAACTAAAAGTACCTAAATATGAGATATTTTTCACATTTCTTTAGAAAAATATCATATACCTACTTGTGTTGTGTCATGTTTCATATGTTGTGTATACATGATGTTAACGTGAGAAACATAATGTAATATATCATGCAGTCACACTCGGTGGCGGAGGTGATGGGGACTAATTGACCCCTCAACTAGTCCAGTTGCTAAGTCAAATGTTCAAACACTTGGCCCCTCCCAACTTCTTTAGCCTTCTTTAGTCATACGTGAAAATATATTGACAACCTTAATGTTAAATGAGAATTGTTTGCGATGCTCTTAATTCAGCAGGTTAGAAGTTCTTTGATTCAGTTTTTGTAACATTAAAACTAATGTAATAATTAGGGGTAAGCATGGTTCGATTTGGCTCGGTTTTTGTATAAAACCGAAACCGAACCGAAAAATTTCGGTTTTTGATTTTTAGAAACCATTCGGTTTCGGTTTTGTGTCGGTTTGGTTTTTCGGTTGTCTGTTTTTTTTCGGTTTGGTTTTTCGGTTTTTTCGGTTTCTATACGATTTATCGAGCTTTGCTTTTTCAAAGTAGATTTGACATATACCATAAAATAGAACCATATCTTAAACCGGTACCGGCCGGTACAACGGTACTAAAACGGGTAAAGAACTGTCTTAAATCAAGTGCCAACATTCTCAAAGTTGCCTCCAAGTTCCAAGGATTTTTTAGAGCTTGAAAGGTACACTGAAACAATTAAAGGGTGTGTAAATGAAAAAAGAATGATGTTGGAACAAGATCTTCAATCTTTTGATGTAATTGCACCATCTTCAACAGGAACAACCACTAACATTCAAACTTAATGTGTTATTGTGACATTTGTGTACCCATTTTTTTTTTACCTTAAAGCACATTTGTGTTATGTATATTGTTATGAAATAAATTATTAGCAGAGTTATCACACATTTGAAATGCGTCATTGACAACGGTAATATAAAAAGAAGATATCAAGATACAGTACTTATATTATTTATGAATAACAAGGCAAGATATATTATTTTGACTTTAAATGTCGGTTCGGTTTCTATTGGTCGGTTTTTAAAGCTAAAACCAAACCGAACCAAAAACTTCGGTTTTTTCAAAATATAAAAACCAAACCGTCGGTTTTTCAATCGGTTTCGGTTTTTTTGGTTTCGGTTCTTCGGTTTTTTCCGGTTTAGGTTCGGTTTTTCGGTTTCTTGCACACCCCTAGTAATAATTATGATTTCACATTTTTTATCCTATTAATTTTCGTACATACATAAAAATGATCTATCATTTTTACGATTTAGGTTATTATCGGCAAATGAAATTTTTCGGTCCCACTAACTTAAAATCCTGATTCCGTCCCTGGTCACACTAGTAGGGAAGCTACTTGGTTTCACTAGTAACTTGCAAATTTGGGTGGTCATCTTTATCGTCCTAGTCCACTACATTGCCATAATCATAGTGTTATTGAGATAGCGCGTAACACAATGTTACATGAGCAAAGTAAACATATTAAATTGATTGTCGTTTTACTCGTCATCATTTTCAAAAGGGCACCATCTCCATGCCTTGTGTTCCGTCTACTTTACAGATTGCATATATCTTTACCAAGCTACAATGTGGTTCACGTTTTTCGGTTTGTGTTTTACAAACCCTCAATGTGTTGGTTTTATGGATATAAATTAGTAGACGTGAGTTAGGATCGAACTCGAGACCACGGGATTGCACACTTTGCGTATGAGAATTAAAGTTAATAATTAAATGTAATAGTTATATTTATTTATTAATTAAACGAAATAACATAACGGACGTTAAGTAATTAGTTGTAATGGACTAACGGTCGTTAAATGGAATTGGAAAAGGACTAAGTTGTAAATATTGGGAAGGTTCCGGAATCCCCTTGTGGGATTACTAACCGATCGGCCAAGGGAGACCAAACGCAACCCAACTACAACTCAAACTTGTTCACCAAGTTAGTTTGGGTATAAATACAAAACCAATGGTGTTTGTAATTTATCTCTTGTACTCATAAGCAAAAACCTAAAATAGTTTGTGTGTGTTTTTGCTTATGTTCGGTCGACAATCACACCAAGGGTGTCGATCCATAAACTTTTCCAAACCAAATTGTTTTGTTTGATTAAAACTAGCATTCATTTAATTCGGTATAGTACGTATGTACAAGAAAGTGGTACTAACACATTATTGTTAGTATTCTTAGATTGAATTACAAAATCGGTAAGGGGTAATTCACATAATTCTATAAACCCTAATTAGGGTTCATCCAATTCCTAGTTTGTGGATTTGATTCTTGTTCGGCTAGAATCAAGAAAGGTACGCATACTTTATTCTTTCGTTAATTAATTATTCATTATATGTTCCTATACACTTCCGCACTTACTTGATGTTTATTGCTTATATTTATGATTAGTCATGTTATATAATTCCAACAGTGGTATCAGAGCTTGGTTTAATGAGTAATTAATTACTAAACACGTAAAAAAACGGATATTGTATGGTGTTTGATATGATTATTCTAGGGTTTTGGTTATGATTTTGTAAACCCTAATTTTAGGGTTAGGGCTTTTGCCCTAATTGGTTTTAATTTTTTTTAAAAAATAGTCGACCCCTAATTTTTTTTATGGTCGATCCTAATTTTTTTTTGGTCGATTTGTTTAAAAATATATTTAGGGTTTATAAAATTATTTTGTTATCAATATCGAAACCTAGAATTAATATATTTGTTACGTGATATATTCATGAATAAATTGTTATGTGACATAGAATTGTATGTGATCTTGTGACAACGTGAATAAATTGTTATGTTAAATCCATGAAAACGTGCATGTTTGGCATGGATTATTGTCGATATATATTTAATTGTTAAGATTGGTTATGCTAATATTAATTGTTAAGTTTTATACACATGTATATTTATGATAAATCTTGAATTTGGGACAACTCCAATTATATACATTAATGAATCAATTATGTGCAATTTGGTATATTATTAATTATGGGTTTACGCAATCGATTCGTCGATGTATGTGGCTCACTTTCAATTGAGAGAGTGAAAGCCCTAATTAATATATACATTAATTAACCTAAACATTGATTATTAATAGGGTTTTATCGAATAAGTTGCATGTGGCTACTTGTTTACACGTATTAAGTGTTAGTTATGTGCGCATTGCTTTTAGTTGTTTATTTTTTATTTGGTTACTTATTTGTTTATTATGTGTGACAGTTTTAAGCAAAGGGTAATTTTGAATAGAAAAATAATACGGACTAAACAATGGTGAAATTTGATTTGTTTTTGAAGAGTTAAGTTTTCAATAGTTTAATTGATTGATGATTTTGGTACAAACGGTCTGAACGGCTCATCCAATTTGACGGACTGTGAGGGAAGTACTAGGAGGGGAGCGCATTAATATTGTGACCCTAAAGAGGGAGGTTATTGCTTCAGCGCTGACCAAACTCTCCGCTTGCTTACGAGTCAAATTGGAGCTACTAAATAAGCCATAAATGTACAAACTCATATTAAGGGCGAATTAGTTTTAATTCCATGCGCCACTTTGGTGGTAATTACCCGAAATACTAAGTGTTTACACTTATGCAAAAGTACGGTATAATGGACGATAATTAACGCTAAATTCCTTGATTGGTGAACCCAATACCTCAATCAAAACTTTGATAATTTGATCTTTATGAATTGGTAATAATTTTTTTTTATTAAATTTATGCTACAAGATGAATGCATGACATCTTTGTACATAGTTGATTTGATCACATAAAATCAAAACTAGTACCTTTAGAAACTAAGTTATGTGCCATCTAATTAAAAGGAACACTTGAAGTTGCAATTTACGTCATGACAGTACTTGGCGAGATTGTGATGGAGAGGTAAATCTTTATGTAAAGTCAGACCTTACATGAACATATTTGCAGTTCTTTAAGTTAGACACTTAAGTTGAGTAGGAAGTGAGACCTGGACTCAAGGCATAAGATGGGATGAAACATGTTTATATTTGCAATAGCGTTGGAAAATATAAATCCCATAATGATCTAGGAATTGGAAAATGTTTGCCAATTATTGTTCGACATATTACCTTATTATATGCTTTCGTTACTAGCAGATCAACTGATGTAATGAACCTATGATAATTTGGATCCTAGTTTTCGATAAAATTCTATGGTTATATGAATATTACCTTGGGTATTTTATTTTCTTGAAAAGTTTAATTATCGAAAATACTAAAATTGAATTTTGCTAATTCTTTAAATGTATTAATGCAACATTAAACCGTAAACGTAGGTTATTCCTGTATTGGTAAATTGATCTACACCTGTAAGGGTTTTTGGTAGAGTCAACTTTGCTAAAAGAATAAACCTAGTCCTCTTTTCATAAGAAAGAGTGAGATTCAATCCTATTCCTTTTCATGAATGAAGAAAGGTATGATATGACAATTAGAATTGTCTAAATTCTAAATTCATAACTCGTAAGAAAATTTTAATAGTTAAGAAAATTGCATATTTCTGAGTTATTAAATTAGAAGCTAGACTAATTACTGTATAATTGGTAAAAGACAAACTAGCATATTTTATATAGTTGTTTTGTTTTGACTATTTAAAAAGTACTACTTACAAATTGTTGGAATAGTAGAACTATTAAGAAAGAAATTGCATGCCCAATTTTTCAAGTTAATAGCATTGATGGATAATTCATCATCCACATAGTAGAATACACTCTTTTAGTACATAAGTAATTGTTATGTATGGACTTTCTCAAAGGTGTAGGGAAGTAAATAGAACACTATTTTCTTTCACTGGTTAATGAAACACTTACAATGTTGTCAAATCCAGTGAGAGTATTGTTCTTATTACTGAATAAGGAATTAATGTAATGATATCTAATTCAGTGAAAGTTACAACCTTTGTCATCTTGGTAGTAACCCAGATTATCTCTAGAATGTCTTAAGATAATTATTTTCCACTTATAGACACTTTTGTTTTCAAGGATAGTCATGTACGTTTCCTTGTTAGACAATGAAGTGGTTCTACATCTACTAGTTATGCTAATATCAATGACACAATCATATTGGTCACCTAAACAAACATATGTCGTGTTGTTTATCTGCTGCATGATGTTGTTCCATGCACAAGTGGGAGAAATCTATATTGTGTGCAAGGTACAACATATAAGTATATGATTTAACAGATTCTCTTGGCTGCAAGGTAAGAAACTAACGTTCTAATATAACTTGAACATATCTAATTCAAGAAACACTTGGTGTTGCAATTTACGTCATGTGAGAACTTGGCGAGATTGCAACAACAAAGTAAATCTCTATGTGAAGTCAAACCTTGCATGGACATATTTGCAGTTTCTAAATTAGACAAGTATTTAGAACATGTGTTAAAATGATATATAAGACTACTTCAAATTAGATATTTATGTATTATTAAAATGACATAAATAAATGAAGTAATCTAATACTACTTCAACTTGTTTATTTATGTATTTTGGAATGACATAAATGAAAAAATAATGTAGTCCTACATTATTGTGAAGTAAATAAATTAACTTGAAATTACTATTGAAACCAAGAGTTGTGTTCACAATTACTTTAGTTAAACATGTTTATGATTCATTGTAAAGACATAAACATAAAGTCTTTTAAGACTTATAATAAAGTAAGACGTTAACTTGTTATGTTTTTTTAATTAAGTCATATACAAGAAGTCATTGAGTTGATCAATGATTTATAACGTATAATGGGATTATAACAGTTTATGTTTTCTTGATGAGACATGGATATGAAGTGACTTGGTTAAAGAGTACTTGTGTTATAAAGCATGCAATTGGCTTGGAAAGTATATTATACCATTAAGTTGACTTAGTTGGTAAATAGGTAAGCCAAAAGGAATATGTTTATCTTATATATTGTTAGATTGTCTTACAATATTAATTCTAATGGATACCACAAGTTGATGGTATGTTCTGTTAGGAGAATCAAACTCTATTTGATTTGTTTGATTCAAGATAACCATCACTTCTTTCTTAAAAACTAACAAGGTTAGAAAATTGAGTATGGATTGAATATACTCAATATGACTCCAACCTAGAAGATTAATAAAACACCATTTTATTATGGAATGTGATGAATCACATTAAGTTTTAAAATTGAAGATTCTGAATTTGTTAAACTACTTATGAATAGGTTATTAACAAACTTAAGTCAGGAATTATCAATGTGTATTTGTAATGTCCCAAAAAGAGAAGAATGTAGTTTTGCTCTATAATTGCTAAATATATATAGATAGTCTATATATTACAAAAGGTAAGTGGGAGTTTTTTTTTTATCTTGAAAGATAAAATTACAAGATACATAATCTTCTTAAATACACTAGTAAATATCATGATGAGGCTAGATATAAAATGTTAACATCAAGATGATGGAATTTTCATTCATAGATCTGCAAGGATATCTCAGATATTTGACTTATATGCTGAGAAATATGAGTTACAAGATTATAGTAAACCTGATAATCATTATGATGGGTTACCAAATATTGAATTCGGTAAATTACTCATACTATGAATGTTAAAGATGTTGTCTATAAAGATAATCAATTTTGGAAATTTGGTTTATCTTAATAGTTAGACTAGAGAATGAAGATGGGTTTCTTCAAAGAGATGAAAAACTCTAGTGGTTTAAATCTCTGTGTAGAAATCATATGGACAAAATTGTACTCATATTTAATGCATGATTTATGACAAGATTATTAATCATACTTAAGCAATTAATTGTGATTATTCTTTCCTAGACACATTAAATATATAAAGATAATAATTGTCATACTTGTTTTTATTAATATGAAATATGATAATGGAATATAAAAACTCTTTCTTGAGAAAATACTTGAGCGAGGACGGTAAGTAATTGAAAGGTTTTTAAATTCATATAATCTTTAGAAGTGTACAAAGTGAAATAATTTATGAATGGATAAATGCATGCATCTATGAAATTATTCTTATGTTTAATTATTAAATCCTAATTTTGATTTATAATTGAAATAAGATAAATTTTAAGTATTCCTGAAAGCTAGTGAGAGTATTATGTTAAGGTTTTAAATCTTATATGTTGTATAACATATAGGAAGTAACATTCCTTGTAAGCTAATTGTTAAGTCTTAGATTGGAATGAAACTTCACTTGAAAGATTTAAGAATTAAAACATACAACCTTGGAATATATGTATATTGTTAATAAACATGTGCAGAAAAATAAATGATTCTAATAAAACATGATATATGGATAAATATCTTTTGACAAGATAGAACATGAATGAATTCTAAGTTTGACATGTAGATTCATCATGTACATCATGTTGTGTATTAAAATTGTTATATCATTCTTGAATAAGAAGTGATTTGACAACATTGATATCTAACTAAAAGTTATTAGATAACTTGTGTAATGAATATTCTAATAGAATTACATCCTCAGCCTGGAATTGCTCCTAGATTCTATAGATGAACAATATATCAATTGTTGTGCAAATTGTCATCAGCTACAAACTTGAAATTTTGGAAGACATCAAATATTACACAATAAGATATTAAAATTTACGGAGTTTTAATGAGCACATTGTTGTTTGTATACAATGATGCTGGTTTAATTGAGATGACACTCAATACTAGTCATGGTAGGATTTCATCCTTGTTAATAGCCATATGAACTAGTTGTGCTACTAAAAGCGCATTTGCATTATACATTAAAAGAATAAGAATACTTTAAACTTTAAAATGTTTGAAAGTTTAAATTGTCATAAAATTGGTGATAGAGGATGTCACACGCTTTATGAATTATTATGTGGATTGGTGAATGCACACATATAAGAACTTTACTAATTAAATTCTTGAAATAAGTATTCTTAAAATTACGATAGACCAAGTTGGTTGATTTATGTCTTGTCAACAAGTATGATTGTCATTATTTGAGGCATAATTCATCATCTGGAATTTTTCATGCATTGATCTATTTAGTATTTGGATAAGGGATGTTAAACAATTGTTATAATAAATCAAATACTTGGTATGTTTGATTTTATAATATATTGTATCCTATATTTGCATGTTTAATCCGTGAATAAATTTATTTATTCTAAAATCGTCCGTTGTCAATTAATGATATGGGAGTATCGTTAAATTAAGATAAATCTGAGTGATTTGGTAGAATATACTTAAAAGTATATTGATGAGAAAGCATACCAATTTCAGATGATATTCAATGAATTGAATATAGGACTTATCCCAACTACATAATTTACTTTATGGATATTGTTGTTAAGTAAATTATGAATAGTTATCCTCAGACTTGAGATACCAGATAAGTGCCATGAATGTAGTGCACTTCTGTGGAACAACTTAACGCTATACGTAACAGGTAGTCATAAGGGTTGTTTCCTGAAGTGTTGCAAAGTTTGTGGGTTAGTCTCGTAGTCAAGATAGAATTTGTTCCTTCAAATTTATTTGGAGTTTAATACTGCTGGGCCTCTCGTAGGGTTGACAATATGTTTGCGTGGCCACACCCAAAGATCTCCCCTGAATATGTCAGAAGATTTGGTAATCTTGGTCAATTACTTATAACGAGAAATAGAATGGTTGAATAAAGAATGACTTAATTACATATCTTTATTTAACATGGTATTAGAAACAAAAGGATAATAATAATGAGAAATCATTAAAAGGTTTTCCAGGAGCCTTGCTCGAGTTGTACTAGAGACATCGAAGTGTTGCTAGACGCTAACCGATGTGATCACTCTATTAAGATATATCCAAGTGAGAGCTGTTGGTTTTATGGATATAAATTAGTAGACGTGAGTTAGGATCGAACTCGAGACCACGGGATTGCACACTTTGCGTATGAGAATTAAAGTTAATAATTAAATGTAATAGTTATATTTATTTATTAATTAAACGAAATAACATAACGGACGTTAAGTAATTAGTTGTAATGGACTAACGTTCGTTAAATGGAATTGGAAAAGGACTAAGTTGTAAATATTGGGAAGGTTCCGGAATCCCCTTGTGGGATTACTAACCGATCGACCAAGGGAGACCAAACCCAACCCAACTACAACTCAAACTTGTTCACCAAGTTAGTTTGGGTATAAATACAAAACCAAGGGTGTTTGTAATTTATCTCTTGTACTCATAAGCTAAAACCTAAAATAGTTTGTGTGTGTTTTTGCTTGTGTTCGGTCGACAATCACACCAAGGGTGTCGATCCATAAAATTTTCCAAACCAAATTGTTTTGTTTGATTAAAACTAGCATTCCTTTAATTCGGGATAGTACGTGTGTACAAGAAAGTGGTACTAACACATTATTGTTAGTATTCTTGGATTGAATTACAAAATCGGTAAGGGGTAATTCACATAATCCTATAAACCCTAATTAGGGTTCATCCAATTGCTAGTTTGTGGATTTGATTCTTGTTTGACTAGAATCAAGAAAGGTACGCATACTTTATTCTTTAGTTAATTAATTATTCATTATATGTTCCTATACGCTTCCGCACTTACTTGATGTTTATTGCTTATATTTAGTGGCTTCTAGTTGTAAATGGAAGATATTTAATATATAGATCAGAAGGGTATCCGCGCAATGCCACGTTGGGTACCCGGTGACTACTTTTGTGGCGAGCAAATATTTTTTATTTTTAAACTTCTTATTTAGCATGTCTCAAATACTATAAAGTAGTATAGATATGTTTTTCAAAAGTAAAACGTCTAAATTATTAATAGTGTAAATGGTTAACACTTTTATTTTTTAATTGTTTTCATTAAATTGGTTGTTATAAGTTTAGTGAGTTTTTTTATGAACAATTCTATTAAAAATGTGTATCGTTATTGGAGAGCGGTTACGATTACATATAGTTTAAATGAGACTTAAATTTTCAGATTTTACATTAATTTTTTAATTTTCCTTTTATAGTAATTTTTTTGTCTTAAAATTTTAAGACTTCCTTTTATAGGAAGTCTCAAATACTTTATAATGTATTATATATATATATATATATATATATATATATATATATATAAATACTTTCTTAAATGTAGACATTAATGAAGAAGCTTATATGAGACATCTCCTAGTGGTGCTCATCAAATTGATGAGGTTTTCAGGCCACTAAAAGCTCTATATGGTGTCAAACAGGCACCACGTACTCGGTATGAGAAATTTTTCATGACATGTTGTTCCCGTATCACAAATAGCAAAAACAGTAATAAATGCTAACTGTGATCCATGACTGAAGTAAAGCAATTAAAATCAGTTTTAACAAGATAAAACACAATGGATTTTTCAACGTTTATATTCTTTATTAAAACGAATAAAAAAGAATATATTACCCAAGTGCTTGCGGAACAGCACTTGGGATTGAATGACAAGTATGGGTATGCACTCCTCACTAAGATTAGGCTAAGTCTAAGCACAACTATCAGGAACCACTAAGCTATTTCAGGGACATAGTCGTATTTGGAGGAGTGAAAGTTACTTGTGCGTGTTTTTCACAATTAATGCACAAGCTTGACTTTCACTCCTACGTTATGACTATTTATACATGTATGGTTTTTGACTCTATCCTAGAGGACAAACTGACATGGTTACAGAAGACAAAATACTGATGTATTTTGTCTTTGTTTACAAAGACTATATTGGGTAAGATACAAAGTCACTTTCAGCTTGTCAGTGATGACACTGATCCTGGTCGTTAGCCTTTCAGGGAAAGTTTGACTTTAGGTTGACAAGGACTTCGTCTTATCTGTTCAAACTTATCCCGCCTTGTCCCGCCCAATCTTCAGTCTTCATAGTCTTCAGTCTTGATCTTCAGTCTTTGTCTTCAGTGATTATAGTTGGTGAGGAGTTTTGAGATTCAGTGAGTTATTGTCATCACTCACTGAATCCATCATCTTCTTCTTGACTCAGTCTTCACCCCTTGAGTTTCGCCTCACTGAGCGGAGAGACTTTTCATCTTCGTCTCGTACTGAGCGTCCTGAAGATGACTCACTGAGTGGCTATGCGCTCAGTGACTTGTTAGTGTTTAAGGTTATAAACACTTAGGGTATTTTCTATTCAAATCCTAGAATTAAGGGGTTTGAGTATTCACTAGACCCAACATGACAATTACTTTTCTTTGCTTTGTTTTCAACCATCATAACTATGCCTTATTTCGGGGTAGTACTACCTTATCCTTTCATGTTGATGATTCATCATGATAGGATTATCATAATTGTTGGAGATGATAATCATAGGATTTAATAGTTGAAGTCTAAGTTATCTCATTGTTTAGCTATGAAAAATTTAGATGTGTTATGTTACTTCCTTAGTATTGAGTTTGCCCTTTTCCAAAAAGAATATCTCATGTCTCAGTCAAGTATATAGTTGATTTGTTTGATCGTGCTCGAATTTCTGATAACAAGATGTTGAGTCCAAACAAAGTATATTTCCATGGATGGTGACTCTTTACCAGATCCGAATCTATATTAAACCATTTTGGGGAGTTTGGTTTACCTTTGGCGACTCAACGTGATATTGCATATGTCAACTATGTTGTTAGCTAGTTTGTGTAAAATAATAAAGATATGTATTATTGAATTGTTTTTGTGTGTTACATAATGAAGATTGCCCATGTATTTATAACAAATACATGGCTTAATGAACAAGCAATGCAAACCCTAAACATAATGGACTCAAACCCATAATTAGGTTTGGGCCAACTAATAGTCATCTAATAATCTCCTGTAGTTTGAACGGTAGGTTTTCGAACAGAAAAACTGGAACATACGTTGAAAGCCGCTTCTTCTTTTCTTTTATCATATTCTTTGCTGTTTGTTTGAGTAGAATCATAATTGTATTTGGCGGCATAGTGGTTTATTGCTTGCGGCTTCCTCCTTTGCATGATATTTTTTTTACGTCATGGCTTGCTTTGCCTTTAGGTAGGAGCGACAATTTTCGACCAACTATTTTTGAAAACTACAATGATCTTCGATGGTAAAACAAAGAGTAAGAGACAATTTTGTTGATTGATGGCTATATCAACATAATACGGAATGTGTTGGACGGCTAGGGTTTTGAATGCCAGGGTTTATGGGATAAAGAGAAAAGACTAATTAAATGGAAAAGAAAGAAAAATACATTTGGGATCCCTCCGAATCATTGGCGAGTTGCCGATGACAGGAGGAAAACTATGTTGTGATGGGTTGTACCTAAATCTCTAATACCATGTAAAATAATAAAGAGATGTATTATTAAATTGTTTTTGTGTGTTACATAATGAAAATTGCCCATGTATTTATAACAAATACATGGCTTATTGAACAAGCAATGCAAACTCTAAATATAATGGACCCAAACCCACAATTAGGTTTGGGCCAACTAATAGTCATCTAATAGTTTGTTGTTACTCCTTCTATGGTTTATTGGGTTGTTGTTCTTAACATTCTTTAGTATCCTTAAGGCACTCAGTTTCTGACACCTCTATTTTCATCCACATCTTCTTTTGGCTTGCGTGCTTATTATGACTTTGAGCGGGTTGTAGGTTTTGTTGATTGCAAATCTACCACTACATTTTGTATTTTTTGGTGATTCTCTTATTTCATGGAAGAGTAAGAAACACGATATACTCTTTAAGTCTTCTATAGAAGCGAGTATCTTGACATGACGGTCACTGCTAGTGAAATTGTTTAGATGGGTTGGTTACTTGCATATGTGCGTGCTCATATTTGTTGTCCTACTCCACTACATTGCAATAATCGTAGGGTTACTCAGATTCCGAGTAACACAATGTTTCGTGAGCGAACCAGTCATATTGCGATTGATTTTACTCGCCATCATTTCAAGACTGGCATCACATCCTTGCCTTTTGTTTTGTCTACAAGTTGAACATATCTTTACCAAGCTGTACTCTGGTTCGCGTTTTCGGTTCCTATATGACAAACTCTCAAGTCAATGTCAATTATTCTAGAATTGTGAGTTTGTGGGAAGATGTTAGTGAATATTTGGCATGTGACCCCAACCCGTATTAGCCTTTTGGCACAACAAAGTAGTCTAGTTTAGGGATTTTGTGCTTGTACAAGCCCATGTACATTCTTTGTATTATTGCCAAGTTATCATATAGTTTTAGTATTTTCAGTTAAGACAGTACTTTTGGTTGTATGAAATAAATCACTAGATTTTTATACATGATACACGTTTTTATACTGTAAGTTTGTGTTCAAATAAGTCAACATAATATGTTTGTCAATCTTATCAGTAGCTTATTATCCTTGTAGCTTTGTCTTTCTTGCAGCATAATATGTCAAGGGCCATTCTTGGACATCTCTAAGTAGTCTTGTGATATGTGAAGTTATGTTGCTGCATTTATTAAAGATATAGAAGTTGAGGGGGCTTGGTGTACTTTTCCTTCCTATATATGCCTCTCACCC
Organism: Chrysanthemum seticuspe; assembly: GCA_019973895.1. Lineage (NCBI taxonomy): Eukaryota > Viridiplantae > Streptophyta > Magnoliopsida > Asterales > Asteraceae > Chrysanthemum > Chrysanthemum seticuspe. The sequence goes on from BPTQ01000002.1 coordinate 159,185,955, forward strand.
TTCCAAGGTTTTAATCACTTCACTACTGTGTGTGCAATCATTCTCACACACTCACTCTCTCACGATCATTGTTCTGATCTGTTTCTTCTTTGTAATTGTTTGGTTATTGTTTTGTTGATAATAACCTGATCCTGCAAACATTGTGTATTGGTTGTTGGCTTAATCTATGCCAACTATTGAGGTTCTGGTTTGAATAATGGTTTTGTTGTGATTCTGTTGTTGCTGATACTTTCTCACATGGTATCAGAGCCTCAGGCTCATAATCACGGTTGATTTAATTTCTAGGGTTTTTCTAGAAATTTGGGGATCTTTCCTCTTGATCCCTCCGGCAACAATTAAAAGTATTTATGGGTTTCCGAAGGTGGTCAATCTCAATTGCCTTGCTGTATTGGGTATTAATCGAAAAATTAGGGTTTGCTTCTGAAACCCTATTTTTTTGGGGGCTTTTGCTACTGGCGTAATTGCTGGTTGCTTCCTGCTCATAATCAGCCCTAGACTAAGTGAATCTAGGGTGATTACGATTTATTCCTTCCGCTGCCTATTGCTCTATAAGTCTACTTTCATTCTTGAATAACAATACTTAAGTCTTTGTGGGTGCAAATGGGTAGACTAACATCTTGATCTGCCACCTCTGAGTGGTACGAATACCTGCTCTGGTTTACCCCAATCCACTGGCTTAGTACTTGTTATTTCTTGGTTACAAGTTATTTATTTTTTCAGTCTCTTAATTCCTATTGTTCTATTGTTGGTGATTATTCTGGTTGTGTTCTGTTCCTATATGTGATATTTTGTTTGTGTTATCTGCTTTCCTTGTTTTTATTATGGCTGGTGGTGATGATAATGAGGGTGGTTCTTCTACTGAAATAAGTTTGTCTTTTGGTGATACTTTGTATTTTACATCCTAATAACACTAATGGCACTCCCATTGTGTCTATCAAACTTACTGGAACAGAAAATTATAAAATATGGAGTATGGCCATGACCTTTGCCTTAAGGAACTATAATAAATTAGGATTTATTGATGGTACTTGTTTAAGAGATAACTCCAACCCTGTTCTTGCTAATCAATGGGATACATGTAATTCTGTTGTTGTTACTTGGATTCTAAACTCTTTTAGTCCTGAAATTATTTGCTGGTGCCATTTATGCTAAAACTGCTTGTGAAATGTGGAATGACCTTAAAGATACATATGATAAGGTTGATGGTTCGGGTGTCTTTAATCTGCATAAAACTATAAACTCCCTTAGTCAAAGTGGGTCCTCTCTTGCTGATTATTACAACAATATTAATTCTTTATGGAAACAATTTGACTCAATGATCAATTTACCACCCTGTACTTGTGAGGCTGCAAAACATTTTGAAAAACACAATCAGCTAATCAAGTTAATGCAGTTTCTCATGGGCCTTGATGACAATTATGTGCCTATTAGAAGTAATATTCTGACCAGAGATCCTTTACTTAATGTCAAAATTGCTTTTTCTGTTGTCTCTGGAGAAGAATCTCACAGAAATGTTTCCTTTGAGAATAAATCTGTTAAGCCTAATGCTACAGCCTTTGCTGCAAAAACCTTTGATGGTGCAAAATTTTTGATAACAAAAAGGTTTAACAACAATAACAATTTCAACAAAGGGTTTGGTTTTAATACTGGTAATAGTTCAAACAACAGAGGACCAAACCTAAATCTCAAATGTACTAACTACAATAAACCTGGTCACACTGTTGATAGATGTTATGATCTTGTTGGTTACCCTGCTGGGTATGTTAAAAGGAACTTCAATGCTAAACCTGTCACTAGTAATAATGCCTCTACTGATGCTAATCATGTCACTGATAATAGAGCTAGCAACTCTCCTGTCTCTTTGTCTAATGAATAGCTCTCCAGGCTCATGAGTCTTCATAATGACAACAATGTGTCTTCTGCCAATGCCAACATGGCAGGTAAATGTTTTTCAGGAACTTTCTTTAATGGAAGTGTTAAGTTTAATATAAACTTCAACAAATTTTTTAATAACAACACAAATTCTTTATCTGGAAACATCAGTCTTGGATGGATTGTTGATTCTGGTGCAAATCAGCACATGATTGTATCTGCAAAAAATTTAATCAATGTTGTGGATATTTCAAACCTTGGTCTAACTGTTGGACATCCCAATGGTACTCAGGCTTTAATTACAAAAATTGGTGATTTAAAAGTCAATAATGATCTAACTCTTTTTGATGTTCTGGTTGTTCCTGAGTACAATGTTAGTCTACTTTCGTTTCATAAGATTTCTAGAGACAATAAGATGTTTGTTGGCTTTAATGAATCTAATTGCTATATACATGGTTTACCTCAAAAAAGGATCGTGGGGATTGGTAAACAATGCAATGGGTTATATATGTTTGATATTGATTCTACATGTAAGATTGTTTTTAATAACTGCATTTCTGTCTGTTATGTCTCTAGAAATCTTTGGCATCAAAGACTTGGTCATCCTTCTGACCAAGTCTTACATATTCTTAAACCCAGTCTTAATCTTGATAGTCCAACTGAATCTGATCATCTTTGTGATACTTGCAATAAAGCTAAACAAACCAGGGAACCATTCTCTCCAATTGAGCATAAGTCAACTAAAAGTGGTCAACTTGTTCATCTAGATGTATAGGGTCCATACAAAGTCACTAGCAGAGATGGTTATAAATATTTTTTAACAATTGTTGATGACTATTCAAGGCCAGTCTTGGGATGATGTTTATGTTTCCATTGTTAACTTTGCTCATATGTTATCAAATCAATTTGAACACAATGTAAAGATTTTTAGAAGTGATAATGGGACAAAATTTGTCAACAACAAACTTCAACAGTTTTTACATAACAAAGGAATTTTGCATCAAACTACTTGTGTTTATACACCTCAACAAAATGGTATTGCAGAAAGGAAACATAGGCATCTTCTCAATGTGGCTAGATCCCTTATGTTTCAGGGGGAATTACCTCTATATCTCTGGCCTGAATGTGTTCTAACTGCTGCTTATGTTATAAACAGGTTGCCTTCTTTTGTGTTGTCTGGCAAGTCCCCTTCTCTTATGTGTATGGGCATGACCCTTCACTCTCTCACCTTAAAGTTTTGGCTGCTTATGTTATGCTACCATTCTCAACATCTCTGACAAATTTGGTAGTAGATCTGAAAAAAGTGTCTTTATTGGTTACTCTAATGAGAAAAAAAGGTTATAAACTTTTAAGTTTGGAAACAAAATATATTTTTCACTCCAGAGATGTCAAATTTTATGAAACTGTTTTCCCTTTCAAAATGAAAAATGCTTTGACAAAACCTATTTTTGAAACTGGTGTGTCTAAAGATTTAGATCACAATTTTTTTTTGATTCAAATATAAGTCCCAATGATAAAGGGAGAGTGACTTCTTATGATGAGAGAACAGTGTTGGGTCATCCTAATGAGGATGATGAACCTGTTGCAACTTCCATAGATGAAAATACACACCCTGCAGGCACTGTATCACATGAAACATACCCTGTTGATACATCTTCTGACTCTAATCATAATCGTGAACAAGAAGAAGGCTTGCCAGCCATCACTGCTAGAAGGTCAACCAGAGTTTCAAACATGCCTAACAGTCTTAATGATTTCATTGTTTGTTAGGATTTAGAAAATCCAGTCGTTAAAGTGTCGGTCACCTCAAGTATATGTAATCGTTAGAAAGCTCGTAGTCATAGTTATTTAATGTTAGTTAGTATTTAGTTAAGTAACACCGTGGAGGACGGACGGGTCTTTACCCACTGTATGCCTGATCCACAGCCCGTAGGAGGCGTTTTGTGTAAGATACTATAAATACCCTTTACCTCCCAAGGTAGAGGGTTGGAGCTCATAATAAGATTTTTATTTCTCTCTTTAAGTTCCCTGAACCTCTAAAATTTCTCACTCTAAAATCTTAAGTGTACGCCCCATATAAACATGATTTGATGTGTATGTGAAATCCAATAGCTAACAATTGGTATCAGAGCCATGGTTTGATCATCCCTCTTACATGTTCTTGGATTTCTAGTGGTTTTATATGGTTTTTGGGTTTGAAAAAGTTTAGTGGTATTTGCATCATTTGGACCATTCCTAGTGTTAAAGTTTGGATTTTGATTGTACTTTTGTGTTTAGAATCATCATAAGTGGTTAGGTTGTGATTTGGATGGCTTGAATCACTGTGGTTGGATTGTTTTTGGATTTATAAGTGGCGTTTTTGGTTGATCTTAAGGTAGCGATTTGTGTCTCGTTAAAGTGTTCTGACGAGCGATTTGTCTCTTGTTTGAAGCGATTTGTGTCTGCTAAGAATAACTTATTTAAGCGATTTGTCCGGTTAGTGGTTGTACTTGTGCGATTTGTGCGGTGAAGCTATTTGTCACTTTCAGCGACTTGCTTATTGAAGCGAGTTGTAAGTTTAAGCGACTTGTCTTACTTATGCAATTTGTCCACTTAGCGAGTTACAGGGTTAAGCGACTTGCTTATTGAAGCGAGTTGATTATTTAAGCGATTTGTCCTATCAAGCTACTTGTCAGTATATGCGATTTGTTAGCTGGAGCGACTTGTCTGTTTTGAGCGATTTGTGGGCTGAAGCGACTTGTCACTTTGAGCGATTTGTTTATTGAGATTTAGTGTTTTTATTCGTGTTACGTTTTACGGTTTTCTCTTGATTTAGTAAAATCCCGTGAAAGAATCTATTTCCCGGTTTAATCATAGAGTTATAAAATCCCGTGAAATCTGTAATCATGTCTACCAACGCACCTACAATCATCTCTTCTGTAGCTGAGGACGTTCAAGCAGCTGGATCAGATACTCGTCCACCTATGCTTGACATAACTGATTATGACTCATGGGCTCAACGAATTAGGTTGTACTGTTTGGGAAAGGAAAATGGGGTTAACATTCTCAAATCAATTGAGACCTTATCAGATTGAGACTATAAGAGACACACTTGAAACTGCTGCGGATGGTACGGTGATCTTAGGTTTGGACAGACCAAAGACGTATGATGAGCTCAATGATAAGGAGAAAAAGAGATACGATGCTGATATCAGGGCTTCCAACATTATACTTCAGGGTCTTCCAAAAGACATCTACAAGTTAATCAATCAAAACACTGAAGCCAAGGCAGTTTGGGACAATGTTAAGATGCTTCTCTCTAGTTCTGAATTGACCAAAGAAGACATGTAATCTCAATTGTATGATGATTTTGAGAACTTTGAGATGAACCCTGGAGAAAGTGTCACTGAATACTATGTTAGGTTTCACAAACTTGTGAATGATATGAGGAATATAAATTTGACAATGCCAAATATTCAGCTCAATTCAAAGTTTGTGAACAACATGAATCCCGAGTGGCACAAATTTGTCACCTCAGTTAAGCTAACCAAAGGATTAAGGCACACCAACTATGAGCAATTGTATGCCTTCCTACTTCAGAATGAGAAGCATGCTATGTTTGAACGAATGATTCTTGAAAAGTTCAAAGCTAATCATGGAGATGCAAGCTCATCAAATGACTCAACAGCATTCTATACAAATGTAGGAATTACCACCAAAGCTTCTCAAGTCATACCAACAGGTAATGGTAACCACAAGCTCATTCCAGATCCATCATATAAGCCTCCAGGCCTAAACACAATCATGGAACATTTCATCAATCAACTGGCTCTTATGGTTAAGCAAAATCTGAACCTCACTCCACACACTAACAATGAGATCAGAATTGCATCCAATCTACACAGTCATGCTATTGTCAGAGATGCTAAGATCATGGTGTAACCAGTGCAAGGAAGACATTATGAACAAGGAAAGGGTGGAGTAGGTGGAGGGTATGTGGCTTATCAGAACCGTGGAAGGAATGCAAATCAAGGACAAGGAAAGCCAATCAAGTGCTACAACTGTGGTGGTGAAGGACATATTGCAAGGAACTGCACATCTCCAAAACGCCCTCAAAATGCAGAGTATTTCAGGGACAAGATGCTGCTGGTGCAAGCTCAGGATAGTGGAGCGGTTTTGGATGAAGAAGAGCTGTTGTTTCTTGCTGAGGGAAATGCTAAAACCTATGATGCTGATGTGGATGAGCAACCAATTCAGGAAATATGTCACAATCATCAAAATGCCTTTCAAGTTGCTGACTGTGATGCATTTGACTCTGATATCGATGATGAACCTACTGCCCATACAATCTTCATGGCTAGCATTTCACCAATGGTCTCTCCAACGGTCTCATCACCACAACAGGCTGGTCCATCCAATGATTCAATCATTTCAGAGGTATTAAAACTATACGATGAAGTTGATGAGCAAAAGATACATAACGAAGTACAATCACATGAAAATAATGAATTAGATATAGATAATGTGGGTGATAGTATTATTGTCCCATATGATCAATATGTGATACAAAGTGAAAGTGAAATTGTACCAAGTGATGCATCTTCTGCAGTCAATGATGACTATATTTTTGATGAATACACTACATGTGCCCCTGATGATTATGTTATCTCTGAACTGAATGCCTATAAAGAACAAGTTGCTATTTATGAACAACGTGCTAAGTTTGAGTTAACTACCCGTGAGCAGGAAATGGATGACCAAATGCGTACAATTATTAGAAAAAGTAATTTTAGGGAAGAAATATTAAAACAAGAGCTAGATTCCTTAAAAGACAAACTAAACAAAACTGTTAAGCAAAAGAAAGAACTTCAAGAAAATGTTAAAGTGCTTAAACAGGAATTTAATGCTAAGGAATCAAAACTTTTAACTGATTTTTCCAACCTAAAAACTTTGAAAAACAAGCTTAAAAATAAGTTGTACATACAAGGGAATACCATTCAGACTGCTCACATGATCACTAAGCACAAAATCTTAAGCGATAAGCATAGTATTCCCCTAGTAGAGGAGCCAAATCTCGAGTACTGTAAAAAGGCTAAAGCTTTTGTATATGATGGTAATGAGATCCTCAAGCCTAGGCAAACACCATCATGTATTGGAAGCACGGAAGAGGATAGAAAATTAGAAGATGCCTCTAGGGAGAAAATGGATAAGAAGCTAAAAGATCCTGAGTGTAAAAACCAAAACATAATGACCAAACCTCATGATTACACTAAAGAAAATTGGATTTCCCTGAACATGTTTAAGCCTCAAACTCAATTAACCCCAGAACAAGTTTTTTGGAAAAAAGACATGGATATACAAAAAGCAAATGTACTAGTTGAAACAAACACTCCCCTTAAGAAAGTGCCTCCAGCTACTGTGTATCCTCCGAATACACCAATGCATTTAGTTCCTAGAACTATTCCCACTAAGAGCAAGACCTTAATCAGCCTGTATGTATCAACTATTCGTTGATTTTGAAAAAAACATGTAAGAAAAGAATCACACCTACAGGGATAACTGAAGGGGAGAGGGGTTTTGAGCAAACTAAAGAATGCTATTTAACTGAAGTCATGCCTTTCTTTAAACTATTAAAAAATCAATTTGAAAGTCTTCAAAAGACTTAGAGATTAAAGAAATGGAAATATATTTTGATGCAATGATAGTTGAGGTCAATAATTATGAACGGGAACTTAAATATAATGAAATTGAAAGAAAGAATCTGCATATCTTAAATGAGAACTTGATTTCGAGTTGTGTTGCTCAAGATGTGTTTTATACTGTTACTAAGTACTCTATTACTGCTTCTCAATTTCATGAATTATCTATTGCTTTGAAAGTTTCCCATGATCGTGTCATTGAGCTTGAAAACAAAAACTCAAAACTAAATGAGAAAATTGACCAGGATGATCACGATAATTTGGTAAAACATTTTTCTAAGTTGGAAGTTGAACATTTTGATTTGCAAATTAAATATCAACATCTCTAAGAAAATGTTAAAACCTCAAACATCAAGATATCCTCGGATGTTCCAGAGTTTGATGCAGTTTTTGAAATAAACAAACGAGATGAACATATTCGAGCTCACTGTAACACGATCAGAAAGTTAAAAACCCAAATTTCACAATTAAAGGGTGAAAAGAACAATATGACTGGCTCCCAAATGCCTCCTCCTTTAGATTCTCAATTTTCTCAAAACTTTCATCTTCAAAACATCATTAATGTATTACAACAAGAAAATGAGAGTTTTCTAAAAGAAAATGAAAAGGTTAAACGACACTTCAAAGAGTTATACGATTTAATGAAAGTCACTCGTGACAAAAACAATGAAAAAATAACTTCGTTACAAAAGAAAATTGAGAATCTGAAGAGTCAGGTAAAAGGGAAAATGCCACTTTTTTTTAATGAGAATGTTGCATCAAAGTCATCTGCAGATTCTAAATATATTGTGACTGTTAAATACATTCCTCCTCATCTTAGAAATAACGAACTTGTGTTTCATAACTATTTCTGTCACCTTAAGGATTGTCTAGAATGTCTCCGTGAGATTGTAGAAGAGGATAGCATAAATAAGCCACTTGATAGTGAAATTAGGTATGCGTGCTTATATGTCAAACGATCTCAGGAGCTGTTAGAATGTTTAAAAGCATAATGTCCCAAATCCTTATGTGAGAAAGATAAAGCTATGATTCCTTGTTCTATGCCTTGTGCTAAGTATGCAACCCATTCTATGTCGAAAGTCAAGCATGCGAGCTTTGATGTGCCTATAAGTAGTTCAGATCCCAGCACTTCTAAACCTGAAATGCAAAAAGTAGCAAAACCGGCAAATATGTTCCCATTCCCTCTACAGGAGTAAAAAGTGACACCAAAGCGAGTAGGTCAAAGCCTCAAGGCAACACAAAGAATGATAGGACCTTGCAAGCTAGGAATGTTCAGTGGAAGAGTGTAGAAGATCACCTTAGGAAGAATGAAACTATGTTGAATAAAACGAATCTTGTTGATTCTAGTGTTAGCTCTAAGCATGCTGTAATTAATACGAATTCTGCTACTTTTGGCAAAACATGTAATGATGATTGCTTGGTTTCTGTTACTAATCATGTATGTGGTGTGAATGATTTGATTAATACTATTAAATACCCAGTTAAAATCATTAATGCCAACAATCAAGTTAAGAAGTCTAGAAAGCAATGGTGGAAGAAGGTTAGAAAACATTGGAAACCCACGGGAAGAAAATTTAGTAATATAGGTTATCAGTGGATACCTACTGGCCGCAAATTTAATGAGGTGTGCCCTAAATTATCTAAGTCAATGCCCATTAGGAAATGGATGCCTACCGGTAGAACTATTCCTTTAAGAAGTGAACATACTTTGAATAGGTCTAATGCGTACACTAGCACTGCATCTATCCCAATTGATTCCATTGATTCTGCGTCTGATGTGGGTGTTCCAATAACTGTTACTAACCAAATGGAACCCATTCTTGCATGGGGATCCCAATTATCCAGTTATCCATTTCTGTCTATGTTCAATTGCAGGTCGTTCAAATCGTTCTGTGGTACTTGGACTCAGGCTGTTCCAAGCATATGACTGGAGACCGCTTGTGGCTCATGAACTTCGTAAGTAAATTTATTGGGACTGTTAGATTTGGGAACGATCATTTTGGTGCAATTATGGGTTATGGAGATTATGTTGTTGGTGATAGTGTAATCTCCAGGGTATATTATGTTGAAGGTCTTGGTCATAACCTGTTTTCTGTTGGTCAATTCTGTGATTTCAATCTAGAGGTGGCTTTTAGAAAACATACTTGTTTCGTTAGAGAACTTGATGGTGTGGAACTTTTAAGAGGAACACGTGGTTCAAACCTATACACCATCTTTATCGAAGACATGATGAAGTCTTCTCCAATCTGCTTATTGTCAAAGGCTTCGAAAACAAAGTCATGGTTATGGCACCGTCATCTCAATCACTTGAACTTCGGTACCATTAATGATCTTTCCAAAAAGGAACTTGTAAAAGGCTTACCCAGATTAAAGTATGAAAAAGATCATCTTTGTTCAGCATGCCAATTGGGTAAAAGCAGGAAATATGCCTACAAACCCAAACCCGCAAACTCAGTTACGGAAGTTCTTCATACTCTTCATATGGATTTGTGCGGACATATGAGAGTGAAAATGATAAATGGGAAGAAATATGTATTAGTCGTTGTTGATGACTACTCTCGATTTACTTGGGTTAAGTTTTTGAGGACAAAGGATGAAACTCCAGATGTTATCATCAAACTTATCAAACAGCTGCAGGTTCGACTTAACAAGACTGTTAGAATTATTCGAACAGACAATGGCACTGAGTTTGTTAACAAAGACCTAAGTCAATTTTATGAAAGCATTGGAATCAGTTATCAAAGAAGTGTTCCACGCACGCCTCAACAGAACGGTGTAGTTGAAAGACGAAATCGGACCCTTGTTGAAGCTGCAAGAACTATGCTAATTTACTCAAAGGTTCCAATGTTTCTTTGGGCTGAAGCCATTGCCACTGCTTGCTACACCCAAAATCGTTCCCTCATACACACCACTCATGGAAAAACTCCATACGAACTTGTCCATAAATGAAAACCTGATCTCTCCTACCTTCATGTATTTGGTGCTTTGTGCTATCCAACAAATGACGGTCAAGATTTAGGTAAATTAAGAGCTAAGGCAGAAATTAGAGTTTTTGTGGGTTATGCATCAAACAAGAAGGGTTACCGAATCTACAACAAAAGAACTCGAGATATCATGGAAACTATTCGCGTTACTTTCGATGAGCTGTCTAGGCAAATGTCTCCAGGAAAATCAAGTTCTGGACCCGCATCACAACCTTCATTAAGTAGTCCCATTAGTTCTTCTCTTGTACAAAATCCCTCACCAGCAACTCCATATGTACCCCCTTTGGAAGATGATTTGAAGAAATTGTTTGATCCAATGTTTGATGAACACTATGAGCCTATTGCTAATGAATAGCCAAATCCATCAACAGAGGCTGCCCCTAACCCAGTCAACGTAGATAACCCTTCAGTTTCTATGTCATTGAGTCAAGAATCGCCTACTGCAGATCACTCATCCTCATCATCAAATCCTCAATCATCAAGTGTACATCATGGAAATGTTACTGGCACCTATGATGGAGATAACCCCTTTGCTACTCCCGAAGATGCTCCATTTGAGAACATATTTGCTCTTGAACCAACTTCAGAACCATCTTCATCAGGAGATCCAAATTATGCTACTTCAGTTCCTCAACAACAACCACACGAACACCTTAGAAAATGGACACATGACCATCCATTGGACAACATCATTAGAAACCCTTCTCGTCCAGTATCCACTCGTAAACAACTTGCAACTGATGCCTTATGGTGCTTCTTCAACTCCGTACTATCTAAGGTCGAACCAAAAGACGTTAAAACTGCCATGAATGAAGACAGCTGGTTCAATGCCATGCAAGAAGAAATTTGTTGAAACAAACAAAGACCTTGATAGATCTTGAGCTCGTGGATCGTTATGTATGCCTATGTAATCACAAGCACAATAAAAGACAATCTCTACTACTAATGTTTATCAGCGGAATATAAACACAAGTAACAAATAACTAAGAACTTCTTGATCCTCTATGGATCTTTATATTAACTAAAACTTAATTTTCCAATCGGTACATAACTCTTTCTAATGTGTTCCTTTTATAGATAAGGAACCCTAAACAATATCGCTAAACCGTTTCCCAAGAAACGTATAACCATAAAACTAAATAAGATATACACAATCACTTCCTAATAAAGCTCATGTATATCCACACTAAATAAACTAAACACGGAATAAACACATCCGCAGAAACAGACTATTAACTATTCTACTTCAGCAGATTATGTCTTCGGCAGAATCCACTTCTCTTCAGTAGAAACACTTCGGCATTAAGTTCAGCATAATCCAGACTTCACATAATTCCCAACAATCCTCCCCTAAACTGGAATTTGACTTGTTAAGTTCCAGTTTCTTGATAGATCTTACAGCACCAGAGGATTGAGCACAAACAACAGCAACAAAGAATCCAAAGAACATCTCTATGATGAAAAAACTCTGAAACTCCATATCTTTGCAGCAACAAATGACAAGAGGTACATCAAAACAAATTAGTTTCATACTATTCTCATCACATCCAGGTGTGTGAACTCCTGTGAGAGGTGAATCATTGAAAATAAATGGATTTGATGTCTCTTTACCAATAGCCATCACTACTGGAGTAGCCATATGTTTAAGTTCGTAAACTATGGTACACTGATAACCATCTGATTTATTGGCAAACCAGCAACCATATAAACGGATTTGAAATGTCTTTACCTGTAGCCGTTTGCTCAGGACTAGTCAATTCTTAGAATTGGTGAATTGAGAACCAAATATGGAATGCCACTGCCTTTACCACAAGCCATATACATGTGGGCTAGCCAATTCTTGGATTCCAAATAGGAATAAACCATGGTGAATTGAAAACCATACAACACTCAGCAATAAAGCATAGGTGGTTGCATACCCTATGATTTTTAGCAAATCATTACAGCTATCAACAGATTTGATGTGTCTTTACCAAAGCTGTACCCTTTGGACTAGCTAACTCTTTGACATACACAAAGTATATCAGGTGAGTCAATAACCAAGAAAAATATACAACAAACCTGCAAGAAAATTTAGATAAAACCAAAAACACATTTTTTTTTTTTTTTTTTTTTTTTTTTTTTTTTTTTAACTAAGAAATAAACAAAATAAATATTACAAACTAACCATAGAATTACAAACAAGATGAACCTTAATGTGACATAAGCTGATTTTTAATCAAACCAACACATTGAGTAGCATGAAGTTCATCATTGCCAACAGGATTAGAAGGCACTTCCAACTTGTGTCTCAGCAACCTTTCCATAAAAGTATCAGATAAAGGATAAAGCTTATCTGATAGCATACACAAAATCATCCCACATGTAGTCTGTACTACATGAACACAAGGCAGAGGATAAAATTTCCAACTCTCAATCTCCCACTTATGAGAATTCTTCCAAATAGAATATCCTTGACCATTTGAAGAATGAGAATCAAACATAACCTGAAGATCACCCAACAAATATAAACCAGACCCAGTTGCTGAATGAAACTTATAATACTGAATGACATGTTCATACAGCATCTGCAAATCATGTCTAGTCACCAAATGAAGAATGTCTTTCAAGAAATTAAACTCAAGAACAGTATTATCCAGCCTATAAACAGTGTTAAGCTTTCCAGCTTTCCAATCAACCAAGACCACATGAGTTCCTTCATGAAAAACTTCAACAGATCCAACTTCAATAAAGGTAGATTCATCAGCCTTGAGATCTAAAGCAGTATTCCTTGAAGAATGTTTCTTAGCCAATCTGTCAGAACTTCTTGTAACCAAGCTCTGCTGCTCCATATCAACAAGGTTATTAGTATCAAGCTGTAGATCATGGTCCTGATTCATAGAATCACATAACTCCACACTAGACAACATATCAGAAGAAACCAAAGAAGTTTCAGCAGAAACAATCACATCAGTAGAAGGAGTAGCATCAGAAGGTGTGTCAGAAGTAACAACTGAAGAGACCACCAAAGGTAAAACAGTATCAAAATTATCCACTATTTCAACTGTTTTCTGTCTCTTAGCTTGAGGAACATCAGACATTGAAGCAATATTTTCCAATTGAGAAGAAGAAGTAGAACCAGAAGAGGAAAACTTCATAACCAGATTAAATTGTCTAATCAATGCATCATCAGACAAAGTATTGATTTGCTTCATTGACATACCAGAATTATACATAGCAGAATTCTTCACAACTCTTCTCATATAATTCCTCTTCTGAGCAACAGTCATAGGTTTTTCTCTTTTGGCTTTATTTCTTTGATCAATAAGAGCTCTTCTCTTTGCAGCAGATTCTTGCTTCCTTTGATTACCAAGTGCCACCATTTTATCCACAAAATTATCATCATCAAAAGATTCTCCTAAGATAAGTTTTGCAAGATTTGGATCAGATGCACCTTGAGAAATATAACCATCCCATTGATCATCAGTGATCGTAGGAAGTAATGCATCAAGCTCTAATTTCCTTTCAGGAGACAAATCAGAAGCATACTGATCTTGAAGAAATTTAGCCACAATACGACTCTTCTGCATATTCTCATAATCAGCAAACAATCTAGCCTGAGCCTGATTTTGTTCTTCAGTTACTATTCCTGAATTCAGCAAATCATCAATCACAGGATCTTGTCCTTTCTCAGAAGATGTCTCAATAGAACCAATTTCAGCAGAACCAATGTGAGCTTCAGAAGGAACAACCAAACCCACATCAGAAGAAACAGGTTGAGACAATTCCTCAACAGGTGTAGAGAAAACTTCAGATGAAGAATTCAACTTATACATTCTCCCAGCAAGAAAAACCTCTTCATCATCTGCTGAAGGTGAAACATTTGATTGTTCTTGTAAAGACAAAGTTTGACCATGATCAGAAGCAACCTCCTCAACTATAACATCAGCAGATGCATCAACCATATGTGGCTCCTTTGAAGTGTCAGCAGACACCTTATTCAAGTATTGTCTTCGTCTTTTTCTAGTATATAGAATAGGCTCCTTGCTAGGCTTCTTGCTTCGTGAAGATTTAGTAATAGGAGAAGAAACATCAGATGTAAGTGCCACATCAGCCAATATCTCAAGAGATTCATGAAGATTCTCTTCGTCCTCCTCCTCAGAAGAAATCAAACTACTCTTTTTACCTTTCTGACTTAGTAAATCCTCCAAGTGCTCAACTTTAATCTCCAATTCCACAATCTTATTACCAAGAATAGACTTGGTTTCTGCAAGTTCTTTCTTAAGACCAGTCACCTCACCTGTAAGCTTGTTCATCAGAGCATATAATGAGGGAAGTGTAATATGATCCTCATCAGCATCAGGTGATTGCTCAGTTGAAATTGGAGCTTCAGTAGACTGTTCAGGAGCAACATTAACCTGATCAACATTAGAACATCCTTCACCAAATGGAGTCCTAACAGGACTTGGTGTAGGCACTCTATCAGTATCAACATGAACTTCATCAATATTAACCTGAACCTCATCAATATTATCCTGATCTTCATCAATAGAAACTTGTGAAGGTGCTTGACTAGGACATGTTCTAGGTGAAGGCATAGATACCATAGCAACAACAGAAGTACCCTCATCACCATCTACTGAAAGATTTTCATCAGTAGGATTGGAAGAAGGTAAAACAACATTAACCTCATCAGTAGGTTCATTCTCCTGAGGCAACATGGCAGCTAACAAAGGAAAATGTGTCCCTTCAAATTTAGTTCTCATCGTAGCAAATAACTTAGGAGTCAAAACACTTATGGGATGAAAAGCTTGGGTTTGTGTAGAAACATTCAGTATCATCTGTAAGAACCTAGGGTACATAAAAAACTTACCCTTTTTCCTAGTTATATTTTCTACCATATTATCAAAGATAAACTTAGAAAAGTTATAAGTCAAACCCTTAGATAAACAAACAATACCACATCCCATTTGTGTTGAGAATTGATCCCATCCTCCAGACTTATTGCTCATACACTGTAGCAACGTATGAACCAAGAACCTCCACATAGGACAAAGCTTATTTTTCAACCACATATCTGTCCTCGTACTTTGATATCCAATTGCTCTAAGCCCTTCAAGTACCATCGTAGAATCTGAATGATAAACTCCATTCTCATCATCCAAGCGAAGTTGTCTTCTGATCAGTTCCTCTGTCACCACATACTCTTGTCCATCAACACTTGCAACTATCTCAGTATCACCTCTCTTTTCTGCCGACGCCAAGAATTGAGTAATCAAGGATTCATATATAGCATTTGGAGAATGTGATAATGCATACTGAATCTTTGATCTTTGTAAGAATGAAATCATCGGCCTATACAACTCATCTCCTCGAGCAGTTCCAAGAAAAGCAACCTTATTATGATCATGTTTAAATTGAAGCGCCATGAGAGATTTTGAAGATTAGGGTTACGATTTTGCACAAAAGGAAGTGTTTTTAATGAGAGTAATAATCGAATCACTTAATGTGGAGCGAAAATATGCCGTAGAGAATAAATAGAAATTTCCCAATTTTGGTCAAAGTTGACCAAAGCTGACGTGGATTCCTACTTTTACTCGCATTCACTTATAACTTCGGTAGAAACGAAAACCATTCTGCTGAAGTAGAACAATCAGCAGAAACAGAATACTTCTCCAAGAAGTTTCAGTAAATATCTTTTTACTGTTTCACCCACACACATTAATTCTCTTACCACTTGAACCCGGCTATAAAACAATCCCAATGCACATAGACTTCTTCATCAAAAATCCCCAAATAATATTTCAAACCCTAATTCCACCAATACTTCAAAATTAACCATAATCAACATGAGTACCAAACATGAGATCATAGATCTCACAACAACATCCTCCTCCTCATCATCATCATCTAGTGAAGATACCAATCCATGGCTTCATTACTTTCCAAAACCATATCCACTACCAAAGAAGTCACCCTTTCTCTCCTCATCAGAAGATGAAAGTGTTGAGAAACCAAGTATATCTGCTGAAGATTCTGATGACTCCTATAAGGAGGGAACATCTTACTCCCAACCCCCAGCACCTAGGCCTCAACGAAGGCCACGAACCAAAAATCCACCACTTCCTATGGGTAGAAAGGTGGTGCTTGGTCTCTCTGCATCAGGTTTTGGTGCATCATCACATATCGTATAAGGGAATGGAAAAAGGAAAATGATGTAAGTTGTTGTATGATGGAAAGAGTAGATGATGCACAAATGAAAATCTTTCCTTCTCATCTCTCTACCACAATCAGCTTCAGCTTCTTCGTTTTCATCAATCCATCCTCTCCATTTTGATCCTTAGCATCTGTTAGGGTTGGTTATGCTTATCACAAAAGCATAGCCAGCTTTTAGTGTGAAAGATGTGAGCAGTCATACTCATCGTGCTCATCTTCACTTCAATTTAGATGTTGGAACAGATGATATGTAATAGATTAGGACTATTAGATCATGTAGATGCTTTTGATGTTGCTAGTACTCTGTAAGCTGTAAACTGTTTCTTGAATGAATGAATTATTGCTTCAGTACTTCTTTTGATTGAATCATATAACTTCAGTACTTCAACTTTAGAGGAAACAAATGACACTCTTCAGCACTTTAAACTCAGTGGAAATAAGCTTAAGCTTTCTTGACCATATCTCAACTGATCAGGGACAACCATTCTGCAAAACAAACACAGAAACATACACAAACCAACAGAGAAATACACTAAAATTACATTAGCAGGTTAGAGTTAGTTAAAACACACTAAATATACAAAATTACATAGCAAAATGCAAAGTTATACACAAATCCTCCCCTGAGGCATATGCCTCCCCTGAGGCCTATGCCTCCCCTTAAACTTTGCAGTTAAGGGTTAAGCATGCCAATATGGACCACAAGGTGTTGAAACCTTGGCCCTTCAAAAGCCTTTGTTAACAGATCTGCCACATTATCATCAGTATGAATTTTGACCACATTTATCAAATTTTTATCATATGCATCTCTTATAAAGTGGTGCCTGATTTCAATATGTTTTGTTCGACTGTGAAAAACTGGATTTTTAACAATGCATATGGTACTTTGATTATCAATAAAAATTGTTGTGTTCATGAAATTGTACCCATAATCCAACAACTGATTTTGAATCCAAAGAACCTGTCCACAGCAATTAGCAGCAGCAACATACTCTGCTTCAGTAGATGAGGTAGCCACAATAGTTTGTTTCTTGCATTGCCAAGAAATCAATCGCTTTCCAAGGAATTGGCAACCTCCAGTGGTGGACCTCCTATCCAGATTAGCACCAGCATAGTCACTATCACTATAAGCTTCCAACTTAAAAGGAGACTCTTTTGGGTACCAAAGACCTAGAAAAGGTTGGCCTTTGAGGTACTTAAAAATCTTCTTAACAGCATTGAGATGGGAAGTCAGTGGAGTAACTTGATGTCGTGAACAAACACTCACAACAAATGTAATATCAGGCCTGGAAGCTGTTAAATACATCAAAGACCCAATCATAGACCTGTATAAATGAACATTCACAGGAGGATCAGCTTCATTGTTGGTCTTTGTCTTTGGAGCTTCATAAGGTGTAGTGGCAGTCCTTACACCCTCCATACCAAACTTCTTCAGGATGTCCCTCACATACTTGTCCTGACTGATAAAGATACCATCAGGTTTCTGCTGAACTTGAAGACCCAAAAAGAAAGTCATCTCTCCCATTGCACTCATCTGAAACTCTCCCTTCATAAGCTCCTCAAACTCCCTGCACCAAGCTTCCTTTGTGGATCCAAAGATAATGTCATCCACATACACTTGCACAAGAATAATGTCAGTGGAATTCTTCTTTAGGAAAAGAGTCTTATCAATGGCACCTCTTCTGTAACCGTGTTTCAGCAGAAATGTAGAGAGCCTAGCATACCAGGCCCTAGGTGCCTGATGTAGTCCATAGAGAGCTTTGACTACCTTATAAACATGATTAGGATGATCTGGATCTTCAAATCCTTTAGGTTGAGTGACATACACCTCCTCTTCAATTTCACCATACAAGAAGGCTCCTTTAACATCCATTTGATAGACCATAAAGCCCATATAGGATGCATAAGCTAAGAAAATCCGTATAGCCTCAACTCTTGCTACTGGTGCAAACACTTCATCATAATCGATTCCCTCCTCTTGTCTATACCCCTGTGCAACTAATCTTGCTTTGTTCTTAATGACAACACCCCGAGCATCTCTCTTATTCTTCAGAATCCATTTAGTCCCAATAGCATACTTACCATCAGGTAGTGGTACCAATATCCAAACCTGCTGATTTTGAAATTGTTGCATCTCATCCTGCATTGCTTCAAGCCAACTTGAATCTTCAAGAGCCTGAGTAACACTGGTTGGTTCCACTTGTGAGAGAAAACAAGCAAACAGACAATGTTGATAGTCTGTGTGATTGTCTCTCTGCTGATTTGAGACATAAGATACAAAAGCCACCTGTCCATATTTAGAACGCGCCACAGTACCTCTTGTTCTAACAGGTGCATTAGGATCACCAATTATATTAGACTGTGGATGAACATTGTTGATCCTTGTAGTAGTGGTGGTGTTGACATCAATTGAGGAATCAAGATTAGTCATAGTAGGTTCAAAGTCAGTATCATAGGAAGGTGTGTTGAAGATGCCTGCTTTAGGTTGATGATGACCAAGATCTGAAGGTTTTGGAAACCTTGTATAAGGTTCTCCAAGGTCTGTTGACACTCTAGTAGAAATAGGAGTAGTGTCACCATGTCTTTCAGCCGAATTGGAGAGGTGAGGAGAAACAGAACTACCTTCAGCAGAATTGAAGTTTCTGCCGAGTGCTTCATTTGAACTTTCTTCAACATTCCTCTCAGCATCTAAATTGGCTGCATACTCTTGTTTCTTCATTCTAGCAAGGTCCTCAGCATAATAGAATTCATCTTCACCCACATCAGTATAACCTTTAGAAGTGTCACCTACAAAATTGTTAGGAGAGAAGGAAGGTACTACAATGGGTTGTTCATCATCATCAGACCCACTTTCAGAATGAGCTTCCAAAGTTTCTGCACTAGTATTTGGAGATGCTTCAGAATCTGCATTTTGGTTAGCCATATGTCTAGCATAACCCAAGTAATCAGTCAAGTAATCAAGATCAAATGACCAAACATGACCCTGTCCTTGAACATTAGGCTTGTCTTCAAGATACCTCAGATTCAATGTCTCCTCAATCTTCTTAGCAGATACATTGTAAACCCTGTATGCCTTACTATGAGCAGAATACCCCACAATATAACCATCATCAGCTTTCTCATCAAATTTGCCCAAAGGATCACTGGTATTCAAAATTCTCACTTGGCAGCCAAACGGTTTAAGGTAATGAATAACAGGAACTTTTCCAAAAAGAAGTTTATATGGTGTTTTAAGGTGTGGCCTAGTAATGGACACTCTATTTAGAACATAACAAGCTGTACCAACAGCCTCAGTCCAAAACATGGTAGGAAGTTTAGAGTCTGCTAGCATTGATCTTGCAGCCTCTATTAAGGTTCTATTTTTTCTTTCTGCCACCCCATTTTGTTGAGGGGTTCTTGGAGTGCTATAGTCCCTTTTTATTCCCTTTAACCTGCAGAGTTCTATTAGAATGGCATTTTTGAACTCTGTACCATTATCACACCTAATTCCTTTCACCTTCTTGTTCAACTGATTCTCAATAAGGGTAATGAAATCTTTCAATATTTCAGATGTTTCATCTTTGGTCCTTAGAAAGAATACCCAACAAAATTTGCTAAAACCATCAGTGATCACCAGACAAAAATATTTATGATCAATGCTTCTCACTTTAGTTGGACCAAACAGATCCATATGAAGCAGCTGAAGAGGTTCAGAAATAATGGTTACTGCTGTAACAGGAACACCTTTGTATGAGGCTCTGTGCTGCTTTCCTTTGTTGCATGCAACACAGTTATGATCATTGGTGAATACTTTGGCAGGAAGACCTTGAACAAGGCCCAGTTTTGAAAGCTGGTTAATGGTCTTAAAATTGACATGGGCCATCCTTCTGTGCCATTTGGTGGACTCATCCACATATGCTTTAGCCACCAAACATGTTAAGTCACCTGCTGGTTGAACATTAGTTAAGTTGAATGTATAAAGATTATGACTTCGAGGAACCTTCAGTAGAATTGAAGTATCTTCTGGGAGTTTGAAGTCTTTAGACAGCACAAGACATTCATCCTCTGTGAAGAGTACTTTGTTCTTAGTGTCACATATTTGTGAGACTGAAAACAAATTGAAGTGTTGAAGTTCCTTAACATAGTAAACATTCTCAAAGTCCAGCTGAGGTGTTTTGATGGTCCCTTTTCCAGTAATTCGTCCATCACTTTCTCCAAAGGTTACATTGCCTCCACCTTCAATAGGTACAAAGTTATGCATCATGTCCCTGTTTCCTGACATACTTCTAGAACAACCACTGTCAACAATTCCAACATCTTTATGCTTAAGGGGATGATCCTACAACAACAAAAAATATACAGATAATTAGTACACTATGGAGGCTCAAGTCATTGCTGACTTGAACCTGCCTTGTGGATCATATGAGTTGTGCCATGTAGAAGTATAAGATCCACTATTGTTCTTGGGTTTCCAATGAAACTTAGGTCCCTGTTTATTCCAAGAACAACCTGCTGAGGTCTTGATAGCAGTATCCCAGTACCCTCTCCCATCAGTCATAGGGTTAACATATCTAGGCCAAAAACCATTTTTAAAATATTCACTGGTTGGTTGAACATATGGTTTTCCAATTGATCTTCTCCAAGGAAAAGAAGTATTATAATTAGTAGCTTGTGGAACATAAGGAGGTATATCATTAACATTGGTCCACATTGGTCTAGTATGCCTAGAATCACCACACCTACTCATTCTTTGCTCATGATAATCACAATCCTTAATTAAATGAGATTTACTTCCACACACAAAACATTTCTTCTGAAGAGAAGATTTATTCAAACCAAAAGAAGTATTCTTACAAGCAGAAGTATTCAAACCAAAACCATGAAAAGAATTGTTTTTAACAGTATTATTATGCAAAGTATTAAAAAGCAAGTCTTCAGAGGCAACTGTCTTGGAAGTGCATTCCTTGGCAGCAACTCTGTCATGCTTATAGGTAGTCTTGGGTGTAGGCAAGGGTGAAGACTTGGAAAGGGCAGACTTGGGAAGGTCAGACTTGTCATTTGAATCACACTCTGTAGACCCTTGCTTGGAGGACTTGTCACTGTTAACACAAGAGACAAAGTCATTAGTAGAAGTATTAGGGTCTGGCATGTCTCTTGACTTTTTGCCATACAGATGGTGTGAGCCATCAAAGTCTTTAAGAGTGGAAAGGTCAATGGGCATATGCTTACCTCTAATTGGTCCACGTACGGCATGTAGGTCACCTTCTTTCACAAAATTAGCTAGGCCTGCTGGTGTAGATTTACGTGTGTTATCCCTAGCTTCTAAGCCTACATATTTCTTAAAACCTAAAGCCACTGTAGAATTGGGAGCTTGACTGCTATAAATGAGACTAGCCAACTTATTACCATTCATCATCCACTCATTATTCCTAGCAATTTCCTCCTTAAGTTTCTCCTTAAGCTCTAGATTTTCTGACTCTACATCTGCTCTTAACTTCTCAGACCATTTTAATTCATTTGTAGCACATTCGAGATCTCTTTCTAAAACACCTATTTTCTCATCATAAGCTATTTCATTCTTCTGAAACCAAACCTTTTGTCTTTCTAGTGTTTTTAAAGCCTGTTTATAAGCTTCTACTTCCACATAGCATTCATTATATTTTGGTTCCATAATATCATAGGCTTGTTTGAGTTCATTATAACGCTCACTACAACCAAACAGGCAGTTTTGTACCTGAGAGATGCCCATCAAGGCAATCTGATCATGCCTATCCTCTGAAGTACAGCTTGCAATCAACCCAACATTATCAGGACCATCATTATCAGCCTCCTCATGTTGCTTCCAATCCACATTGCTATCCAGAGTGACCAAAGCAGTTGATCCCTTTGACGTTCCTGCCTCCTTCTGATACTGCTGATAAGTAGAGTATCTTGTCTCATCACCAGCTTTTCTGTCTTTACATTCTCTAGAAAAGTGACCCATCTGTTGGCATGTGAAGCATTTAACCTTCCTTTTATCAAACCTTGCTGGATCGCGTCCTTTGAATCCAAACCTTCTGCCAGCTTTGCGCTCAAAGGTCTTGATATCCATGGAAAGCATGGCCACTTGCCACCTCAGCTTCATCTCTTCCATCTCAAGCGGGTCCACCTGATCAAAATCCTCATAAGCCAGTTCCTGCTGAGGATCATAATCAGCAAAGAAGGATCCAAGTACATCTTCCATAATGTTGCTTGATTTAGAGTGAGAACTTGATGAAGGAGCAGCATTAGATGATGATGGATATGGGCTTGGACCATAGCTAGACTTTGGAGTAGAGGCTCCAACAAAAGCAGTATGACTAGCAGTAGAAGATGATCGAAAAGGGCTTCTTACATCATGTTCAAGAGCTTTAAGTTTGTTATACAGCTCATCAAAGGTCATCATGTCTAAACCACCTTTAGCTTTTAAAGCTATGCTTACATGTAGCCAGGATGGAGGTAATGACCTCAGAAACTTAGAGTTGCAGTCATCATTATCCGGCTTTGCCTGTAGCTGATTCAACTGACTTAAGATCTTGTGAAACTTATCATAGCCCTTGTGAATTCCTTCCTCTTCAGAGATTTGAAAGTCCTGAAACTGTTGTCTTAGCATGGACTTCTTCAGTCTCCTCGACTCCTCATTCCCACCGAACTTCGCCTTAATTGCTAACCATATATCCTTAGCATCTTGCATGAAGTGAAAATCACTCAAGTGATCCTCAGGAATAGCTTGCAGAAGAATAGTTCTGACCTTTGTTTCTCTCTGAACTGCCAGCAACTCTTCAGCAGTTTTGGGAGGAACATTCATCATATTACCAGCAGCATCCGTGGTAGTTCTCTTCAAACTGTTCCCCTTCATAATTATCTGCCATAGATTCCAATCAATGTTGGAGATCCAGTTTTGCATCTTCATAGCCCAAAGATCATATTCCTCCCTTTTAAGGTAAGGAAACTTAGCATTGCTATTAGAGAGACTTAGTTGCTGCAGATGGGTGGAGTTTTGGTTGTTGGTGAGTTCAGTATCAACATCTGAACCAGGCATGATGATTTTGTTATGGTTGTATGGGTGTTTAGAAAAAGCTTGTCCTTAGTATCGTAGAGACTCTCACGAGGCTCTGATACCACTTGTTGAAACAAACAAAGACCTTGATAGATCTTGAGCTCGTGGATCGTTATGTATGCCTATGTAATCACAAGCACAATAAAAGACAATCTCTACTACTAATGTTTATCAGCGGAATATAAACACAAGTAACAAATAACTAAGAACTTCTTGATCCTCTATGGATCTTTATATTAACTAAAACTTAATTTTCCAATCGGTACATAACTCTTTCTAATGTGTTCCTTTTATAGATAAGGAACCCTAAACAATATCGCTAAACCGTTTCCCAAGAAACGTATAACCATAAAACTAAATAAGATATACACAATCACTTCCTAATAAAGCTCATGTATATCCACACTAAATAAACTAAACACGGAATAAACACATCCGCAGAAACAGACTATTAACTATTATACTTCAGCAGATTATGTCTTCGGCAGAATCCACTTCTCTTCAGTAGAAACACTTCGGCATTAAGTTCAGCATAATCCAGACTTCACATAATTCCCAACAAAATTCATGAGTTCGATCGACTAGATGTATGGGAATTAGTACCTGCTCCTGACTGTGCTATAATCATTGCTCTAAAGTGGAACTTCAAAGTAAAAGTTGATGAGCATGGTGATGTGTTAAAGAACAAGGCTCGATTGGTTGCAAAAGGATGCCGTCAAGAGGAGGGTATTGACTTTGAAGAATCATTTGCTACAGTTGCACGTATCGAGGCAATCAGAATCTTCCTGGCTAACGCTGTAAGTAAGAACATGGTAGTCTATCAAATGGATGTAAAGACGGCTTTTCTTAACGGAGATCTTAAAGAAGTCGTATACGTCAGCCAACCTAAAGGTTTTGTGAATCCAGAGCACCCTACTCATGTCTATCGCTTGAAGAAGGCTCTTTGCGGTTTGAAGCAAGATCCAAGGGCATGGTACGATACACTATCAAAGTTTCTTCTATCTAATGGATTCAGCAAGGGAGCAGTTGATCCGACATGTTCACCAGAAAGTCAGGCAAACACTTAATTTACGTTCAAATCTATGTTGATGATATTATTTTTGCCTCGACTGACCCCAATGAATGTGACCATTTTTCTAAGGAGATGGGCTCCAAATTTCAAATGTCAATGATGGGACAAATGTTATTTTTCCTGGGATTACAAATTTCACAAAGTCCCGGAGGCATTTTTATCAATCAATCTAAATATGCTAATGAAATTTTAAAGAAATTTGGATTTGATTCTTGTGACCCTGTTGACACTCCCATGGTGGAGCGCACTAAACTGGATGAGGACCACTCAGGGATCATGGTTGACCAAACTAAATATCGTAGTATGATTGGGTCCCTGATGTACCTTACTGCCAGTAGACCAGACATTCTGTTCGCTGTATGCATGTGTGCTAGATACCAGGCTAAGCCTACCAAAAAGCACCTTGAAGCAGTTAAAAGGGTCTTTCTGTATCTCCAAGGAGCCATCAACATGGGACTTTGGTACCCGAAGGACACCGATATGTCACTAACAGCCTATCCAGATGCTGACCATGCAGGGTGTCAAGATACACGTCAAAGTACGTCTGGAGGTGCTCAATTTTTGGGTGATAAGCTTGTGAGCTGGTCTTCAAAGAAACAAATGAGTACTTCTAAATCCTCAACAGAGGCAAAATACATAGCCATGTCATCTTTTTGTGCTCAAATCCTATGGATGAGATCCCAATTATCTGACTATGGCTTTGAATTCAACAAAATCCCTCTGTATTGTGATAACAAGAGTGCCATTGCTCTCTCATCACGTTCAACATTCATGAGCAAAGCATATCGACATTCGACATCATTTCATCAGGGAGCAAGTGGAGAACAGTGTGGTGGAACTATATTTTGTGAGGACTGAATATCAGTTAGCAGACATCTTCACCAAAGCTCTTCCTAGAGAACGTTTTGAGTTTATCCTTCCACGACTTGGTCTAAAGAGTCTACAACCAGAAACACTCAAATGTCTTCAAGAGGAAGACGAGGAGTAAAATTTTTTCTTCATCCATCTCTTGTAAATATTTATTCAAAACGCAAAATATAAAATTTTAAAACCCACAAAAAGAAAATAGAAAAATATAAAATCTACTAAAATCCATAAAAATCAGAAAATCTTTGAATATATATATATATATATATATATATATATATATATATATATATATATATATATATATATAAATAAATATATATTTCATCTTTTCTTTTATTCGATTTCATCTACGGTCTTTGTGTTGTCATTCAAAGAGTGACACGGGTCTTTAGATGAAGTTCGAATGTACATAATTTGTTTAAATAAAAAATAAAAAAAATTAGAGAAATAACAGAGCCATGCTTTATCTCAAGTTTCAAATCTCATACTCTGATTCTAAGAAACAAATGTTTGTCACCAAAAAGACAAATGTTTCTTTCACAAATATTTTTCCTTCTATAAATTCTTCTGAAAAATATTTGTTATCTAATGAAAACTAAATAGCTTTGAAAAATAACTCGGACACAATTTTTGAAATTCATCTGGACTTGACATTTGTCAAAATCTCTATCTCTCAATCAACAACTTATGTCATTGATTGAGGGGGAGAATGATTTCAATTAAATCAAAAGGTTATTTGTCATACAATTGGTTCAGACCAAGGCTAATGTCATGTTTTCAAAAGATACTCAAGCATGTTTAATCGTTGGAGTTTAAAGTCTCAAGATGTGATCCTTATCGGTTAAATGTTTTCATAAGCAAGTCATAATTCTCTTCAAAAGCTTTCAAAAAGACAATTTAAATCTATAGAGATCACAAATCTCAAATGACTTAAAATTTGTGATTGGGGGAGAATTTGTGATTTAAATTGGATTTAAACTGATAATTCGACAAATGGTTTGTAAGTGATTAGCAAGCTCTCCTCCCTACATGTGCCAAACGATTTCAAATTTTCCATGCACATGTTAAGGGGGAGCATCTGTATCAAACCAAAAAGGATTGAAACGTGATTGATTTGTCTCTAAGTGCAGGTTTTCACTAATATGTGCAAAACACTTTCGAATCTCGTTGCACATATTGAGGGGGAGCAACTTTTTGAAAACCACATCCTTTCCTAAAAATATCTTTAACTAAGTATGAAAAATACTAATTTTGATCAGGAAAGTGATGTAGATATCTTTAAAAAATGTTAATCAAAGAAGTGAATTCTTCCTCTTGCCTCCATGTGCCAAAACGATTTCAAATATACGATGCACATGTTGAGGGGGAGATTTTACTAAAATATCAAAAACAATTTAGGTACAAAATGCTTAGATAATATATCACAAGTAGCAGAATTGATTTTCAAATGGTTTTCAATTGGTTCCAATGGCAGAAGAACAATACCAAAAAGACTGACCAAATTTACTTTATGTATGGAGATATAAGGATGGTTAGGTTAGGTATTCGTTCCCACGATCCCGCCAGAGCCGGAGGGATCTACACAGGGACAATCCACTAGATAGTGTAGAAGTCCTTAGGTATGATGAAAAAAGGAGAAAAGTGAGAAATGGGAAGAGTGCGGACTGACACAGAGCTAAAACTGGAATAAACCCAACAAGGTTCTAGTTATGAAGTCTCGGTAAGCACTGAAGGGGTTGAAGAATGAAAAAGAAATGAATGTGAAAAGGGTGAAAATAAATAGCCCTCCATTAATTCAACCATAGGGCAGAAACAGGGTTCAATACATATGCTACTGGTGGTTACTAAGGTAACACCGGTATTGAAGACAAGACGTCATGGACCTAGTGACGCACTGCACTACAACTTCACAAGCTACTCAAGTTCCTCTTAAAAGGACTTGTTTCATTCTCACGGGGAACCTACATTATCTATCAACTTTCTCTTAGAGATTGTTGATATTGAAGAAAGAGACCCTCTCCCTAGTCTCCGACATAGGAACCAAATGTGCACTATTGAGTCTAGAGCCACGAGATCATCAATAAATCTCATTAGGACACTGTCAATGAAGACTCTCTGTTTCACACAATGTGGAAATAGAGAATATATTTTAAGAGTCCTACGCATTATCCTTGTGGTATTGCCAGAACATCTGAGTGATATGCAAACATATTCACAATGAAGATGGAAAGCCTGCTAGAGCCAACATCAAACAAGCTCTTGGTAGGTGGCATGTGAGATCTATCCAATAGATCAACCATGTGACAACTGAACAGAAACAATGGGGCGATTAAAAATTATGAATCAATCCTGGTTCATGTTATGGATTGACGGATACCTTTGAAAAACCGGTCGTTGTGCTTAAAATCCTTTTGTCTAGCACATCGACTGTGTATTAATATTTCAAAATAAAAGGTGTTTATGATTGAAAATTGATTTCCCTTAAAACCTTTGTTGTATTGCAAAAACACTTTATATTGAGCAGTACACGATTGTTTTTCAAATCTCTTTCCATCAATCAGTGAATCCCAATTCGCTGGTTCACTCACTCCGTGTTGTCTTCTTTGAGACGTTCCGGTTTGAGAACGGCTCGAGCAGCTGCGAAACCCTGTCAAGGAGATTCTTCGAAATTATACCTGATCACAGGCAGTACTTGTACTGACCAACGGGGAACCATGGGCCGTGTACCTCAATTCAACGAAAGTGATCAAAGACAATTTCCGTGCGCTTTATTGCTAACTGTTGTATGCAGGTACACCCAACGTTTGCAGCTGATCGGAATTGAGAGGTCAATCCATAGCCGCATGCTCACACAACACATTCATCTCTAAAGAAATCATGATAAATGCATCAACGACTCTGATATTCTCACTCCATGCTTCTACTATGCTACTGCAAATATCATGAATCAACTAAAGCTTCCGCTACTCTGATGAAAAGAAATCATGATCCAGAATGTGAGCATGTTGGTCCAATGTCACAACATCACATAATGTCAACACTACAAAGGAAGAGTTAGAGATTTATGGAAGCTGATGATCTCAAAGCTGGCTCAAAACTCATCATCATGTGGATCAGTTAAAGACCTCCACTTGGATTAACCAAACATGCAAAACATGAAGAATCAAAGACTACAGGCTACAGAGCAAAGAACTTAAACAAGAATCCAAGAACAATATTAATGTGATATCTGTTTGTATTCTATGTAATTTGAGGTGACCTCCTTTAGGGGGAGATTATTAGGATTTAGAAAATCCAGTCGTTAAAGTGTCGGTCACCTCAAGTATATGTAATCGTTAGAAAGCTCGTAGTCATAGTTATTTAATGTTAGTTAGTATTTTGTTAAGTAACACAGTGGAGGACGGACGGGTCTTTACCCACTGTATGCCTGATCCACAGCCCGTAGGAGGCGTTTTGTGTAAGATACTATAAATACCCTCTACCTCCCAAGGTAGAGGGTTGGAGCTCATAATAAGATTAGAGGGTTGGAGCTCATAATAAGATTTTTCTTTCTCTCTCTAAGTTCCCTAAACCTCTAAACTTTCTCTCTCTAAAATCTTAAGTGTACGCCCCATATAAACATGATTTGATGTGTATGTGAAATCCAATAGCTAACATTGTTGAAGGTAAAGTTAAATAAGGTGTTGAAAGAGTTGTTAATTACTCCAATCTAGACAAAGATAATTTTTGCTTTGTTTCTAGTCTAAATGAAAGCATGGAACCTACTTGTTATGAAGAAGCTATTCTTGACAGTAATTGGGTGGGATGCTATGAATTCTGAAATTCAGGCCTTAAATGAAAATCATACTTGGGATATAACTGATCTGCTACCAAATAGAACACCTATTGGCTACAAATGGATTTTAAGATCAAATACAAAGCTAATGGTGAAATCGATAGATACAAGGCCAGATTAGTTGCTAAAGGCTTTAACCAAAGGGAAGGGATAGACTATGATGAAACCTTCTCACCTGTTGTGAAAATGTCAATTGTTAGATGTCTAATTGCTTTATCTATTAAGAACAAATGGCCTCTTTTCCAACTTGATGTTAATAATGCCTTTCTGTATGGAGACTTAGATGAAGATTTCTATATGACCATTCCTAAGGGTTTCTGTGATGAGAACAATAAAAATAAGGTCTGTAAACTTGTTAAGTCTCTCTATGGCTTAAAACAAGCTCCTAGAAAATGGAATGAAAAACTTGTTAGTGTATTAAAGGAGAATAACTTTGATCAGTCTGCTAATGATCATTCTCTGTTCACTAAAACCTACAATAACAAGTTTATTGCTCTTCTTGTTTATGTGGATGACATTGTTCTTACTGGAAATTGTATTGATGAGATAAATCAGTTCAAAGATTTTCTAAAAACTAAAAATTCATATCAAAGACTTGGGCAACTTGAAATATTTTCTTGGTATTGAGGTTCTAAAAACTGGTAATGACATTTGTCTCACTCAAAGAAAATATTGTCTTGAACTTCTAAAGGAATTTGGGCTTCTAGGGTGTAAACCTGTGTCTACTCCTATGAAACCTAACTATGTTCTATCTTACATTCCCACTGCTGATGATCCTTTACTTGTGAACATAACTGCTTATCAGAAATTACTTGGTAAACTTATCTATCTAACCCGTACTAGACCTGATATTTCATATTCAGTTCACTGCTTAGCTCAATATATGCACTCTCATTTGAAGTCTCATTTGGATTGTGTTCTCAATGTTATGAGATACCTAAAAGGAGCTCCAGTTAAAGGTTTAAGATATGACTTTAGTGATACTGATAATCATCTTGAAGGATATAGTGATGCAAGCTAGGCTAAATGTATAAAAACCAGGAGATCTGTCACTGGTTATTGTGTGTTCTTTAATAAGTGTTTGATCTCATGAAAAGGTAAAAAACAAAATACTCTATCAAAATCTTCCACAGAAGCAGAATACAGATCTATGTCTACTGCTGCCTGTGAAATTATTTGGATTCAAAAAAATTTAAAAGATCTGAAAGTTGATACAAATCTTCCTGTCAACTTCTTTTGTGATAACAAGTGTTAGGAATTGGAAATTCTATTGTGAAGCATCGGTCACCCCAAGTATAATCTAGCTTAAGTTAGCTCGTAGACATGTCGTTTATGATGTTAGTTGTTAGTAAGTTATTAGCTTAGTTTTAGTCTAGTGCAACATCGTGGAGGAAGGACGGGTCTTTACCCACTGTATACCTGATCCACAGGCCGTCAGGAGGTCGTCTAGTTTGTAACCTATAAATACCCTCCACCTTGCAAGGTAGAGGGTTGGATGTTCATTTGGAATCTAACATTCCACAAGTTTCTCTTTCTAGAATATCCCACTTTCTCTCTCTGAATCATCTAATCATACGCCCCATTTGTATGTGCTAGTGTGTTTGTAAAATCCAATATGTTACAAATGGTATCAAGAGCCATGGTTTGATCATCTCTTACATATTCTTGGATTTCTAGTGGTTTTTAGATGGTTTTAGAGTTTGAAAAAAAAAATTTAGTGTTAAAGTTTGAATTTTGGGTGTACTTTTGTGTTTAGAATCATTGTATATGCTTGGGTTTTGATTTGGTAAGCTGGAATCATCGTGGTTGGGTTGTTTTTGGATTGAAAAGTGGTGTTTGTAAGATTTTCTAGCTAGCGACTTGACCCACGGATTGTCATTCTTGTTAGCGACTTGCTTTGTAAGTTGGTAGCGAGTTGTAGTTGAAGTTGTTAGCGATTTAGGCTTAGCGACTTGTCTAGTGAGACAAGCCGGCAAATAGTACACTTAGTGGATTCTCCACTACGGGTAGCGACTTGGTGAAAGTTAGCGACTTGTACTTAAGTTTGTTAGCGACTTGATGTTAGCTATTTGGTGCCTAGCGAGTTGCTATTTAGTGACTTGACAACTTAGCGACTTGGTGCTTAGCGAGTTGCTCTTTAGCGACTTGACAACTTAGCGACTTGGTGCTTATCGACTTGCTGTCAAAATTTGTAGCAACTTGGTGCTTAGCGACTTGCTGTTAAAATTCTTAGCAACTTGGTGCTTAGCAACTTGGTCCTTGAATACCTTGGTGAAGTGAAGCAAGTTACTTATATCTAATATCCATAAACACATTCATCAACACAATGTCTTACATCACTGATCCTTTAATCACCAAAGTACTTGCACTTTATGATACCTCACAGAATAATGAAACAGGCTGCTACCCAGAATGCTCCACAGTGAATGATTCAGCAACTTATAATCAAAACAATTCTAATGAGTCACTCTTGATATTGACAAATGATGCAAGGCAAATGGAATGCAACATTGAACCCTTTCAACTACTTCATCAGCATCTCAAACTACTTTTATCTACAACTATGGATCGAACAAGCAGTGCTCTCATTTGTCAGGACTTTCCCACCTTGACAAGAACTGTCCTACTTAACTTAGAACAACTGAGGTTTCAAATTACTAAAGAAAAGTTCTCAACTGATAAATCTAATGCAGATCTTCAAGTAATCTTGAATCAATTTCAGCCACTTATTCGGGGGGAATATTCCTTAGATTTTGATAATGACATGACGGAATTTCATTCAAGAAACACACTGGAATGGAAATTCATTAGTTCAGAAACATCTTTATTCAACTTATGGGTAATGTGGAAATATACATTAAGGAAGCTGCTCAGGAGAATGACAAGCTAAATGAATTGAATGGGTGTCAAGTGATGTTATGGAAAGATTGTGATAGGTCAAGCAATGGATCAGTTGAACCAATGAATGATGCCGAATGCAGAAGTTCAGTTGCAATAAAAGAGGATGAAGACAATTGTACTGATCTCAAAGACTCAGAGTCAGAAAAGGTTTCATGCGATGAGGTACCCTTAACTGATTAAAGTAATTCATGTGTTAACGTACCTGATCTACGTGATTCTAACTCTGAACATAATACTGTGAAATCGATTTTGGTTGAGCCTGAATCTAAAACTATTAAAGCTAATGACATGATTGAAAAAAGGGTATATGATGAACTTTCAAACAAATACTCAATTCTTGAAAAACATTGTATTTCATTGGAAATTGCTATACAACAAAAGGAAGAAAGCTTTTATGCTAAAAAATCTTGCATTAATCAGGAATTTCCAGAATTTCGAGAATTTTTTGAAATTAATCACTTAAAAACCCAGATTCAGGACAAAGACTCAACCATATGCAATCTGAAGTTACTACTCTCAGATGTGCATAAGTATGATTGTCATAAGATGAGTGATACACTTAAATCTAGGAATGCTGAACTTGCTCTATGTGTGTTGATAAGGTTTTAAAAGGTACCATTTTGAGGGGTCGTTTAAGTCCTTATTTGATCACTTTTGTATCCGTTATTGCTTAATATCGTTCCTTTTCACTTTTTAGGTCTCGTGAAGGCAAAATGCTGGAATGGCACTTATTTGGACGAAAAGGCGCGAATATATGAAGAAAATGGCCAAAGTCAAAATCGAGACACTCACAGTTGCTGAAAGTAGAAGGCGACGGCGTCAGGTGCTACATTGTGACGCCGTCCCAAAATTATTGTGACGGGCCAGAACCCAAAACTCGTATTTTCAAGAGACGGCGTCTAGTTGTGAAAGAGTAGGCCGTCGCTACTCAGACGACCTAGATGCAATCCAGACGACGTCAGAAGCTGAAGAGGACGGCGTCACGGACATAAGGTGACGCCGTCGCAAGGTTAACGTGGCCAAGACGAAACCCTAATGGCGGCGACACGACGGCGTCACTAAACATAAGGTGACGCCGTCGCAATTGTAATCTTATATATAGAATCCGAATTTTTCAGTCTTTGTGTGGAGAGTCTTTGGAGTAAAAACCTAAAACCGAACCTAAGGTGTCTTGTACAGTATTTTAGGGTTTTAAACCCTATCTTACATCAAGATAAGTCTTTACTTCATTAATTCAATTATGTCTTTGATTATTTGTGTGTATGCTTGCATGTTCTCCATGTCCGGCTAATTTATTTGTGTGTTTGCTTAGGAAGTATGAAACTTAATTATTGAATATTGATTGGTTGTTTCTTATCTTAGTTGATTAATGATCTAGTAACGCGATAGGTCATTCGTTGTGTACTTAATGCTTGATTCATCTTTGTGAACCTTAGAATATAATTACCTGAGTAGTTGTAGGCTAAACCATCCAAAGAGCGCCTTAGAGTAGGAGTTTATAATCCCTAGTGGGTTTGTAGACAAGACCCTTTGGTAAGTTCAAAGAGTTAGGGAGAAACGCATACCCTACAACTTTAGACACACAACGCAACTAGGAATAAGACGTGACACTCAACCATCAATAGGAGATAATTAAGGAGTAATACAAACTAAGTAAACACATCTTTAAACTATCATACGAGCACACATTAATTAGACATAGACTCCCACAACCTTAGTTTAGATAATTAGATAATAGTAGAGTAATCGGTAGAAATACCAAACCCCCAAATCCAATACCCGAGATTCGTACCTTTCCATTTTCATAAAATATAAAAAAGATAAAAAATAATCTTCCTCAACCTTAACCTTATCGTAGTAACTCCTTACTAGCATTCCTATTCCCCTAGAGAACGATATCAATACCCGTGGCTTACCCTAATTACTACACTACAACGATTAGGTTCACTGCCTAGGGTGTTATAAAACTTGCTCGAAGAAAAGGAAGTTTCCTTGACCCCGAACGACGCGTGTAGCGTTATCTAGTTTTTGGCGCCGCTGCCGGGGAATAGAATAGCTAGTTAGTAGTCCACCTCGTTTAGGTTTCTTTGCTTGATTCCTATCAAGTAAACTTTTTTCTCATTTTTAGATTTCTCTTAGTCTATCCCCCTTCTTTGTGTTTGTGTTCGTAAAACCCCTTTCATTTGTCGCTATGGCAAGTGAAGTAGCATTTGAATCATTAACAAATGAGGAACAATTGAATTTCGCAAGTTGGTTTGGTTTTTATTGTTCTGATAAATTTGTGAGTGATCTTAAAGATATCCAAAAGAACAAGGGTGTAAGATTGGATGGATTTGATATATTTTGTGTTTGTGTAGCTTCTATTCAACGATCGTTGTCAAGATCAACTCCTTTTAGTGACACCATCTTTAGAATTTTTCAGAAAAGCCTCCTATGCATAAACCTTCAGTTGTTACAACTTGAGGAAATGGATAAGAAGGATTTGTCTGACCTTAGGAATCATGATCAAAAAGACCTAGTTTTTAAGAACATGAAACCTAAACCCAAACAAGATTGTGAGATGGTTGAAGCTAAAGTACCTAGTTGCATGTGTGGGATAGATTTCAAACATTTAGGAGATCTAGATATAATGGAGAAAAAGGTGGAAACTCCAAGCCCACAAGCCCTACCATCACTTGAGGAACACACATCACTTATAACTTACCCGGAAGAAGTAGAAGAGACTATAGGAGCCCCAATTGATAGAGAACCTTTGGACCAAACGCCACTAGAGAATGTAGGTTTAGATGCTTGTTGTCGTGACCTCTCTCTTAGTCCTAGGGAAGTTCCTAATTTTGATGAACCGGAGCCTCAACCAAAAACCTTACCCAATGTTCCGTCTTTAGATGTGAATCTTGGAATTGAATTAGGCCCCAATCCACCCATCAAAATAAATAGTCCGGGTAGTTGCTTGATAAGTGTGGTAGATTCTAGGCCATGTAGAGTGGAAGCTAATATAGGAGTAACCCATGACCTTACACACTTATATCACCCATTCATGGTTGATAACAAGAAACACTATGGGTTTAAACCGGGTTTATTAGGTCAAGATGGATCCTTAACTAAGAATCTTTTGAAGTTGATAGAAGATGATCCATTTTTAGGAGGGAGATTTGATTCACCCGCTACACCAATAGACTTAGGTAAGGTTATAATGAATGGAGCACACTCCTTTGAGCATATAAATCACCCATCACCCTCTCCTCACGTAGCAAATTTCCACCCTAAGGGTGTGTATTGCTACTATCACCCGCACTTAAACTTAAGTGTAGGAAAAACTTCCCCTTTATCTGTTAAATAAGGGTAGAGTCAGGCTCATGACTCGAACAAAAACAAGCGCTTCTTGGGAGGCAACCCATGTGTATTTGTTTTTCATTTTCATTTGTGTGTCATAAATCTTTTATTAATTGTTTATTCTCATGTTTGAATTTGTAAAAATGCTTTATTTTGTCTTTAACCTCGTCTTAATTACATATAAAGGTATTTTACATAAGGGATAAGTGTAGGGAGGATTACACACGTTTTCAAAAGAAACGTGAACATGAGAATTACAATTATTTAAAAGATATATATGTGTGTTTGTTAGAATCAAATGCTTGTATCGAGTCATAATGGATGTTTTGCAGGAATTTTTCCAGATTTTAAAGATATAAATTTTCCAGAATTTTTTTCAGAAAATCGCAGACCAGTTTCTGTCAGGATAACCTGACGGCGTCAGGATCACAACCTGACGGTGTCAGGAGGAGTAGAAACTGCTTACTACTTTTTCTCGTTTTCTGTGTTACTTATAAATTTTTGGAATTTTCCAGGTCTTAATTTTCTAGAAAATCTGCAAACTTCCATTCCACAAGCATTATATCTTATTTAAGTCTGGAATTACATCTTGTTGTGATTTTTCTTTGTTCGGTTTGATGCGTTGGGTTGTTTGTTTTCTTCAAGTGTGCAGGTTTAGTTTGTCAAGAAGAAGTTACATAAGATTGGAAGGAGCTTTTCACGCAATAATTCTTCTTGGAAAAGATTTAACCACCACTTTACACGGATCCTACCGAGCTAATCAGGGGAGTATTAGTTTCTTTCGTTTTTAATTACCTTCTTTTATCATAACTTTGATACTTTCGGGGAACATTGGGGACAATGTTCAGTTTAAGTGTAGGGAGGGAAAATAAAACGGAAACTTTGAAACTATGCTTATCCTTGACTATCTGCTTTGTCCAATTGTGATTGTGTAATAAACCATGAGAAAATGTCGGTTAGGGTAATTTTGGCACCAAATTTAAAATTTTTCATGACATATAAGAGTGGGCCATTAGTCTAAACAAAAGCGTCTCACGGATAGGAAGTTATATGACTAGCACAAAACCCTTTACCACCCAAATTCCACCAAAATGTGAGGATCGCCCTTAGATTAGTAGGAATTAAAGCATTCATCTTTAAATGCTTAGAGTGTGAACCGGTAGTATATTAGATTCTAGAACTTGTTTTGTGATGCATTCCGAGATCGCAAGTGAGGCTACACTTGTGTAGTTAGGAATAACTAAATGATAAGAGGCATTAGGATAACCCTTGTTTGATACCTGTAATATAATTACTTCTTCCACTTCGGTTGAGTAATTCCCCCACACCCTTTGCGTTGTACTCATTTTTAGTACACGATACCCCTAGTTAACCCCTCAGAGCCTATCCTTTTCGCGGTTCTCGTGATGTTTCGGTTTTTCCGGAATATCAATGAAGAGCATTGTTTACACCCCACCCCCAAATATACACCCAAATCGTCTTAGCCTACCCCTTATGCACTCACTTTTAGTGCAAATGTTTATTATCACCCCAAACCCTTAGTTCAATTATCTAGTTGCTTGCATAAGTTGCTAAGTCGAGTCATATCCTTTGTATACAGTTTTGGGACGATTGGGATTCATGGGAAAAGTTAAAGTTTATGAAATGATGGGAAGGGAACGTTAAATTCAAACTCCCTTTGTTTGCGTAATAATGTACCCCAAGTGTTTTGATCTTTTCAATTCGGGTCAAATTAGTGTTAGAGTAAAAAAAACTCAAGTGTAGGGATGTGCCTATAAATCCCTAGTATTTTGATGTTATCGTAGAGGATGGTAGAGTAAAAGTGTATGAAAAAAAAAAAAAAAAAATAGAAAAAGAGATAAAGAAAAAAAAAATAGAGTGAAAAAAAAAAAAAAACATACGGACTACCATCCCACATCTATCTTTAAATTTATGTTTATTTATTTCAGTTATCTAGAGTTTAGAGTGTCGAGTCTTGGCTTAGCAACGCCATTCTTCATATGCAGTTAACATAAAGATTTTTGACTCGCCACCACTAAATAGCCTATCCCACCAAACCCTTATTTCCCTACCGTAAGCCTAACATTACAACCCTTTAAAAGACCTCTTTGATAGTCTTTCCTAGGTGCTTACGCCAAAGCGATGGAGGTTTGATCTATTCTCAAGCCTATGGTAATCTATGTACTAGGACCGGTTAATGAGTGTTTATCTTCCATTTCCTATATTGTTATATTTCATATATACACCCGAGAGAGATGTGAGTATCCAAACACCCCATGTGAGGTGCTAGTATGTAATTTCCGTGCTTGTTATGACTTTTGCGGGGCTTATATGTGTTGTGGACCGTTTTGAATTAATGCTTCATGACCCCTAACTTATAAATTAATTGGCTAAAAGCACATTTGCTTGAGGACAAGCAAATAACAAGTGTAGGGATATTTGATAAGGTTTTAAAAGGTACCATTTTCAGGGGTCGTTTAAGTCCTTATTTGATCACTTTTGTATCCGTTATTGCTTAATATCGTTCCTTTTCACTTTTTAGGTCTCGTGAAGGCAAAATGATGGAATGGCACTTATTTGGACAAAAAGGCGCGAATATATGAAGAAAATGGCCAAAGTCAAAATCGAGACACTCACAGTTGCTGAAAGTAGAAGGCGACGGCGTCAGGTGCTACATTGTGACGCCGTCCCATAATTATTGTGACGGGCCAGAACCCAAAACTCGTATTTTCAAAAGACGGCGTCTAGTTGTGAAAGAGTAGGCCGTCGCTACTCAGACGGCCTAGATGCAATCCAGACGACGTCAGAAGCTGAAGAGGACGGCGTCACGGACATAAGGTGACGCCGTCGCAAGGTTAACGTGGCCAAGACGAAACCCTAATGGCGGCGACACGACGGCGTCACTAAACATAAGGTGACGCCGTCGCAATTGTAATCTTATATATAGAATCCGAATTTTTCAGTCTTTGTATGGAGAGTCTTTGGAGTAAAAACCTAAAACCGAACCTAAGGTGTCTTGTACAGTATTTTAGGGTTTTAAACCCTATCTTACATTAAGATAAGTCTTTACTTCATTAATTCAATTATGTCTTTGATTATTTGTGTGTATGCTTGCATGTTCTCCATGTCCGGCTAATTTATTTGTGTGTTTGCTTAGGAAGTATGAAACTTAATTATTGAATATTGATTGGTTGTTTCTTATCTTAGTTGATTAATGATCTAGTAACGCGATAGGTCATTCGTTGTGTACTTAATGCTTGATTCATCTTTGTGAACCTTAGAATATAATTACCTGAGTAGTTGTAGGCTAAACCATCCAAAGAGCACCTTAGAGTAGGAGTTTATAATCCCTAGTGGGTTTGTAGACAAGACCCTTTGGTAAGTTCAAAGAGTTAGGGAGAAACGCATACCCTACAACTTTAGACACACAACGCAACTAGGAATAAGACGTGACACTCAACCATCAATAGGAGATAATTAAGGAGTAATACAAACTAAGTAAACACATCTTTAAATTATCATACGAGCACACATTAATTAGACATAGACTCCCACAACCTTAGTTTAGATAATTAGATAATAGTAGAGTAATCGGTAGAAATACCAAACCCCCAAATCCAATACCCGAGATTCGTACCTTTCCATTTTCATAAAATATAAAAAAGATAAAAAATAATCTTCCTCAACCTTAACCTTATCGTAGTAACTCCTTACTAGCATTCCAATTCCCCTAGAGAACGATATCAATACCCGTGGCTTACCCTAATTACTACACTACAACGATTAGGTTCACTGCCTAGGGTGTTATAAAACTTGCTCGAAAAAAAGGAAGTTTCCTTGACCCCGAACGACGCGTGTAGCGTTATCATGTGTCCAACCTATTAAGAGAAAATGAGTCATTAAGAAAGAACTTAGAGGAGACCAATTCCAAGTTGATCAATCAAACTAACGTCTTGTTGACAGACATTGATGCCCTCAAAGCCCAAATTCAAGATAAGAGCTTCAATATTGTTGCCTTAAAAAATGAGCTTAGGAAATCTATTGGAAATAGGGTGAACACTAAGTTTGCAAAACCATCAACCTTGGGAAAGTCAACTGTTCAGAACTTCTTTAAACATATAGTAGTTAAGCAGACCAATGCCTTTAGAACTGAAAGATTTAAACCATCGAAATCTAGGCTTGCCTCCCAAGTTGATGCGAATGCTGTTTTGACAAAACCAGTCACTTCACTACTTCGTTCCGATATGATGAATTTCAAAGAATGCTCAAAGATCAGAAATACTAGGAGTCTGACTAGTTCTCATAAGAAGCATCAATCGGCTGATCAATCCCCTAAGAATCAAACTAATTACAAAAGGACTAATAGTTAAAACAGGGAAGTGCACACATACAAATCTACTAGCAGCTGCTTCAATTGGATTCCCACTGGCAGATTATTTAAGTTTACAGGATCCAAACGGACTTACATACCTAGATCTTGCCTTAAGTGGATGCCCACAGGAAAACTCTTCAAAAATATTGAGCCTAAAGGGATCCCTAATAATGATACATCTATATTAAAATGTGATACATCCAATAGTGTGATTACTCATGTCACTAACCCATCCATTTGCAATTCTACATGTGCTTCTAGCACAATGTGCTCTCAGTCTTTTTCAGGTACAATGCTCAATTTAATCAGGAACTTCATGACTTGGTTTCCATCAGAAATGAATATTGCTCTCTCAGGAGCTATAGCATGCCAGAATTGATGTACCTCGTACTTTGACTCCTATTCGACTTGAATCAGGACTCGCTCTTATATATCTGTGTACAAATCAAGTTTAAAAAAAAAATTATATACATTTTTTTTAATATTTCATTCTTTTAAATTCATAATTTTAGTAATTTACCTCAAAATAATAAAGGATATACTCTTTGTTATCGATAACATCTACGGTCCTAGAAATGTCATTCAATAATGACACGGGATCATAGATGAAGTTCGAACAATTGATATATTCTTATTTTATAACGGGTGGGTTAAATTCAATCAATGTTCTTTGGTGACATTGATTGAGGGGGAGAATCTTGTGCAAGTTATCTTGTTCATATCTGCGCCAGTGTTGCTTATGTTTTGTGCTCAAATGCAGGTTGTTGTCTTGTCTTGCCTTTATGATGATCTATGTGTACCTCTGTATTGACTGCTTATTTGTTTCATGGTGTTCATTGTGTTAGTTTGCTTATCCTATTATGTTATCTCTTTATGCTATCTGTGTTTGCTTACAATCTGATAAGTTCATGAAACTAATGAGTCTGTAATACATAATGTGATAAGATAGCAACTTGCTTTGTAAAATCTTAGCAACTTAGTTTGGTAAATTCAAGGTTAGAGACTTGCTTTGTAAAGTCTTAGCGACTTATTAAGATTCTAGGATAGCGAGTTGCTAACCACTCACAAAACTACAGGGACTAAATGTGACAACTTGGTAATCTTGCTTAAACCCTTCTCTATACCCTAGCGACTTGCCGTTTTGTTCTCAAAAACTGAAAAACAATTATTTTATTCTTTCTTTCTTTCTCTCTCGAGTAGTCTAATCATCGTAGCGACTTGTGTGTGGTAAGACCATCTTGACCTGTTTTGTGTCTCTGAATATGAAGATTATATGCATTTCCTAACTCTTTTTCCTTAACAGATTCCACGGATCTTGATCCTCATCTCTTGCTTTCCTCGTATAGGTTTGTTGTTGGATTTGTTGAACGCAACAATTGAGATATATGTGTTAATGGTTTAAGGGTTGTTTGGATGCACTAGGGTTGTTGTAATTCTCATGATTATATGTATTAATGATTTTGTGAGCGTCTTTTATGTGATTCGAGTTGGGGTGTGTTCTGAAATCATTTGTGTGTATGGATTAACTGAACGTGTTCCTAAAAAAATGGTTTGATTGTGTTGAATGGATTGCGACGTTATGAGAATGATATGGTTGTGTTCTTGATAGAGAATTATCTGCTATGATAATGTTCTTGGTAGCGAGTTAGTGTATATATTCTTCGTGGCGAGTTGCTACTCCTGTATACATTCAAGTTAGCGACTAGTGAACTGATTTGTAGCGACTTAGCAGTATTACTGTTGATGGCGACTTGTCTTTACAAGTTAGCGACTTAGTAATTTTAGCAACTTAGTGAACTGATTTGTAGCGACTTAGCAGTGTTACTGTTGATGGCGACTTGACTTTACAAGTTAGCGACTTAGTAATTTTTCATGTAGCGACTTGGCCTTGTTATCTTTGATAGCGACTTGTCCTTATAAGATTAGCGACTTGACTGGTTCATTTGGCGCCTTGGGTTATTAAAATATTTTAAGGCAACTTGCTAGGATAATCTCATGCTAGCGACTTGATTCAGGATTTCCTGTAGCAACTTGTATTGACAACATACTCTTTGAGACTTGCTATAACATTTTTGTTTGAGCAATTTGTACTTGGATTCTCTTGTAGAAACTTCGTATCACAACTTGTTTCATACAAACTGTTATATCGTTTCCACATTTGTATCTTGTCTCATGACATTATTTCTTAGTAATTGTGCCTTTTAATAATTTGATTCAAAAACAACTTGTCTCTTGAAAACTGTGTCAAATGGAGTCTTTAACTTGAAAAACTCTCTAATGCCACTCAATCTATTTCAATATGCTTATGGGGACTCTGTCTGAGCTACTAAGTTATTGTGTTTATGACATTAGGGTGTATTGAATGTTGCTTAAATAACCATGTATAATCTAACATGCTCTCAATCATTGTTGTTGCTTGTGTGTATCTTTAGATCTTCAATGGCAAACACAACCTCAGCTGAGAACATTGCATCTTCTGCTTCACCCAATGTCCTTTCAGACGACGAAATCCTTCCTAAAAATCAATGGGCAGAGATTGGAAAAAGTAACTGTTATGTGGACTTACATAAAATGCAACAAAATCCTATCCTCAAAGTGTCTATTGATATCCTCAAAAATACAAACTTCTTCAGTGCCCTAACCAAGCAATGCACAATTCCCACCATTTACATACAACAATTCTGGAACACCATTGAATGGGACAAAATCACAGCTAAATATTTCCTGCAAACTGGACGATAGGGATTTTGTGATAGATTCTGACATTCTTAGCAAGGCCCTAGGAATCACTCCATGTAACCCCAACATACGATCTGAACCTCCACCTAGTGCTTAAGACCTAATAGTCTTTCTAATTGGTCTAGGTTATCAGATTAGCATATCAAGGGCTTCTGACATCATCACCGGACACATGTATCAACCCTGGAGAGCTATGACAACAGTTCTCAACCTGTGCTTATCTGGCAAAACATCAGGGTTCGATAAAGTGAGAATTCCCATCTTGCAAATCCTATGGGGTATCGTCAATGGGGTGAATGTGAATGTCTCAGAATGTATCTGGGAAGAATTTTCTTTGTCAATGAACACATTTATATATGATAGAACAAACTTTCAGAATAAAGCTCAGGGACGAAAGAAACTGAACAAACTTGTGATTCCTAGCATCAGATTTTCAAAGCTTGTTATCCAGTTCTTGCAACAGGCTCACAACTTCAACCCTAGGAGTGAATCAGCCCTACATAATGCTGAGGATGAATTTTTCTGGGCAATCTCAAATATATTTCTAGTGGAGTCAATAAAGAGATATTTGGACTACCAATTCCTGATTCTCTTCTCACTGAAGATATTAAGAAGACGCATCATTTCAAACTGTTCATGAAAAGGGCCTCCAGATCTAGTGATAATGATGATGTCTCTCCCACTCCACCACAACCCAAAGCTGCTAAGTCTGTT
The DNA here is from genome assembly GCA_019973895.1 of Chrysanthemum seticuspe. Classification (NCBI taxonomy): domain Eukaryota; kingdom Viridiplantae; phylum Streptophyta; class Magnoliopsida; order Asterales; family Asteraceae; genus Chrysanthemum; species Chrysanthemum seticuspe. The sequence goes on from BPTQ01000002.1 coordinate 159,229,577, forward strand.
TCTGGCTCAAAGACTTCAAAAACTTCATATGCTGCTCTTCCAAAAAGGAGACGTGAAAAGTCACAAACCTCTGACAGTACCACCCAGAAGCAGAAAAGAAAGAAGAAGGAAGTGGAAAAAGATAATGTTGTGGAAACTGAGGTTTCAAGAGGTAATATGAGGTTGATTGATGAAGATGATGCTGCTCTGCAACTAGGAATCAAGCAAAGCCTAGAAAGTCAGAACGTGAGTACACCAGTTGGAGGTATTGTGTTCAGAGATCCTGAACTAGATCCATGCCATTCAACTCCAATCACTCAAGATAAAGGAAAAGGGATTGTTAGTGCTGATACCGAACAAGTCGCACACATGCTTCTAACATTCTCATCTTCTCCATCAAGAACTACCAATCAATATGAGCTGAAGAAAAGAAGTGAATCCTCTTTAGGTCAAGAACAATCTGGGTTAGAAAAAGTGCCCGTAACACAAAAAGAAACTCCTGCATCAAGTGATACCCAGCCTGTTCAAAAGGTTGATGACACGTTGCATAAAGAATCACAGAAAAATCCTGAGTCAAGATCTGATGAGACCATGTACTTGGAAGAACCGAATCTGTCTACCGGCTCTCTATCTTCATTGAAGAACCTAGATACAGACTTCACTTTCGGTGATGAATTCTTAAATGACAAACCCATAGATACTGAGTCTTCTAAGCAAGATAATGATAAAGAGGATGCACAATCCATGTTTACTGTCAATATTCTGCAAGACACATCAACTATTCCACCTATGTCAGCATCCTCACTCGCAACAGCACTTCCACCTCTCAAACCTGCTCAATCAACCGCACTTCCACCACCTGTATCTGCAAAGAATCTATCTCTTGAACCAGTGGTTACAGTTGCTGACACGGAAACTCCACCAGCTTCACCACCTCAAATACTTTCATCAGATCAATTGCTAGACAAAGCAGTGAAAAGAATTGAAGCTCTTGAAAGACAACTTCCAAAATCTTTTGATGCCCTTGAGGATCGTGTCTATAGGTTGGAGCACCTTAACTTTGATGAAGGAGTTGCAGACGCCATTGAAGGCGAAGTTAGGGATGCTGTGGAATGGGCAATGGAAGCTCCACTGCTTAAACGGTTCAAAGATCTACCATTGCAGATATGAGAGTTGTTCTTTCTGATAAGATGTATGAGGCTAACGAGCATAAGCATAAGGTCCACAAGAAGCTATATGAGGCCCTCGAAGAATCAATTAAGCACGACAATCATGAACAGTTCTTGAAGGACATTGGAGAAAGAGAAGCTAAGAAGAAAAGGAGGACCATGGTGTTGGAGACATTGCGTAAAGGTCCTAAAGATACTCCTCCTCCTCCCCCGCCTCCAACTGGGGGTGCTGGAACTTCTAGAGCTGGTGGATCTTCTAAGACACCCTCTACACCTCCACCACAACCACCATCATCACCACCAAAACCTCCCAATCAACCCAGTTCATCCGGAATTCAGAGTACACAGAAGAAATCTGCAGCTTGGACCATGGTTGATTCAAGGTTCACTCCCATAGTCTCCTCTATCCCTATAGATCAAGTGATTCATGAAGTGTCGCATGTCATGACAGAATCAGAATCCGATGAAGATGATGCATCCACCAAGCATATTCCCAAGCCGTATGAGGATGAATGGTTTGATACATACGTATCAAGAGAACTCTCTAACCCATCCAGAGTTACGCCTTCAAAAGACGCCATCAGAAGTTGGCTCACTGAAGAGAGACCTCACACTCCAGAACCCTCATGGTCCATCCCAGTGACTGACATGATAATCCCCGACAACAACTGGGCCTCCACAAATTCTACTAACTATGAAACCCCAGATGAAGACTCTCTCCTTCATGTCACTGGAGATATGGGCAGTTTCATTAAATGGTTTTGTGAATAGAAGGGAATATCGTCCATCACTCCAAAGGATCTTGAAGGACAAGCTTTTGAAATTGTCAAGGTTTTTCACTCAGATACCAACCAGCTCCAATACCAGATGGAAGAATGCCATAAGATGTTGAATGATCAAGTCAGTGAGCAGATCAGTCGGTTCAATGTGAACAAGCCTCTTCCTCTCGGTGGCGAACCTGGTCAAATAACTATTCAATCTGAGTTCTTCTTCAATCATGACCTGGATTATCTGTGTGCTCGTTCTACTGAAAGAAGACCAGCTCTATCGATCTCAAAGATGAAAGCTGCAACCTACTCTGATCAGGGACTTGAACAGATGGTTCCTAATCAATTCTGGGCTGACAAAGAACAAAAGTATGACATTGCCGCTTCATATGGTATTTCTCACTGGTGGTTCAAGAAGAAGAAATTCTACATTGATAGACATAGTGCCAATAAGAGTCGCAGTGCAGTTCGATCCAAGGTGCGAATTTTAAGTGTTGTCAGTGTAGAGATCTTCCAAATCTATGGCTATGATTACCTTAAGAAGATTGTTCTTCGAAGAGCGGATAAGAAGGATCATGTTATTGAAGAAAATGACTTTAAACATCTGCTGCCAAGTGACTTTGAAGATCTCTATCTTCTGAACCTTCAAGGACACCTTGAACACCTACCTGTTCGTGAAAAGAAAGCTCTCTCTACCGCCGTCAATCTTTGGATCAGAGGCTTAGTCATCCGAAAACGGGTTGAGGACTTTCAGCTTGGAATGGAGAGCTACCAGACTCGGGTTAACTTAACAAGACCACAATGGGATGCCTCAGGACATGAATTTCGTCATGACTATAGAGTGCTTGACACCCCCAGAGCAATTCTCTTCCACGACAGGTACAGGACTCGCATGCTAATGAGATTGTGCGAGCTCTACAAATTCAGTGATGGCACTCTCAAGGTGGTCGAAGAAGAATTGAACTCCAGAGTGAAAGAAATCAGAGTTGATCTGAAGCCGTGGAACAAAACAAAATTCTGGTCTGATGAGGACTTAAAGAGGTGTGAAGATTTCATTGCTGCAATCAGGCGAAGACTTAAGACTCGAATGATCTTCCGCAGCCTTGAAAGTTTTGTTGGTGGTAGACTTCGTGAAGGTCATTACAAACTACTTCAAAGAACTGAATGAAGACATCTCCCGAAAGTAGTTTCTGTTTTGTTTTATTTATGTGAAAAATGTGGTGTACAAACTATGAACAACTATAATGCATGTAATAGTGTTAGGTTATGTACTGTGGTTTCCCTTTGTGTCAAAAAAGGGAACTTCAGTGTTGTCCACTTCTGATCATATAAAATTGGACACATTTTCTCCAACAAATGTTTTGTCTCATACATATTTAAATCACTTGAGATCCAAAATCTCAAAGGATTTGAAATTTTTGATCGGGGGAGAAAATGTGATATAAATATGAAAGATGATAAAAATGACCATTTTTGTCTCAAAGTGCATACTGCTCTCTAATATGTGCTAAACCATTTTCGAATCTCGAAGCATAATATTAAGGGGGAGCATTTCAAATCAAATTCAAACCTTCAAGGTACAAAGTTTTCCATGCTTTTATATAAGGTACCTTGATTGTGTGTTAAATGGCTTCTGTGATCGTGGATGTGCTTCAAAAAGATCTCTTTCCTCTATGTGATAAAATGATTTTTAATATCCTATGCACATATTGAGGGGGAGAATTTACCAAGAAAATCAAATGGCTTTTTCTATGAAAATTGTGATCAAAGAAAATATTTCAAAGTCCTCTTGCCTCCATGTGCTAAACAATTTCTAAATCATATGCACATGTTGAGGGGGAGGTTTTCTAACTGATCAAAACTATTAAGGTACAAAATGCTTTGATCTCGTATCACAAGTACCTTGATTATTTTTCCAAATGACTTTTCAATTGGTTTCAAGGAAGAATGAACTGTACCAAAAGACCGACAATTTTACTTTATGTATGGAGTTATAAGGATGGAGGGATCTACCCAGGGACAATCCACCAGATAGTGTAGAAGTCCTTAGGTATATTGAAAAAAGGAGAAAAGTGAGATATGGGAAGAGTGCGGACTGAGACTGAGCTAGTACTGGAATAAACCCAACAAGGTTCTAGTTATGAAGTCTCGGTAAGCACTAAAGGGGTTGAAGAATGAAAAAGAATTGAATGAGAAAAGGGTGAAAACAAATAGCCCTCCAATTATTCAACCTTAGGGCAGATACCGGGTTCAATTCATATGCTACTGGTGGTTACCAAGGTAACATCGGTATTGAAGACAAGACGTCATGGACCCGGTAACGCACTGCACTTCAACTTCCCAAACCACTCAAGTTCCTCTTAAAAGGACTTGTTTCATTCTCATGGGGAACCGACATTATCTATTAACTCTCTCTTAGAGATTGTTGATATTGAAGAAGGAGACCCTCTCCCTAGTCTCCGAAATAGGATCCAAATATGCACAAATTGAGTCTAGAGCCACGAGATCATCAATAAATCTCATTAGGACACGTTCAATGAAGACTCTCTGTTTCACATAATGTGGAAAGAGAGATTATATATATTGAGTCCTACGCATTATCCTTATGTTGTGCCAGAACATCCGAGTGATATGTAAACATATTCACAATGAAGATGGAAAGCCTTCTGGAGCCAACATCAAACAAGCTTCTGGTGGGTGGCATGTGAGATCTACCCAATAGATCAACCATGTGACAACTGAACAGAAACAATGGGGCGATTCAATCTCTTGAATCAATCCTGGTTCAGGTTATGGATTGACGGATACCTTTGACAAACCGGTCATTGTGCTTAAAAACTCTTTTCTTTAGCACATCGACTGTGTACTTATATTTCAAAATAAAAGGTGTTTATGATTGATAATTGATTTTCATCAAAACCTTCGTTGTATTGCAAAAACAATTTCTATTGAGTAGTACACGATTGTTTTTCAAATATCTTTTTATCAATCGGTGAATCTCAATTCGCTGGTTCACTCACTCCGTGTTGTCTTCTTTGAGACGTTCCGGTTTGAGAACGGCTAGAACAGCTGCGAAACCCTGTCAAGGAAATTCTTTGGAATTATACCTGATCACAGGCAGTACTTGTACTGATCAACGGGGAACCGTGGGGCGTGTACCTCAATTGAACAAAAGTGATCAAAGACACTCTTGTGTGCTTTATTGCTAACTGTTTTATGCAGGAACACCCTACATTTGCAGCTGATCAGAATGAAGCGGTCAATCCATAGCCGCATGCTCACACAACACATTCATTTCTAAAGAAATCATGATTAGTGCATCAATGACTCTGATATTATCACTCCATGCTTCTGCTACGCTGCTGCCAATATCATGATTCAACGAAAAGCTTCCGCTGCTTTGATAAGAAGAAATCATGATCCAGAATGTGGGCATGTCGGTCCAAATGTCACAAAATCATATGCTGGAAACACAACAATGGGTAATGCTGAGATTTACTGTGGTTGATGATCTCTTGTAATGCTCAAAGGTCATCAAGGTGGATCAGCTCAATAACCTCCACAAATCATACATTGTAGCTGAACAATGATAATATCACCACAGAAGCACATAGTTTGAAAACTTTGTTGAAGAGATGTCTACGAGCTCAAGACTGAAGATTTTTTTTAATGCTAGGATTCACAATGTAATTCATGGGGTGACCTCCCTTAGGGGGAGATTGTTAGGAGTTGGAAATTCTATTGTGAAGCATCGGTCACCCCAAGTATAATCTAGCTTAAGTTAGCTCGTAGACATGTCGTTTATGATGTTAGTTGTTAGTAAGTTATTAGCTTAGTTGTAGTCTAGTGCAACACCGTGGAGGAAGGACGGGTCTTTACCCACTGTATACCTGATCCAAAGGCCGTCAGGAGGTCGTCTAGTTTGTAACCTATAAATACCCTCTACCTTGCAAGGTAGAGGGTTGGATGTTCATTTGGAATCTAACATTCCACAAGTTTCTCTTTCTAGAATATCCCACTTTCTATCTCTAAATCATCTACACATGCGCCCCATTTGTGTGTGCTAGTGTGTTTGTGAAATCCAATATGTTACAAAAAGTCTGCTCTGCAACTTGCTATTAATCTAGTTTTCTGATAACATCAAATAGTCCTGAATAATAAGCGTCAATTTCCCCCGATAATGCTCGTATTTTAAATCATTTATATGGATTTACGCTTGTTTTCCTCTATATTTTAATTTCAGGTAAATTACGAGCATTGGAGCTAAAGAGACGTGGATTTGGAGATTTTATAAAGAATTAATGATAGTATGCCCACTGTGATGAAGTTACGGCGTAACTCCACTCTCACATTACGCCGTAACTTATGCGTGACTCAGAAGGCCAGGTCAACAGAAGATTACGGCGTAACCCCCATCAAGGATTACGCAGTAACCCATTAGGTCAAAAGAAGTTCCACGCCGCTACAAGCTACGTCGTAACTCCTTCCAATGATTACGGCGTAATCATGACATTGTAACCTGTATTGAAGATACGGCATAACTCATTGATGCAGGTTTTACTGACCAGGTCTTAATATTTATAGTGTCTCGCTATACCTATGGTCTACCCTAATGCACTAACGGGCAGTGTACCCGGTCGTGTGTAGTGTAGTAAATGGTAAAGCTGAGGTCGTCCCAAGAGCTATGTGTGTTGGATTATTACTAAGTCTAATTGTTACAGAATAATAATGGTTTGATAGGGTTTTAATTAATTAAACTACTAATGCAGAAAATAAAATAAAAGCAAATAAATGTGTGAAGGGAAATCAATAGAGGAATAGTGGTGCTAGCCTAGTTAATCCTCCTAGCTAGTTATGTCTACGCTTACCTACTTCCAATTACTTCAGGTGGGGTCAAATTCGAGAGGACATCATTTGGTCAATTCGCCCTAACCTATCAGCAAAGATGCCATCACAAGAAAAATCAGGCGTACCGTCATAAGTCCTGTTGTTCCTGGTCCCCTAAGCCGAGTCATTAAGTACCGCTACATGCTAGATTCTAAATAGTGAGTGCCCGACCGTTAGGAACTTAGACACTACACCCCCCAATTCTTAAGTTCATCCAAACGATAGGTGATCAGTTGGTCAAATCGCACAAGTAGAAAGGGTCGTCAGTTGGTCATATCTTACCCTTCCCGTCTCAGTCCGCTCACCTAGGGTCAGTTGGTCATATCTCCTAGGCAATTGGCCTCTATCTCCATTCAAAACTACCGAACCAAGGGTGACTACCAAAGAACTATGCATGCATACACTTAGAAATAATTGTACGGAAGTAAAGGTAAACGTAAACAAAACAATTAAGGAATCATAACTAGGCTAGCACCAAAGGGTGCTTAGCCGCTCATATTAATCATGCAAATCAATTCAATATTCAAAGGTACAAAATACATGAATTGAAAGTAAAAGAAATAATAAACGCTAAAGCTTATCGTAATGGTGTGACTTCTCCCTTGGAAACAACTCCGTATGCTTCCCTAGACCTCCCTTGAGCTTTTTCCCACGTTCTAAGAGTGTTGTGTGTGGAATGGGATGCTTTGAAATGCTGGAATTCGTGGGGTATTTATAGGCCAGTTCTGGGTTACGGCGTAACCAATAGAGGAGTTACGCCGTAACCTTCTATTTCTTCGTAAATGCACTAGATCTGCTAGATACAGCGTAACCTTATAAGTGGTTATGCCATAGTCTTCAATAAACTCGGTTACGTCGTAAGTGATGCAGTAGTTACGGCGTAAGTATCAGCGGCGTGGAACTTCTTTTGACCTAATGGAGTTACGTCGTAACCTTTGTGAAGAGTTACGCCGTAACCTCTTGATAAGTTGGACTTCTGGGTCATGCAATAGTTACGGCGTAATGTGAGAGATGAGTTACGCCGTAACTTCTTCAAAATAAGCATAATATGATAAATCTTTAGTAATGTTTCTATTTCCGCGTCTCTTTTGCTCCAATGCTCATAATTTACCTGAAAGTGGAAAACAATAGAAAACAAGCGTAAATCCATATAAATGATATAAATAACGAGCATTATCGGGGGAAATTGACACTTAATATTCAGGACTATTTGATGTTATCAAATATCCCCCCACTTGAACTCTACTTGCCCTCAAGTAGACCTTATTAGATAGATTCCTAAAAAGATATCTCCCAAAACTGGAAAATATGAGTTTACAAATCCCTTATGCTAGAATAAAACAAAGCCGAACACCTCATGAAAGGGGAACAGACACTCAAATCTCACAACTATTTTTAGTGTCAATTTCGGGGTGATCACTCAATCGCACAGTCATTGCATGTATTCTATCATAAGCTTGGCGGTTACACAAATCTCCACCACTAGAGTTAAGGGCTAAACAATTCTCGAAGGCAATATGGGTAGACACGAAAAAGGTTAAGGGGTGACTCGTCATTACTAACATGTCACGGCGAAGTGGACAAAATCAATGATACATGACCAAATCCATGGCCAAGACACCAAAGATTGCTCGCTGCATCACCTAGACACGCTTCATGAATAAAGGGTAGGATAAGACATGGGATATATAATTGGTGTAAAATGAAAAACAAGCAGGTAGTCTAAATCTATAACTAAGTTATCACCACTTACCGTCCGCCCACAGTTCAAGCTTAGAAGTCTAGAGACCGGATCATGAAATGCAAGGTAGATGTGTCATTAGAGGACGTCGTGATGGGCACACTACCTTTTCTTCTTCAGTTGGTATAACTCCAACTCCAATCTTCTAATGTGACCGAGGTGGCCTCCTCGATACTAAACAATAAAGCTCATACTATAGTGCTTATAACATCGCACTTTACAATATCATAACTCAATCAATTTTTTTTTTTTTTTTTTTTTTTTTTTTCGAATCATATTTTTTTTTATTTGAATTATAACTTAATAACATAACATCCCCCCACTTGAGATGAAAAATGGGAATTCAGGGGGTCTTCAATGATCTTCATAATTGTTGTCGATGAAAGCGTGATTTCCAAACCTTTCCACTCGAACCTTGAACTTAGGCAAATGATGACTTCCCAATTACAAATAAAGACTACAGGGTAGGCTAAGGTGTAAGGGTGTAACGAAACAATATATTGGGTTGACAAAATAAAAGGAATGGCTCAGAAGGGTGTATCTAGGGGTATCTTGCACTAAAGGGGAGTGCAACAAAAGGGTTTCACATGGGGGTCGAAAAGTCGAGTTGACTAATCGATAGACTCACAATGGTAGGATGTTTGGGTGATAATCCTATAATACTGCCTTCTAAACTGAAAAGTCCAAATACATCGAGCTAACTCAACATACCTCGTCTATGGTCTCGAAATGATGCAAAGGCCAAGTTCTAAAGTTTACAAGCTACCGGCACACTCATAATTTGGTGGATTTGGTGTAAAATATAGGAAACGGATAAGGTTAATCTCACCATGTAATGTCAAGGGTTGTATGTGCTCGGATAAGGTCTAATCTAGTTAGGTTCGGAAAAACATGTCAAAATTTAAAAATGGCATAATTTTTCAAAATAAACTAGAAAAATGAGGGCGAAATGAAGTTCAAGAGATAATTCTACTCCCGTCCCCCCACTTGAATTGAACAAAGTCCCTTTTGTACTAGACATTAAAATAAAGGTGAAGAGAAAGGTAGAATTAGAGCGAGAACTTCCCTGAAATTTGCTCCAAAAAGAAGAAGGCCCACGAGAAAGGATCGTGCCTTCGTTTAAGCATCATGAACAAACTTCAATCCCTGAAATCACAATACCGACACGCATAATTCTAAAAAGAAAAAATAAAATGAAAAACAAACCTAACTCACTTTCGTAGGAATCATGGTTGCAATTAGCGAATGCAACAAGCCTTTTAACCACTTGGTGTCCCAAGTGGACGAGTGAAGTCTCGTGAGGGTTTATAGGGAACACACCCACAAAGTTCATTTAAAAACTAATACAAGGTTACTGTGTTTTAAAATGAAAGAATTAAAGCAGAGGAGAGTTACGTCGTAACTCCTATGAGAGAGTTACGCCGTAACTGGCAAAACCTGGTATGGGTTGTGAAGCGAATAGTTACGGCGTAACCACTGAGATGGTATTACGCCGTAATTGGTAATGCGTCAAGAATTCTGCTGCAAAAATGTTGGTTACGGCGTAATCACCAAGATGAGTTATGCTGTAACTCTGTTCAGATCAGCAACTGCAGCAGTAAATACTTCTTTGTCTTCTGCAAAAATGGTTAGAAAACACAAAACCCAACAGAAAGGAGATAAAAACAAAAGAAAGGGATAATTCGGGTTGTCTCCTGAAAGAGCACTTTTCTTTATTAACAAGTCTTTAAGTTAGACTCAGAGCCGCAGGGCCCTTTTGGGGTCCTCTGAGCTTGCCCTACTTCTTCAATATCCTTCATCAAATTATGTCTCATCCATGCAACATTTGAGGCAGTTCAGAGGTATTCAATGGTTTCGATTTTTCAGACTTTACAAAATTTCTCTTCCGGACCTAGGTGGTAGCGAGTGAATTCGTATTTTTTGACTATAATTGGAGGTGGTCTTTTGTAGGGTATCCCCAGGAGTTTGCACCTCCTTTGTTCGTAAGCTTCGTCATCGGGATCAGTGAACTCCTCATTTCCTTGCAACTCAAGGTAATCTAGCATCCCTTCGATATCATCGTCATCAGAAGCAGTGCCCTTGAACCATTCTTCATCGAGCAAATTCTCCACTAGAACGCGCTTGCATTCTTCTTTATCATTACTCACCCGCTCTATGTCATCATCAATTGTTATTTTACTCGTGTTCTTGAGACTTTTGTCGTTTGAATCTTCTTGATCCATGTATTCCTTCCAAATCTTATCTTTTGTTAATGTGTCCACATGCCCATACTTAATTTTTACCCAACTATCGAACCCCAGGTTGTCCATCCAAGGTAAACTCGTTCTCTCCTCATCATTGGTTGAGGACCAAAAGAATTCATCTTTTCCTAATCTTCCAGAGTTGCTTCCACCATTACACATATCGTCATACTGGTTGCATGACACCCCAAAAATTTCCCCAGGAGATTTTACTTTTTCGCACCAGTGACTGCGTAGTTCCTTGTTGTCAGTTTCACTTAAATGCTCATCCGTGCAGAGTATATCTTTATTAGTTTCTTCCTTCTGAATGTGCTCCGCGTAATCAATTTTTAGCTTCATAAGAAGATTTGGATTGATCTTGGCATCCCCAAATTGAATTGCGTACCAATATTTAAAGGCCAAATTACCGAATTTAATACTATGTCTTTCACGCTCATGAGGGCATGTCCATTCTTCCTTTCTTTCATTGTCTCCTCCATTGCAAGACTCGTGGAAGGGGCTGCATGTAGGCCATGCCCTTGTGGTTTCTTCATCAATAATGACGACAGGAGTACACTAGTAAGTGATAAGTGGCTCTTTTTCATCGTCAAGGGATAGTTCCTCGAGTTTTTCTGACTCGTCCATGTCGAGGAATTTTTCTGCCCATGTATCCCAGTTACGTCGTAACTGAGATTCTTGGTTACGGCGTAATTCATTAGAGTTACTTTCCTCAGTATTCTTCACAACTCCATTGTCGCTATCAAACACGAGGTTACGCCGTAACTCATTAGGCATGTTACGGCGTAACTCAGATCTGTTGACGAAATTGTCCCCTAAACCCGTATCACTGGCCTGAACCTTCGAGTTATCATCCGAGAAAATTACCTTACATTCCATAGCTGGTTTAGATCCTTCAGGTTTATCGTTATTTTTCCTTACTTTTTCACTGAGCTTTATCACCATGGATTCAAGGTTTTTCAGAGTTGCGTCGTGTTTGGAAATGTTTCTGTCAGTGTTTTCCTGGAATTCCTTCAACCACTCATCTTGCTCCTTTTGTCTTTGGGCTGAATTTTCTAGAAATTTATTAATTGTTTCTTCAAGACTGGGCTTTCTTTCTCCATAAGGCCCATGGTTGTAATTTCCACGATAACCATTACTATTTTGATTATCACCGTAAAATGGTCGATTTTCTCCATACTTAGCCTCTTCAATACCCTCTTCGTCCATATGAGGACAATTGTTTGCAAGATGTCCTCCGCCACAGCTTTCACAACCCACTTGGATGGCATGAACGGTTTCTCTGACCCTCAGCATATCTCGACTGAGACTTTCAATTTTACTAGCGATTGCTGCAATTCCGTCAAAACTTCCGCCTTAGTTTCTTTTACTTCCACCGTCGTGCCATTTTTGAGAATGGTCCGCCATTTTTTGAATGGCTTCAATTGCAGTAGTAGGAGTCATGTTCGGGATAGGTCCTTGATAGTCCAGCATCTGTCTTGTAGTTACATTTATTCCTTTATAGAAAATATTGACCTTCTGCTGGTTATTGAGATCATTGGTAGGACACTTATAAAGAAGATCGTTGTATCTGTCCCAAGCTTGATACAGAGTTTCATCGTCTTCTTGTTTGAAATTGTGGATCTCCAAGAGTTGATTAGAAATCTTTGATGGTGGGCAATATCTTTGAATAAAGTGTTTCTTTAGTAGCGCCCAAGTATTAACTGCCCCGGCGGGCAATCTTTCGATCCATCTTCTGGCTGCTCCAGTGAGAGTCATTGGGAAGACCCTGAGTGTTGAAAAGGCTAGCGATGTATAGGACATTTTCAACGTGCTCATATGCGTCTTCGTCCCTGTTTCCAGAAAAAGGGTTAGCGCGAAGCTCCCTCATAAATTGGTCTTTAATCTCGAAACGAACATCCGCTCCGATTGCCGGTCTTACGTGACCCGACCCTTGATCTGCTCTAGTCAACGCCAAGTATTCCTCAAGAGTGAGGTCATCGATGTTAACAACTTCCATGGTATCTGAAAACTTGAAATATGATCATGAGAAAAGTTAAAAATTGAAATGAAAGACTTAATATTAATCCTAATATAACTCCCTGGCAGCGGCGCCAAAAACTTGATGCAGGTTTTACTGACCAGGTCTTAATATTTATAGTGTCTCGCTATACCTATGGTCTACCCTAATGCACTAACGGGCAGTGTACCCGGTCGTGTGTAGTGTAGTAAATGGTAAAGCCGAGGTCGTCCCAAGAGCTATGTGTGTTGGATTATTACTAAGTCTAATTGTTACAGACTAATAATGGTTTGATAGGGTTTTAATTAATTAAACTACTAATGCAGAAAATAAAATAAAAGCAAATAAATGTGTGAAGGGAAATCAATAGAGGAATAGTGGTGCTAACCTAGTTAATCCTCCTAGCTAGTTATGTCGACGTTTACCTACTTCCAATTACTTCAGGTGGGGTCAAATTCGAGAGGACAGCATTTGGTCAATTCGCCCTAACCTATCAGCAAAGATGCCACCACAGGAGAAATCAGGCGTACCGTCATAAGTCCTGTTTTTCCTGGTCCCCTAAGCCGAGTCATTAAGTACCGCTACATGCTAGATTCTAAATAGTGAGTGCCCGGCCGTTAGGAACTTAGACACTACACCCCCCAATTCTTAAGTTCATCCAAACGATAGGTGATCAGTTGGTCAAATCGCACAAGTAGAAAGGGTCATCAGTTGGTCATATCTTACCCTTCCCGTCTCAGTCCGCTCACCTAGGGTCAGTTGGTCATATCTCCTAGGCAATTGGCCTCTATCGCCATTCAAAACTACCGAACCAAGGGTGACTACCAAAGAACTATGCATGCATACACTTCGAAATAATTGTACGGAAGTAAAGGTAAACGTAAACAAAACAATTAAGGAATCATAACTAGGCTAGCACCAAAGGGTGTTTAGCCGCTCATATTAATCATGCAAATCAATTCAATATTCAAAGGTATGAAATACATGAATTGAAAGTAAAAGAAATAATAAACGCTAAAGCTTATCGTAATGGTGTGACTTCTCCCTTGGAAACAACTCCGTATGCTTCCCTAGACCTCCCTTGAGCTTTTTCCCACGTTCTAAGAGTGTTGTGTGTGGAATGGGATGCTTTGAAATGCTGGAATTCATGGGGTATTTATAGGCCAGGTTTGGGTTATGTAGGATCATATATTTATTGTGTTGATGATTCAGGTGGTCTTGGATGATCAAAATACATGTTTGCCATAGTTAGAGAGTTAGTTGAGAGAGAGGGTGTTCTTGCTAGAGGTTTACACAAAAGTATGGAATATTAGATTGAAAGCACCACCCCTTCCATGGATGGAAGGGGTATTTATAGTTACAAAGCTAACGTCCTCCTATCGGACTGTGGATCAGGGATACAGTGGGTAAAGACCCGTCCTTCCTCCACGGTGTTGCACTAAACTAATCTACACTACAAACTAACTAATAAACTGCTAAATAACGTAAACAACGACAAATCTACGAGCTAACATATGCTAGACCATTATTGGGGTGACCGACTCTTTAACATGGAATTTCCAATTCCTAACAATCTCCCCCTAAGGGAGGTCACCCCATGAAATATATTTTGCTTCCTAGCATTCTATCTTTGACTTCGTTCTTGAGCTCGTAGACTTGAATTCTTCATTTCAGCAATCTTTGTGCTTAAGTAGCGATTCTTCAAAGTCCGTACTGATTTGTACTTTTAGTGGAGGCCTTTAACTGATCCACATCTTTGATGATCTTCGAGCTTTCATTGAGATCATCAGCCACATTAAATCTCTGGATCACCCTTTATTGTTTTGCCATCATGTGAAGTTGTGACTTTTGGACCAACATGCTCACACTTTTGAATCATGACATCTTTCCATCAGAGTAGCGGAAGCCTTACTGGTTCATGATATTTGCAGCAGCATAGCAGAAGCATAGTATAAAAATATCATAACCAGGTTATGTAGATATGCACCAGTCATGATTTCTTCAATTAAGTGTGGTTGCTGTGAACATGCGGCTTTGGATTGACTCCTCAATTCTGATCAGCTGCAATCGTCGGGGTGTACCTGCATACGACAGTTAGCAATAAAGCGCATGAAATTGTCTTTGATCACTTTCGTTGAATTGAGGTACACGGCCCACGGTTCCCCGTTGATTAGTACAAGTACTGCCTGTGATCAGGTAGGATTCCTAAGAATCTCCTTGACAGGGTTTCGCAGCTGTTCTAGCTGTTCTCAAACCGGAACGTCTCAAAGAAGACAACACGGAGTGAGTGAACCAGCAAATTGAGATTCACTGATTGATGAAAAATGATTTGAAAAACAATCGCGTATTGCTTGAAGAAAGAGTTTTGCAATACGACGAAGGCTTTATGAGAAAGATCAATTTTCAATCAAAATACTTTTTGAGTTTGAAAATGAATACACATTCGACGTGCTAGAGAAAAGAAGGTTTGCACATCGAACGGTTTTTCCAAAAGCATTCGTCAATTCCATTCCTGGACCAAGGTTGATTCAAGAAAGAATCTCCCCATCGTTTCTATCCAGTTGTCACAAGCTTGATCTTACGAGAAGATTTCACATGTCACCCACCAAGAGCTTGTTTGATGTTGGCTCTAGAAGTATTTCCATCTTCATCGTGAATATTTTCATATCACTCGGATGTTCTGGCAATACCACAAGGATAATGCGTAGGACTCTCAATATATACTTACTTTCCACATTGTGTGAAACAACAAGTCTTCAAGAATTTTGTGTCCTAATGAGATAGTGTGGATGATCTCTTGGCTCTAGACTCAATCGTGCATATTTGGTTCCTGTGCCGAAGACTAGGGAGAGGGTCTCCTTCTTCAATATCAACAATCTCTAAGAGAAAGTCGATAGATAATGTCGGTTCCCCGTGAGAAATTAAACAAGCCCTTTTAAGAGGAACTTGAGTGGCTTGGGAAGTTTAGTGCAGTGCGTCACTGGGTCCATGAAGTCTTGTCTTCAATACCAGTGTTACCTTAGTAACAACCAGTAGCATATGTATTGAACCCGGTTTCTGCCCTAAGGTTGAATTGATGGAGGGCTATTTCTTTTCACCCTTTTTCACATTCAGTTCTTTTTCATTCTTCAACCCCTTCAGTGCTTACCGAGACTTCATAACTAGAACCTTGTTGGGTTTATTCCAGTACTAGCTCTGTCTCAGTCCGCACTCTTCCCATATTCTCATTTTTCTCCTTTTTTCAATATTCCTAAGGACTCTACACTATCTAGTGGATTGTCCCTGGGAAGATCCCTCCGGTTCTGGCGGATCATGGGAACAAATACCTAACCTCACCATCCTTATAACTCCATGCATAAAGTAAAATGGTCGGTCTTTTGGTACAGTTCATTCTTCCTTGAAACCAATTGAAAAATCATTTGGAAAAACAATCAAGGTACCTGTGATACGAGATCAAAGCATTTTGTACCCTAATAGTTTTGATCATTTAGAAAACCTCCCCCTCAACATGTGCGTATGATTTAGAAATTGTTTAGCACAAGGAGGCAAGAGGACTTTGAAATATTTTCTTTGATCACAATTTTCATACGAAAAAGCCATTTGATTTTCTTGGTAAAATTCTCCCCCTCAATATGTGCATAGGATAAGAGAAATCATTTTAACACATAGAGGCTAGAGTTCTTTTGAAGCACATCTACGATTACAAAAGCCATTTAAGAAACCATTTGAAAAACTCAATCAAGGTACATTATGTTAAAACATAAAAGCTTTTGTACCTTGATAGTTTATTTTCTTATAAAATGCTCCCCCTCACTATATGCTTCGAGATTTGAAAGCGTTTAGCACATATGAGAGAGCAGCCTGCACAACTGAATCAAAACGATCAACTTTTATCAAATTTCATTATTAAATCACAAATTCTCCCCCGATCAAAAATATCAAACCCTTTGAGATTTTGGATCCCAAGTGATTTAATAAGGTTTATAAAACATGGGAGAATATGTGGCCAAGTTTAAATACTCATCATGTTTTTGGATAAATCCTCCTCCTCAACATGTGCATCGTGTATTTGAAATCGTTTGGCACATGGAGGCAGGAGTGCCTTTAAAGGACTAAAACCAATTCTATTTAAAACAGATTTGAGATTTAAATCACGATCTCTCCCTTGAACAAAAAATTTCAAACCAACTAGAATTTTGGATCCCGATTGATTTAAATTATTTAGAAAGTTTGAGGGAAAGACGTGGCACGATTTAATTTTGAAAAAAATGATAGATAAGGACCAGATTTAGACATTAAAGATTGTTAGTGTCAGGTATGATTGTTTTTAAGAGATCTTTTAGTAAAATAAAACAATTTCACAATCAAACAAGAACAGAAAAAATTTCATTTTGAAAGACCTTGATTTTAAAGAACAATCATACCATGACATAACATTAAATCTTTAGATCACCACTTTTTAACGTACAAACGGACTTTTATGAATATATATTGTTTGAAAATATTAAATTTAAATCACTCTCCCCCTCAATCCATGACATAAGTCAATAATTGAGTGACTTAGGTTTTGATAAAAGAAGTCCGGTGATTTTCAAAATTTAGTTCAATTTATTTTCAAAACAATATTTTTCATTTTTAAAACAATTTAATCAAATTATTCAAAATTGTTTAGAAATGGTATCCTGCACAAAGATACGTTAGTGGTTGAGAAGCTTCCGTTGTTGTTGCTGTAGGGTTTGGAAAAAAACCATCTGCTGATGCAGTGAGACTTCTTTTTACGTTGCATTTTGAATGCCAACTGAGGTCAAATTAAGCTCCGTTTCTTCAATTACTTAGAAGAAAACCATCTGCTGATGCAGTGAGACCTCTTACGTTGCATTTATGCCAACTCTCCATAGAAGTCCAATTAAGATCCGTTTCTTCATTTGTCAACCCAAGATATAGTTACCCTTTCCTTTCGGCATCCAATCATCTTCAATTGTGACATCACCCAAACAGCAATCGACTAATAAAAGTCAATGTAACATATCAATCAGATCATATAAATGTATGAGAATAATGTGTACATCAAACTCTAATCATCTAATCCTAGCAATCATATCCTAGGCACCTAGTCCTTCAACATAGGTTAACATCATTTTTAATTAAGCATATTAGGATAATTAAGAAAGCCCGTTAGATGATATAGATTTGAAAACATTATCCCCCTCAATCAATGACTCAATTTGTGAAAAGTTTAAAAGTGCTAAAGTCATTGATTGAGTTTGCAGATTTAATAAAAACTCTGAAACTGATTGTTGTTAAAGCAACTCATTCTACCACCATTTTTGGAAAACAACAAATATTTTTCTGAAGAATTTTAGACGGAAAAACATTTGTGTAGGAACAGCAGTCCTTCGACATAATTTCCTTGTTTAGTTATTAGGATAAGTGCACGAAATATTTTGAAAATAGGTTTAGCGCAGCACTTTCCTTCCTTTAAAAGAACGGGTTGCTATCTAAAATAATAGCAAGCCATAGTTTTAAGCACGGGTTACAGTCAGAAGTAACTGCAAGCCATCATTTGAAGCCCGAGTTACAGTCTGAAATAACTGTAAGCCATATTTAGAGACATGTTTTGGAAAGAAATATTTACACCTCCTGCTCGAACTTCATCTATGGTCCCGTGCCATTATTGAATGACATTTCTAAGACCGTAGATGTTATCGATACCAGAAGAAATGTCTTAGAAAACATATTTTTGGTATTTTTTTAAATTTTCTGATTTTTATGGGTTTTTGATGGTTTTATATTTTTCTATTTTCTTTTTGTGGGTTTTATATTTTTGTATTTTGTTTTGCTGGTTTTATATTTTTGTATTTTGTTTTCTGATAAATATATACAAAGATAGAGAAGATGATATAGTTAAAGAAGATGATGATACGAGTACCGAGATAAAAATATCAAGCAGCCTCGTTGTAGAAGATAGAAGTCATCATCTCTTAAACATTCACCACCAAAGCTTTCGAGGCTCCTGAATTGAGAGAAATTGAACCATCTGAAAGTGAGACTCTGGCAGCTTCCCCCCAAACCGAAAATCCATTAGATGAGCAGATTCGAAGCTCTATTTCAAGCTTGCCTTAGCCAGGTGCACAAAGATGCACACCATTATCATAAATCCCGCTGCTCCTTTTAAGAACGAAAGTCTAGATTCTTCGTTCGGGGTTATATCATCCAATAGAAGAACAACAACGTATCATCCCACTCATAAATAATCTTCTCAAATTTCCATTCCCACTGAAGTCTGAAGCGATCCATTCCAAAAAGGTGTCAAGAGAACAATTCCCCCAAGTAGTTGAATTGAAGCAGTCAGTTTCTTTGTATAATGCTCAAGAACTCTCCCGAACACACATCATGAGGGGAATGAAAACACCTTCCCATGTTCACATTTTTCTTCCCTGATGATCGTGTATGAAGCTCAAGAACCCGAAGTACACCAATATCCAAGAGCTCTCCCGAATACACATCATGATGGGAATGAAAACAACTCCCCATGTTCACATTTTTCTTCCCTGATGATCGTGTATGAAGCTCAAGTATCCGAAGTATACCAATACACAAGGAATGAATAACTGATAACATTGAAGAAGCAGGCCAAGTCACTGATTATCTCTGCGGGTGACAATCTCTGCGGATGTTAACTCCGGAATAAGTTATTATATCTCTGAATCACTGATTAAGCACTTAAGTGAAACAGCTGAGCATCCCCAATGTACACAATCTCTCTCCCCTGATCATTGCGATACCATTGAAATCACCACACACTAGTGTACCTCTTTTATCTTCAGAAACTTTCTCTAACATCACTTCCCCCACGTAGATGAAATACTAACACTAAACGCCTTGATGAGTAAAACCTTGAGTTTCTCTGCGGTCATGACATTTGTTTTCCCGGGACATCTTCAATCACTTAGAAGAATTAAGTTCATCAAGTTTACTAGTCATGAGTCAAACCTTGAGTTTCTCTACGGTAATAACATTTGTCTTCCCGGGATATCTTCAATTACTTAGAAGTATTAAGTTCATCAAGTTTACTCGCGTTTAGGTGCTTATCTCCTTACTCCTTGCTGGTTTTTGACACTTCAGAATCAACAACTCTTTGTAAGTCCGTGTACTAGAAATATTTTGAGAAGAATATCATTAGCTCAGATGTATCTGTGAGAGTCAACTTGCTGAAGAATAACGTGAGCAAGTCTAATTAGGGATTAAATTTGGCATTTCAAACTCCCCCAATTAGTGCTCTCCCTTAAACTGACAATCTGTTTGATAAGTGCCCAGAATAAGAAGAAGTCTTTTGATAATCACATGCAACTCATCTTTTAGTCTTCTAATCATACAACAGAAAATGTAGAACCGACTGTAGACTCGACCTTCTTCTAGATTGTCCAGTTGGGGAATAGATAGTTAACATCTTCAACTTACACCAAAAAAGCATCCCAGCAAAAAGCATCCCAATTAACTTACATCTTGCAAATCCCCTTAACTAGAATCCCTCCCAATCAAACAAGAACAGAAAGATGTTCATCAAGGAAATCAGCAATCAGGCCGCAACGAACACACAAGATGGTAACACCAAACTACCAATCACATCAAACAAGAACAGAGAGATTGTTCGGAATCATCATGTTGATGTATACGTGAAGCATTAACCGGAAGCACTTTGTCGATAAACTCGTCAATCCGAGTGAAGATGTCAACCAACGGCTCTTAGAAGAGATAAACTCCATGTGAAGATGACCCGATAAGAAGAAGCTCGGTTCTTACATAAGTTTAGAGCCGTATGACCATTAATATTCTCAAATATCAATCAACAATGCAAAAAATTCACACTTCTTCTCCCCCTCAAGAATTGCATACGGAGATGCCATTCTTGACTAAATAAGTGAAAATCATCCGAATTTTCTATTCACACTTCTCTCTCGCAAAATCAGCACATGATGTCGCCATCTTCATTATAATCGAGCAAGTGGAATGAGAAAACAATCAGTGGTAGCCCGGTTCACTTGATGACTGAAGCGCATGGAAAACGTATGAAGCATGTTGATGAGAATGGTCATAATAAGAAGATTTCTCTTCTTCAGAAGATAATGCGCACTGAAACGTACACATTTCTTTTCTTTGGAGAACGAGGCTTGAACTGCTGTGTTCAAACGTCATAAGAAGATTTCTCTTCTTTCGAAGATAAAGCACACTGAGACGTACACTTTTCTTTTCTTTAGAGTACGAGGCATGAAATGTTGTGTTCATACGTCATAAGAAGATTTCTCTTCTTCATAAGATAAAGCGCACTGAGACGTACACTTTTCTTTTCTTTAGAGTACGAGGCATGAACTGTTGTGTTCATACGTCATAATCTCTCTCTTTTCTGCTCTCTTAGCAAAACATGTAATCATCCCCATTATCATTCTGTAGGCTATTTGTCGTGACAGCTGATGGAGAAAACCCAATATGATGAATTTGACCCTGAAGTAAACTAGCCCGAACTCATGACTTAAACTTGCACATATGTAACAAAGAGCGGTGTCGAGACTTCATGCCCATTTGAATCTCTAAGTACTCTATACTCTTCAACCAACCAACCATCAAGTATAAGACGTACATCACCTCTTGAAAATCCACAATTAAATGTGACACTGAGCACTACAACGTAACTCCTTAAAGTGATAGTTATTTTTGTGGAAAAAAGAGCCCAATTTCCCCTCGTGGTAAGAGAAAAAAGACTCCCAAGAATACCTAGATTTCCAAGTCTTCGTTTTTTTGATGATAAGCTTAAACAAGGATCTTGAAGAATCTTCATCCATCCATCCCCGATACCTTCAGATACTAAGTACACTTGCCCGTGATATTTCACTGCAACCTCAAATAAATAATACTGAATTAACTCCGTTGTCACATCTTCTTGGTTAAAAGATCAAATCTAGCCTCCTTTGACATTTTAAGTGAACTCTGATAATGGTTTTATCCCGACCATGGTTTTGTGAGCATAACCCCGTTAAACTTTGAAGTAAACAAACTGCCATGACGAATATCCAAACACACATCCAATTCATGAAGTACACCCTTTTATCCCTTCTTTGAAGCAAAAACCGTAGCACCAGCATCAGATAAGATCCAGAATCACACTTTCCTTTCTCCAAGATGGTTCTATCATTACGGGATTTTACAATTCCATGGTTTAAACCGAGAAATAGATTCTTTCGCGGGATTTTACAAAACCAAGAATAAACCATAAGATAGATCCAGAAATGCACGTTACTATTACCAGGATGTTTCCATTGTCACGGGATTTTACAAGTCCATGATTTAAACCGAGAAATAGGTTCTTTCGCGGGATTTTACAAAATCAAGACAAAACCGTAAACAATGTTAGCTTGAATGTGTTATGACAACTTTGGTTTCGGTGAATATCTGTTTTAGGCGAACATGCAGCGGTTCATCAACGGTTCATAATCCAATCATCAACGATTTCATCAACTATCCAATGAACACTTTGGTAAACACATCATTCACGCATTTTTTCGGCCTTTGCAGTGACCACATGGAGAAGTATACCAGATATACCAAACTTGATCATGAAGTGAAATTCCCCAGATTTGTTACTTAAAATTGTACAAATCCTTGTGAAGAAGAAACGGTGTACCCGATGTACAAAACCTCTTGACATTCTCAACTGAGTGAGACACCAAAGTGATAGTTACGTTGTGGGTTAAGTGAGAAAGAATCACAAACGCAGCTAAATAGCCAAGTCTTTATCACACTCTATAAACGCCCAAACAAGTCATCTTCGCGGAAGGGTAGAAAGAAAGAAGACGAAATAAGTAAACGCGCCCGAAAAACTCACTTCAAATCCAAATAAGAAATACCGTCCAAACAACCCCGTAGTCAACATTTTCCAATAAATACTTCAAGCCGTGACAAAATACCCTTCGTGAAAATGCATAAACCAAAGTATCAAATCGCACAACACAACAAGTCTCATCATCAGAACTCATAGCAGAATAAATCTCATAACCCATTAAATCTTATCATCAACGCGCATGATCGAATTACAACTCGCATCCCATGAACAAGATAATAACACCCGATCCAATATAATGACTAAGCCTGATCAATTTACGCTTAGAAGGGCCATGTCCAATTATGCTCACATTCCTGTCCAATTCAAGCCTACTAACACAAAACTCATCATAAGGTCCATGTATAGATCCCACTCGGTCCAACTCTTTAACAACTCAATATTCATGAAAGCCCAATACGAGCGCATAACACACCAATATTTACCAAGATCGTATACTCATGAAGTATCAATGATGTTCATATGAAGTATCAATATGATGTTCATTAGATTCAAAGCTAACCATCATAAGGTCCATGTAAACTCATCATAAGCCCAGCACTCAACTCATCATAAGACGTGTGATAAAGATCAGGTCCCACGTAGATTTAAAATAACATAGAGATCATATGATCGTAGATTTAAAATAAATCCATGAAGAAGTAGATTTCTATGATCACATATGTATTCCTACGTAGATTTAAAATCCTAACAATATAACATTATAATATATTATATTATAATATTATAATATTTTGGTATCAATATATTGATGTTCGTTTGGCACGTGATTTAACATTATAATATGAGCCCATATGTGTTCCCACGAAGAAATCAGGTCCAATATTTTCGAGATGGAAGCCCAGCAGGAAACTTTCGGATTCACATGATAACCCTAATAATTAGGGTATATAACCTCACAAATATTACACCACATCTTACCCTAATTTTTCTAACAGAAAAACTCCGCCTCTCTCATTCACAAATCTGCATTTCATTATAACCAAATCACAACTCAATTGATCAAACCCTAATCTCTGAATAACACCGCCCCCATCAAAATCAGCTTTTACAAACAAACTTCAGTCTTGCACATACACATCATGATGTTAAGAAAAACTTAGGTCTCACCATAGGGATGGTTTAGAGAAGTTGATTGACATCGAGAACAAACCACGAAAGGTGCAACTTGATCACTTTTCTTCAAGACCTAGAAGGGTCTCGGGTAGGTTATGATTGTTGTTGTTATGATTAAAAACGAATCAAGATAAAGAGTTAACAAACTTGTTAATTACTTTATCTTATGAGTTCGAATAGTATATGAAACAAAGTAGATCAATGATGATAATCTAATTCGTGCTTTGGACCCTTGGTCTTGATGTTACTCATGAGTACCACGAAATTAGAAATCTGAGATTGTAAGTACTTTATCATTTTGAGTCATTGAATTGAATGAGAGATGATGGAGTTAGGTTAGTATGTAGTTTGGAAGACGAATCTGTTTTTCGTTCTTGGTATCTCGTTATAGATGGACTGATGATGTAATAACTGAGGTCGTGCGATGGTAAATGGTATTTGGTATAGTGTCGTAGTGGTCGTGGTCTTTATAGTTATTTCTTCTTCATCTACTTCTTCTTTTTTATTTCTGTCAAGTCACTTGTTGTCACAAGGATTCTTGTTACAAGTGCTACTTGTGCCAAGTCGCTACTTGTGCCAAGTCGCTACTTGTGCCAAGTCGTTACTTGTGCCAAGTCGCTACTTGTGCCAAGTCGCTACCATGAGTAAAGACTCATGGCAAGTCGCTACAGAAATGCTTAACAACTCGCTATGAAGAATGACCTAGAAAAAACTGCATAAAACTGCATCTGTTTTGTCCTCTTGAAACTGACCAGAAAAACCCCAAACAAAAACTGCTAAAGGACATCTTTTTAGACCCGTTTTGACCACGAAGATATACCAGATAGTAAACCCAGAAAAACAACATAAAAATGCTTAGTTTACCCGTTTTGACCATATGTTTTGACCACGAAAAGTGACCATATTCATAAAAAACCATTTGAAGATAAAGTGACATGACCTAAAAGACAGTTTAGCCATTTGTAACATAAAGACAGTTTCATGACCATTTGTAACACAAGGACAATTTCTTGACCAACAAAAATGCATAAAGTTGTGTTACAACAGGTTAACCACAATACCCGGAGAAAACAATATTTCCGACCACAAAATAGTACAAAACCAGTTAACAACATGATCCAAAAACAAACCACAAACAACAACCATGGTACGGACCACACAAATCAAAGATAACACAATAAACCTTGGCTCTGGTACCAATTGTAGGATCGTATATTTATTGTGTTGATGATTCGGGTGGTCTTGGATGATCAAAATACATGTTTGCCATAGTTAGAGAGTTAGTTGAGAGAGAGGGTGTTCTTGCTAGAGGTTTACACAAAAGTATGGAATATTAGATTGAAAGCACCACCCCTTCCATGGATGGAAGGGGTATTTATAGTTACAAAGCTAACGTCCTCCTATCGGACTGTGGATCAGGGATACAGTGGGTAAAGACCCGTCCTTCCTCCACGGTGTTGCACTAAACTAATCTACGCTACAAACTAACTAATAAACTGGTAAATAACGTAAAAAACGACAAATCTACGAGCTAACATATGCTAGACCATTATTGGGGTGACCGACTCTTTAACATGGAATTTCCAATTCCTAACAGGTTATGACGTAACCAATAGAGGAGTTACGCCGTAACCTTCTATTTCTTCGTAAATGCACTAGATCTGCTAGTTACGGCGTAACCTTATAAGTGGTTATGCCGTAGTCTTCAATAAACTCAGTTACGTCGTAAGTGATGCAGTAGTTACGACGTAAGTATCAGCGGCGTGGAACCTCTTTTGACCTAATGGAGTTACGTCGTAACCTTTGGGAAGAGTTACGCCGTAACCTCTTAATAAGTTGGACTTCTGGGTCACGCAATAGTTACGGCGTAATGTGAGAGATGAGTTACGCCGTAACTTCTTCAAAATAAGCCTACTGTGATAAATCTTTAGTAATGTTTCCATTTCCGCGTCTCTTTAGCTCCAATGCTCGCAATTTACCTGAAAGTGGAAAACAATGGAAAACAAGCGTAAATCCATATAAATAATATAAATAACGAGAATTATCGGAGGAAATTGACACTTTATATTCAGGACTATTTGATGTTATCACTCATTCCATGTGTTACGTCGTAACCAGCTATAACGAGAGAATTATTATGGATTTATATAGGTTACAGTGTACCTCTCAACTTAAGTTACGCCATAACTAGATCTCGCCTATAAATACTAGCCCTAAATTCTGCATTTTACATCATTCACTCCACACCAAAAAGTAGAGAACGTTAGTAGGGGACTAAAGGCAGATCTTGAAGAGCATACAGAGCCATCTCCAAGGGAGAAATCACTCTCTAATGACAAGCATTAGCGATTATCTTTCTTTGTACTTTCGATTTATGTATTTCAATATGTTAAACATTGAATTGATTGTTTCATTTAATATAATTGGCTAATCACCTCTGGTGCTAGCCTAGTTATGATTCCTTAATTGTTATGTTTATGTTTACATTGCTTCCGTATAATTGTTTCTAGTGTATGCATGGATAGTTCATTAGTAGCTACCCTTGTTTCGGTAGTTTGAATGGCGGTAGTGTCTAGTTGCTAAGGAGAATTTACCAACTGACCCTAAGTAGGTAGGCTGAGTAATAAGGGTAAGAATTGACCAACTGAAGACCCTTCTTCACTTTTACGAACTGACCAAATGATCACCTGCCGTTTGGATGAACTTAAGAAGTTTGGGATGAGTGTCTAAGATGCTAGTGCTCGGGCACTCATTGTTATGAATCTTGCATGTAGCGAAACTTAATGACTTGGCTTAGGGGACTAAAAACAATTGGACTTTCAAGGGTAGTAGCTTGATCTCCGGTGGAAACCTTTGCTGATAGGTTAGAACGAACTGACCAAATGCTGTCCTAGTGACCTAAACCCCCACTTGAAGCAATTGGAAGTAATTAGACGTGAACATAACTTGATAGGATGAGTAACTAGGTTAGAACACTTTACCTCTATTTGATCACAACCTTTGCCTTTATTTGCTTTCTTTCATTTCTTGTCTTATTAATTAATTAATCATTTCAACCTTAAACCAATTAAAACCAGTGACAATTATACTTAATTAGGATCCACTCACATAGCTCTTGGGACGACCTCAGTTTTATAGATTACTACACTACACACGATCGGGTACACTGCCCGTTAGTGCATAAGGTATAATATAGGTAAACGAGATACTTGTAAATATTAAAACCTGGTCAGTAAAACCTGCATCAAGTTTTTGGCGCCGCTGCCAGGGAGTTTTATTAGGATTTTCGTTAAGTCTTTTATTTTTGTTTTGTTTTGAATTTTCTCATTTTCTCACGATTTCTTTTCAAGTTTCAGGTACTATGGAAGTTGTTAACATTGATGACCTCACTCTTGAGGAATATTTTGCGTTGTCTAGGGAAGAACAAGGGCCGGGAATCGTTAGGCCGGCCATCGCTGAAGATGCTCAATTCAAAATCAAACCGTAATTTATGATGGAGCTACGTGCAAATCCCTTCTCCGGAAGCATTACCGATGATGCTTGATACGCTTACGCAGCGCGTTTGGGGTCAAAGGAACTTTCTTTTCTTCGAGCAAGTTTTATAACACCCTAGGCAGTGAACTTAATCGTTGTAGTGTAGTATTAGTGTTAGGAATTAGAAAATTCCATAGTGAAGTGTCGGTCACCCCAAGTATTATCTAGCATAAGTTAGCTCGTAGACATATCGTTATTTACGTTATTTAGCAGTTTATTAGTTAGTTTGTAGCGTAGTATAGTTTAGTGTAACACCGTGGAGGAACGACGGGTCTTTACCCACTGTATACCTGATCCACAGGCCGATAGGAGGTCGTTGTGTCTGTAAGTATAAATACCCCTTCCATCCATGGAAGGGGTGGTGCTTTCAATCTAATATTCCATAATTTGTGAACCAAGTCTCTACCAAGAAAACACCCAACTCTCTAACTTTCTCTCTCTAATGGCTAACATGTTTTTTGATCATCCAAGACCACCCGAATCATCAAACACATAAATATATCGATCCTACAATTGGTACCAGAGCCAAGGTTGTCGTGTTGTGTTGATTTGTGTGGCTTTTTATCATGGTTATGGTGGTTTTTGGATGATGTTTCAAAACTGTTTTTTTTGATACTTTTGGTCGAAAAATTGTTTTTGGGCAAACAGTGTTTATCAAATATTGTGTATTTGGTTTTTGGTCAAATAAATTTTCATATGGTCTGGTCTATCTATTACCGTGTATTATTCATGAAAATGGTCTGGTTTATCTTTTACCGTGAATTATTCATAGTCATCTGGTCATGTGAAAACTGTCTTGTGTCACTTGTTGTCCGAACAGCTTTTATATTATCTTTGTGACTTGTTTTTTACCCAACTGTGAATATAGTCATATTGTGGTCAAAAAAATAGTCCTGGTCTCTATGTTTCAATTTCTGGTATTAGTTTGGTCATACCATCTGTTTTTGTGGTCAAAACTTGGGTCAAAAAGTATCATCATTTTTGCAATATTCTGGGTAACTTTGAAGGTGGTCGGAAAACATTAGTCGGAAAACTCATCGGAAAAATTCAAGAATTTACTTAGCGACTTGTTTCTGGTACTCGTGGCGACTTGTCTTTACAAGTCGTCTAGGTTCAATGTATCCTCATTGTAGCGAGTTGATACTTAAAAGCTTAGCGACTTGGGTATGACATGTAGCAACTTGACTCTACTTTAGCGACTTGATTATTTGACTATTGAGTCAAATAAATATGCTAGCGACTTGTTGTTTAGCAGTTATGCTAGCGACTTAGTTAATTTTCTAGCGACTTGTGTCTTAATCTGGATTAGCTACTTGACTCATGTAAAAGTAGCGACTTGTCATGACAAAAATGAAGGAAGATGAAGTATGACCATGACCTCTTGACCACAAAACCCAAATACCATACTTCTTAGACCTCTGTTTCAAAACATCATTGGTACTACATCAACTGAAACTGAAAAAGACCATGAAAGAGGGTCAATCTCAGCCTTCCCAACTCTAACCCATATCAAAACATCAAAAAAATTATTCGAGTACTAAAAATCTCATTCATATCCTAGACTCGACTTAACAATGAAGTAAAGTAATTACATCGAAATCTCAGATCTTTAATCCGTGGCTTATTCAAGAATCATCCAAAGGATTTAAGGACTTTCACACAAATCATAATCTTCATCGATCATTGTTTTTCTAAGCCTAGCTTCGTTTTATATTCGAATAAGAAAAGAAAGATTGATAACAATTTCGTTATAATCATTCCTTTTGATTCGTTATGACACAAGAACTCTAAACATCAAGTTAATCTTACCCGAAACCCTTAAACGATTCGTGATGCTTTGTCCATCGTGTGACACCATCCCTGTGGTTAAGACGATATCTACTCAAACCATCCCTGTGGTGAGTGATATTTTTGTGCATCCTTTGGTGATAGAGGAGCAGACTTGCAATTAGGGCTTGAGAGAGGAAGCTTATTTTATGCGTTGCCAGGTCTTATGGCAGAGATAAGGAGCGGATTGTTTTTGTGGTTGAATAATATTAGGGATTATTAGGGTGGGATTTGAGATGTGGGTTTGATATAAGATGTGATAGGTTTGGAGAATGATGTCTGCGCTATGTGAATGAGAATGGAGAGAGGCGGACTAATTTACTGGTGAGTGAAACTAGGGTTAAGGTGAGAGTGGTTATGCCGAAGATGGGGGCGTACTCTCTTAAGTGTGAGATTAGGTTTTGTGATATATGAGATAAATTAGGGCATTTCATGCTTTTATATCCGGATTATTAGGTCTTGCTTGGATTTGGACGTGATGGGCTCCTAATGGTGTTGGATCAAGTATTGATATTAAAATGGACCTTGCACTGGATCACAGATGGGTATTACTCTCATGGGCCGTGTATTGTTAAATGAGGTGAATATGGGCCGGTGTGACTTGCGTAATCATATAACTTGAATATGCTTCATGTTAAACGCTAATATGTATGAGTATTATGAGATGTGTGCTTAACGTGGATTATGTTTCATTAGTTATTTGTGTTGGAGTTTATTTTTGTGATTGAACCTTACCTTGATAGAACCTTGATTAAGTAAACCGGAATATGAGCAAAATTGAATATGAGCCTTATAAAGTTTAAATTGATCGGGTTTTGGTATGTGTTCATAGTTGCGGATGGGTTTCTCATAATTGTATCATATCTATGAGAATTGGATTATATGCGACTTGTTGAAGTTATATGAAGTTGTTGAAGATTTGTGATATGAGATTTGTGACAATGACATGATTTGGTGTGATTCAATGAAAATGTGATGAGGTATGATACTTTGGTTTATGCATTTCCACGAAATATATTTTGTCACGGCTTGAATTGAAATTTGAACAAAGTTGACTACGGGATTGTTAGTTCGGTATCTTTTATTTGGCTTTGAAGTGAGATTTTTCGGGCGTGGTTATTTATTTCGTCTTCTTTCTTTCTGCCATTCCGTGAAGATGACTTGTTTGGGTGTTTATTGAGGGTGATAAAGACTTGGCTATTTAGTTACGTTTGTGATTCTTTCTCGCTTGACCCACAACGTTGCTATCACTACGGTGTCTCACTCAGTTGAGAATGTCAAGAGGTTTTGTACATTGGGTACACCGTTTCTTCTTCACAAGGATTAGTACAAGTTTAAGTAACAAATCTGGGGAAGTTCACTTCATGATCAAGTTTGGCATATCGGATTTACTTCTCCATGTTGTCACTACAATTGCCGACAGAATGCGTGAGTGATGTTTTTACCAAGGTGTTTATTGGATGGTTGATGATAATGTTGATGTTGGATAATGAACAGTTGATGAACCGCTGCATGTTCCCCTAAAACAGATATTCACCGAAACCAAAGTTATCATAACACATTCAAGCTAACATTGTTTATGGTTTTGTCTTGATTTTGTAAAATCCCGCGAAAGAACCTATTTCTCGGTTTAAATCATAGACTTGTAAAATCCCGTGACAATGGAAACATCCTGGTAAAAGTAATGTGCATTTCCGGATCTATCTTACGGTTTACTCTTGGCTTTGTAAAATCCCGCGAAAGAAAATATTTTTCGGTCTAAACCATAGAGTTGTAAAATCCCGTATTGATGGAACCATCCTGGAGAAAAGGAAAGTGTATTTCGGAATCTTTTCTGATGCTGGTGCTACGGTTTCTGCTTCGAAGAAGGGATAAAAGGGTGTACTTCATGAATTGGATGTGTGTTTGGATATTCGTCATGGCAGTTTGGTTATTACATGGTTTTACGGGGTTATGTGCTGTTAACCATGGTCGGGATGAAACCATTATCAAAGTTCGTTTAAATGTCAAAGAAGGCTAGATTTGAGCAATTAACCAGAAGATGTGACAACGGAGTTAATTCAGTATTATCTATTTGAGGTTGAAGTGACTTATCACGGGCGAGTGTACTTAGTATCTGCAGGTATCGGGGATGGTTGGATGAAGATTCTTCATGATCCTTGTTCGATGCTTATTATTGTTGGGATATGAAAGTGCTGAAGATATTAAAGTACTGAAGATATGAAAGTACTGTAAGCTGCAAAGTACTGAAAGAAGTCAAAGAGTCAAAGTACTGCTAAAGATAAAGTCAAAGTACTGCAAGGTGAAGTCAAAGTACTGCTAGGACAAAAGATCTGTTATATTCGTTTATGGAAAGTATTGTATTCCATGTTTAGATTACTTGTCGTACAAGGTTATCAATTGTAAACCGACTAGGATATCCTTGAGCCTATAAAAGGACTCCTAGATTGGCATTAGAGGTACGATTTCAGAAAAAGAGTTTTAGAGTTTACGAATTAAGAGTTTAGAGAAAAGTTCGAATATCTTAGAGTTGTATTAGAGTATCTGCATAATAAGCAGATTTAGAGTTTTATTAATAAAGTTTCTTTTTAGCTTTGTTAAGTAAATTCCTCGTACTTAATAAAGATTGCTCAGTGTTTCTTTGTTAATAACTTAGGATTTATCCGAGGTTATTAAACCTTAACAAGCTAGTTTAGTTTGATTAAAGTATATCGATCCAACAAGTGGTATCAGAGCTTGTGTGGAAACTCTGACTAGGAAGAAACCCTACAATATTCAAGATGTCGACTGAAGCTGTTCCACCACCCTCAATCACCTCACTCAGAATTCCAGTCATTAAGAAGGGAGAATATGATCTCTGGTGCATGAAGATGAGGCAGTATATTGCCATTACAGACCATGCTTTGTGGAATGTAATTGTCAATGGGAATGAAGTTGTTCCAGAACCTGTTCAAGTTCCTGGACAACCTTTGGCACCAAAAGCAGTTTTACCACAAGCAACCCTAAGGAATCAAGAGAAGGCTCTTAACATTCTCTTATCTGCCATTCCAGATGGTCATCTTCTTAAATTTCACGATGCTAAAGATGCTAAGCAGCTCTGGGCTGCTCTCAAGACCAGATTTGGAGGGAATGAAGCCTCTAAGAAGATGCACAGAAACTTGCTGAAACAGCAGTTTGAAACATTCACAGTAGGAGAAAGAGAGAGTCTTGATGCTGCATATGATAGGTTTCAGAATCTCCTCAACATGTTGGAGTTATACAAGGCAGAAGTATCAGTTGAGGATGCTAATTTAAAGTTTCTAAGGAGTTTGCCATCTACATGGCATGTGATTGCTACTATGATCAGAGGACAACAAGGACTGGAGGTCATGGACTTTGATGATCTTTATCATCAATTGAAGGTGTATGAACATGAGATGAGTGGTCAACCAAATTCTAAATCTCACAGTATTGCTTTTCTATCATCTGAAAAGAAGAGCAGTACTTCCAAAAGTACTGCTTCTCCTCAAAGTACTGTTTCTCAAAGTACTGCTGTTTACAATCCCCCATCATATACTCAGCAGGCCCCACCGTCAACCACTTTGAACTCAGATGAAGTTGTGTGCTCCTTCTTTGCACAACAAGCAAGCTTACCTGTCACTTATGAAGAGGATCTAGCACAGATTGAAGAAGATGCACTTGAGGAAATTGATATCAGGTGGCAAGTTGCTTTGATCACTGCAAGAATCAAAAAGTACATGAAGAAGACAGGCAAAAATATTGATTTCAAACCAAAACAAGGAATAACTTTTGACAAATCTAAAATTGAATGCTTCAATTGTCAAAAGACTGGTCACTTTGCAAGGGAGTGCAGGTTTGCTAAGTATCAAGCAAACAGAACATCTGAGAAGCCTAAACTTGAGCTCAAGGAAATTCCAATAACTGAAACAAAGGCTTTGGTTGCTCAAGAGAATTTATCAGAGGTTGACTGGAGTGAAGAGTTTGATGATGAACCGGTGACTTACTGTATGGTAGCAGTGGAAGATGCAGTTGAAGACACAGTGGAAGCATTGGACTGGAGCACTGCTTTTGATGAAGAATCTGAACATGCTGTTTTGGAATCTGATGATGGCTTTGGAGGATTTGATTGGAGCAAAGAAAGTGAAGATGATCCTGTTCTTCTTGCTATGGTGGCTACTTCACCAACTCAGTCTCCTATCTCTGAGGTATGCTCAAACTGTTATGAATTCTATCAAAAATTACTTAACAGTTATGTGATTGAAAGAGATAATTGTATTAGGGCTAGGTCTGAGGTAGCAGGTTATCAAATCACTTTAGAGTCTATAGAAGCTAAAATCATAACACATGAAAATAATGAAATGGCTTGGGCTGAAAAATATGAACAACAGGATTATCAGTTGAAACTTAGTGAATGGAAACTAAACTGTAAAATTGCTGAAATTGAAAAATTAACTAAGGAAAGAGATGATTTGGTAGCTAAGTTTGATGCTTGGAAAGAGTCTGGCCTGTCCCATGTTCAGTATGTTGAAAAACAGAGAAGGGCCTACATTAGAACAGGCTTAGGATTTGGAATGGACTTTAGTACTGTAGAAGAAAATCAACCTAGTGATCAGGATGATGGTGATTTTGAGGATATAAATACTAGTGATGATGAGCTCATTAACTATTTAGATTCATCTAGTAATGAAGGCTCAGTAAGTGAACCACCTCCTAAGAAAGACAATGGTTATCATGCTGTTCCTCATCCCATTAGTCATCACCCCTCTAGGCCTGATGTTTCTCGTTATGGAGTAGATAGTCTAGAGTTCAGGAATAAGCTAATTGCTAAATCTAGAACTGAGAAACCCAAATAAACTGTTGAAAACAATGTTCAAAATCCAGCAGTACCTTTAAATCAAAGTACTGCTCAACAAGCAGTACCTTCTGCAAAACCTTTTCAAAACAGTACTGCTAAACCTTTTTGGGATAATTTTGGTCAAAACAAATTTTATCAGTCCACAAGAAGGCAAAACAATTTTGGGCATAGACATAGAAGAAATCACTTTGGACATATGGGTCAAAAACTATGTTTTGTGTGTTATAGTCCTACTCACTTAATCAAAGATTGTGACAGACACTCAGAATATCTAAGCAAGTTTTCAAGGAATAAGTCTAACAATCAGAGACCTAGAGAGCACAAACCAGTTTGGACTAATTCTAATAGGGTTAATCACAAAAACTTCACACCAGACCATAGATACCCACATCAGAGAAGAACTTCAGTATCTCACAGTACTTTCCAAAGTACTGCTCAGAGACAAGGTACTGAAAACCATACTTGGGATAGAAATTCTAGGAGACCTCATTATCAACCTAGAAGTTATCATAGTTCATATAGGGGATCTAGATCACAAGAACCTCCTGTTAAAACTGAATGGGTTAAAAGGGAAAGAACTGCTGGGAGACATACAGTACGTTCAACAAAAAGTGAATCAGATGTTTTTGTGTCAAGAGAAAAGGCTAATAATCTGGTGAAAGAAATTTATGTTGAAAAATCAGAAAGTTTTGAAAATCCACATGCTAAACATCAAAAAATAATTTTGGATCATCAGTTGAGAGATAGTGAGAATTACATACTCAAAGAATTTGAGTTTGTAACTTCTCAAGGGGAACACAAGTCAGTAATGGCTTGGGTTCCTAAAAGTTTCTAACTTGTTTCTTTGTGTGCAGGGCAACCCAGAAGAGGAGCTTAAAGATCATCTTATTGTGGATAGTGGTTGCTCTGGAAGTATGACAGGTGATAAAGAGATCCTGTCTGATTTTAGAAATATTAGTGGAGGAAAAGTTGCATTTGGGAATGATCCCAATGGAGGAAGGATTACAGGGAAAGGAACAATTAAAGCTGGGAGAATTGATTTTGAGAATGTCAGATATGTGAAGGAGCTGAAGTTCAACTTGTTGTCAGTCTCTCAGATTTGTGATAAAAAGCATCCGGTGTTATTCACTGACACAGAATGTCTTATCCTTTCTTCTGACTTCAAACCTGTTGATGATGACTTGGTAGTACTTAGAGTACCAAGGACAAATGATGTGTATAGTTTAGACATGAAGAGTCTACATTCTTATGGTAGAGCCACATGTTTGGTGGCTAAAGCAACATCTGAAGAGGCACAACAATGGCATAGGAGATTGGGCCATGTGAATTTCAAGAACATCAACAAACTGGTCAAAGGCAATTTAGTTAGAGGTTTACCTTCAAAAACTTACAGGAATGATCAATCATGTTTGGCATGCAAGAAGGGTAAACAACACAAAGCTTCCTGCAAAAAGCTTGATGAAAGGAACATTAGAGAACCATTGGAGCTATTACACATGGATCTATTTGGACCTGTCTCTGTGGCAAGTTTAAATAAGAAGAAGTACTGTTTGGTTGTTACTGATGATTGTAGTAGATTCAGTTGGGTTTTCTTTTTGGGCTTTAAGGATGATACCTTTGATGCTATTCAAACTCTTATAATAGCACTAGAAAACCAATTAAGACTCAAGGTCAGAGGTATTAGATGTGACAATGGAACTGAATTCAAGAACAAGCCTATGGATGATTTTTGTGCAAATAAAGGCATAAAAAGGGAGTTTAGTATTGCAAGGACACCTCAGCAAAATGGTGTTGCAGAGAGGAAAAATAGAACTTTGATTGAAGCTGCAAGGACCATGTTAGCTGATTCTCATCTCCCTATTCAATTTTGGGCAGAAGCTGTAAGTACTGCATGTTATGTACTCAACAGGGTTTCTGTCACAAAACCACAGATGAAGACACCATATGAACTGCTGATGGGCAATAAACCCAACATTCGTTTTATGAAGCCTTTTGGATGCCCTCTTACTATTTTGAACACTATTGATAATTTGGGGAAGTTTGATGGCAAGTCTGAAGAAGGTTACTTATTGGGATATTGCACTAACAGTAAAGGATTCAGAGTCTACAACAGAGTTACTAAGAAGATTCAAGACTGTCTTCATGTTGAGTTTTTAGAGGATCAAGACAATGAGAAAGGGAAGGGTCCTGATTGGATGTTTGATCTTGAGATTTTATCTCCTTCAATGAATTATGTACCTGTTAGAGAAGAAAATCAACCTTTGCATCATGAAGAAGATATTCAGTATGTTGTTCATGATGTTCATCTTAGACCTGATGCTATTCCTGATAAAAATCCTATGAGTCCAAAACAAAGTACTGATGTTCCTAAGCAAAGTACTGATTCGCCAAAACAAAGTACTGTTGCTCCACAATCCTCATTATCTGCTGAGGATCAATCTATTCAAGAGGAACTTAATCAGATGCTTCTTCAAGATGTATTAGCACATTCTTACACTGATGAACAAAGGAGAGCTTATGAAGAGGCAAAGAAGAAGAACAAAACTGCAGAGTTCTCTTCCAGTACTTTGGACAGTACTTTCAACCAAAGTACTGATGCACCTGTTGACAGTACTTTCGATGATTTGGATGATCCTACCATGCCTGGGCTAGAAGAAACTGATGATGAGCTTGAAGATGAAGGTATTTTCACAAATTCCAATGAAGGTGCTGATTATACTAACTTAGATGATACATATGAAGTTCCACAGTCTCCAATCTTACGAATTCATAAGAATCATCCAACTGATCAAATTATTGGTCCTTCTACATCTGGAGTTATGACAAGACACAAAGCTAAGGGTTTCACAAAACCTCACAATGCTTTACTTAGCTTTGTGTATACACAAAACAGGCTAAATCATAAAGACCATCAAACTTGCTTATTTACTTGTTTCATCTCTCAAGAGGAACCCAAGAATATTGCTCAAGCTTTGACTAAAGAGAGCTGGGTTGAAGCTATGCAGGAAGAACTTCTTCAATTTAAACTTCAAGAGGTTTGGGTTTTATGTGATCTTCCAGATGGGAAGAAAGTTATTGGAACCAGATGGGTTTTTAGAGTCAAAAGAGATGAAAGAGGCAATGTTATCAAGAATAAGGCAAGGTTAGTTGCTCAGGGTTATAGACAGGAAGAAGAGGTAGATTATGATGAGGTATTTGCTCCTGTGGCAAGGATTGAAGCTATTAGAATCTTTCTTGCTTTTGCTTCTTATATGGGTTTTCAGGTATACCAGATGGATGTCAAGAGTGCCTTTCTGTATGGCACTATTACAGAAGAGGTGTATGTGAAACAACCTCCAGGTTTTGAAGATCCTAAGCATCCTAACAAAGTTTATAAGGTGGTGAAGGCTTTATATGGTCTTCATCAGGCACCTCGAGCTTGGTATGAGAGGCTCTCTACCTTCTTATTACAACATGGATACAGAAGGGGAGCCATAGACAAGACTTTGTTTATCAAGAGAGACAAGAAAGATATCATGTTAGTACAGGTGTATGTTGATGATATTATCTTTGGGGCTACC
Organism: Chrysanthemum seticuspe; assembly: GCA_019973895.1. Lineage (NCBI taxonomy): Eukaryota > Viridiplantae > Streptophyta > Magnoliopsida > Asterales > Asteraceae > Chrysanthemum > Chrysanthemum seticuspe. Next base: position 159,267,143 of record BPTQ01000002.1, read on the forward strand.
AAACAGTCCATGGTTAAGGAGTTTGAGCAGCTGATGCAGAAGGAATTTCAAATGAGTTCAATGGGAGAGTTAACATTCTTTTTAGGACTTCAGGTTAAGCAGTCCAAGGAAGGAATTTTTATTAGCCAAGACAAGTATGTTACTGATATACTTAAGAAGTTTAATTTTGATGATATGAAGGCTGTTACTACACCGATTAAATCTATCAATTCATTGGGAAAAGATGAAGATGGTCAGCCTGTTGAAGTCAAGTTATACAGATCTATGATTGGCTCTCTTATGTATCTTACTGCATCAAGGCCTGATATCATGTTTGCAGTGTGTTTATGTGCCAGATATCAAGTTTCACCAAAGATCTCTCACCTGAATGCTGTCAAGAGAATATTCTGTTATTTGAAACAACAACCTAAGTTGGGGTTGTGGTATCCTAAAGAGTCACCTTTTCACTTAGAAGCTTTTTCAGACAGTGACTATGCAGGAGATAACTATGATAGAAGATCCACAACTGGTGGATGCCAATATCTTGGGAGAAGGTTAGTCTCATGGCAGTGCAAGAAACAGACAATTGCAGCAACATCATCTACTGAAGCTGAATATGTAGCTGCTGCAAGTTGTTGTGGTCAAGTTTTATGGATGCAGAATCAATTATTGGATTATGGGTTCAACTTTAAGAATACTCCTATCAATATTGATAATGAGAGTACTATTTGCATTGTGAAGAATCCTGTGTATCATTCCAAGACAAAGCATATACAGATTAGGCATCATTTTATCAGAGACTGTTATGAGCATAGGCTCATTAATGTGGTTAAAGTTCACACAGATGATAATGTAGCTGATCTACTCACCAAAGGTTTTGATGTGTCACGATTCACTCACTTGGTCGTGAGCATTGGAATGATTAACTACTAAGCTATGTTTAAGGGGAGGACTATAAGATGTTTGATATAGTCCTGTGTATTGCTTGAGGGGAGGATGTTAGTTTATACTTAGTGTATATGAAGGTTTTTAGCAAAGTACTGTATTTCCTGAAAGTACTGCTTGAGAAAATACTGCTTGGGAAAGTACTGCTTAGGTGGAAAGTACTGTTTGTCGTATTAAGGTACTGTTCCAACGGTAATATTGAAGGGTAATTGGTAATAACGGTAACTTTGTTATTTAGGCTGTAATTTTTCAAATCTCACCTACAAATAACTTCTTTCCGATTTTCCCTCTCATATTATTACTTCACATCTTTTCCATACTTATCTTCAAATTGCCATTTCTTTATTATTCGATAAAATCTTTCTATTGTGCTCACTCTTTCAACAATGGTGAATCGTTTAACTGTTTCGAAGCACAATATGGTGGCTAATTTGGATAAAACCGAGGCAAATGTGGCGTTTTATGATATCATTGATTATCTTACTGGGTCGCCTATTAGCTATGCTCTTTTAGTTGAGCCGGATGTTATTGAACCATGGATTCAGGAATTTTGGGCTAATGCTAGGGACAATATGGAGGAGGATGAATACTATATTAGATCCACTGTTGCTGGTCGCACTATCAAGATCACAGAAGCCTCTATTCGTGCAGATTTATTATTTGAAGATGAAGATGGGGCTATTAGATTTGACAAGCAATTGATTTGGGATACTTTTAGCAATCTGGGTTATGAAGGTTCTTTGACTGAACAAACTTTTAAGAAGGCTTTATTCTGTCCTCAATGGAAGTTTTTGATCCATGTCTTGCTCCACTGCATAAGTTCTAAAAGTACTTCTTGGGAGCAGTTTGGTTCAAATATTGCATCTGCAGTAGTTGGTTTAGCTACGGATAGAGTATTTAATTTTTCACGACTTATTTTGGATGGAATGCTCTCTCATATATCATCTGGGGCTACTTGGTTAATGTATCCAAGATTTATACAGGTTTTTCTAAACAAGCAATTGGCTGATATTCCTAAACCTACTGCTTTACTACCTGTAATTGTGCAACAAGCAAAAATCTATACATTCATGGCTAGGCGCAGTGATTTATTCAGAGGTGGAGATATTCCCTTAACTACTTCCATGATGGAAGTTGTTCAAGCTGTACGTGCTGAAGAGGATGAAGAAAGTGAAGGTACTGCTTCTGCACAGGGTACTGCTTCAAAAAGTGCTGCTTCACAAGGTACTGCATCTGCAAGTACTGCTTCTCGTGAAGGTACTGCATCTCTACAGGGTGATGTTTCTCCAAGTCCTGAGGTTCAAGCAGAGATTGAGAGATCACCTACTCCATCTCCTCAACCATTTGTTTCTGGTTCAGAGGAACATTCGCAAGTTCAAGGTGATGCTCATTCTATACCTCGTGAAGGTTTAACTATGGACAACTATGCTTTGACAAAGGCGCTTGCTAGGTTGAACAAGACTGTTGAGCGACAAGCTAAAACTATTAGGAAGTTAAAGCGAAATTACTTCTGGTTGAGAAATTTTGTTAAACCTTATATTCAAGGTTTCAATTTATGGGTAAAGGAGGAGAATAAACGTCGAAAAGCACTTCGTAAGGATTTGAAAAGAAAGACGGTTCCTAAATCATCTTCTGTCAACTTGGGGAGGAATTCAGAAAAGGATAATTTGAAAGAAGATGTTATGAAGGATAAAGAATCTAAAGAAGATGCTATGAAGGATAAAGAATCTAAAGAAGATGTTATAAAGAAGAAAGAATCTGTAAGTACTGCAGAAAAGATTATTTCAGAGGAACAAGAAGAAGTGCAAATTCAAGGTACTGATGATCAAGGTACTGAGCATGAAAGTACTGCTTTTCATGAAACTTTCAGACAAGAAGTAATAACTCCAAGGGTTTTGAATTTTGAAGAAGAAGCTGGTCCTTCTACAGTTGTTATAGAGGAAGAGGAGGAACCTAGATTTAAACCCATTCATTCACCAAGTGATGATGAATTAGTTGCTACAATTCTTGATCTGTCACAACCAAGAGGAGGTGTTACTATTAGAGAAGCACAAGAAGAAGAACAACCAAAAATTGATCAACCTGCAATTGATCCAAAAGACAAGGGAAAAGGTATTTTGGTTGAAGTTAAGAAAAAGAAGCTTACTTTAGCAGAAATTAGAGCATTTGAAGTTGCAAGGAATGAAGATGCAGCTAGAAAAGTTCAAGAAGAGATAAATGCTAAAGATAGAGAAGAACGAGAAGCTCAAGAAGCTTTGGATAGAAAAGCAGCTCAAAAAGTGCAAGATGAATTGGATGCTGAAACTGTTGAACCTTTACAGTCTCCAACACCTGTTAGATTCATGTCAAGAAGACCTAATTTGGCTAAAGAAAGGAATGCAATGATGGCATATCTCAAAAGCAGAGGATTTAAAGGATTACAGAAGCTAAATTATGTGGATATGAAGAGATTATATGATGCTGAGAGAGAAGCTTATAAGAAAGATGTTGCAGGCATTAAAGATTTTAGAGATGAAGCTTTTTGGACTGAAGCTGAAAGGAAGAAAAGCTTAAAGAGGAAAAGAAAAACTGAAGCTACAGATGTTCAGTTTTCAAAGAAAGAGAAGGTTGAATTAAGATCTGAGACTAGTGATGAATTGAAGAATTATCTCAGAGTGGTAGATTTTGATTATACAGATGAAGATAATGACATGAAGATGAACAGATCAAAGATCAGTGCTTTCAAAGTTGAGAAATCAAAGAATGGAGATTACATGGTTTTTCACAAAGAAGATAAAAGTTTCAGAGTTTTTAAAAGGCTATGGGATTTGTTGCATATCATAGACAGAGTAGATCTATTCTACTTATATCATGCTGTGAAGACTTATTTTGAAGATAATCCATTAGAAGGGATTGGATTGGTTTTACAAGGGGATCTCATAACCATGTGGGAAACTGATGAAAAGAGTACTGATGATATTTGGAAGGATCAAGAAAACTGGGAGATAGTTTGCTGGAGATTCTTTGGAGAATCTGGAGTTCATGTCTTGGAGCTGGAAAATGGAACATTGATTCACATGTTTGCAGAAAGAAGATATCCTCTTACTGTTGAGCTCATGAGAAGAATGCTTGAGCATGGATTGGAAGTAGAAGAGGCTGATGAAATTGCTTGCATGGTTATTAATTTGCTTATAGACTGGACTACCATTGCTGAGAATGATCTATAACTGGTATGATTTTTGAATAAATACTTTTTGATATAATCAGTACTTTTATTCAAAGTACTGCTACTCAGACAGTACTTTCATCAAAGTACTGTTTGCTGCATTAAACCAGTTAAATAAATTTTAGATGAACCTTTTTGCTAAATAATAAATATTTTTGAAATAAAGGTTGAATAAATGGTTTTTGTGATGATAACATCAATAGGTTATCAATCCACCATGGTTACAAAAGGATTGACTAATCCATGAGCAAACGGCTCTGGTAAAGATATATCAAATCCGTTTTTAGTTGACAACTTGCTAATAAGTTGGATGGTTATCAACTCACCATATCAGTAATGTGAAGAGTTAGCTAGCCCACAAGAAATGGCTTGTGGTAAAGGCAGTGGAAAAACCATTATTGGTAATTAGTTCACCATTAGATAAAAGAACTAACTAGTCCAGAAGGGTACAGCTTTTGGTAAAGACAAAACAAATCTGTTGATAGCTGGTGGTTTGCTAAAAATCATATGGTTATCAATGTACCATGGTCTTACACACCAAAACATTTGGCTACTCCAAAGATAATGGCTTTGGTAAAGAGTTCTAAATCCATTGTATTTTCAATGATTCACTTAGATGTGATGAGAATAGTATGCAACTTAAACTTGAATTATTGTACACATTGTCATATGTTGTTGTGTTGCTGAAAAGATGGAGATTGCTGAATGCTGCTGTGAAGAAAACAATTCTAAGAGATACTTTGACAAAAGCACAGATTCTACAAAGATATAATCTAAAGACTAAAGAACAATCCATTTTAAAGATGAAGCTGTTAAAGATATATTCACAAAGGAACTTGAAGTCAAGCAAGTAGAATTCAAGTTAGGGGAGGATTGTTGGGATATGAAAGTGCTGAAGATATTAAAGTACTGAAGATATGAAAGTACTGTAAGCTGCAAAGTACTGAAAGAAGTCAAAGAGTCAAAGTACTGCTAAAGATAAAGTCAAAGTACTGCAAGGTGAAGTCAAAGTACTGCTAGGACAGAAGATCTGTTATATTCGTTTATGGAAAGTATTGTATTCCATGTTTAGATTACTTGTCGTACAAGGTTATCAATTGTAAACCGACTAGGATATCCTTGAGCCTATAAAAGGACTCCTAGATTGGCATTAGAGGTACGATTTCAGAAAAAGAGTTTTAGAGTTTACGAATTAAGAGTTTAGAGAAAAGTTCGAATATCTTAGAGTTGTATTAGAGTATCTGCATAATAAGCAGATTTAGAGTTTTATTAATAAAGTTTCTTTTTAGCTTTGTTAAGTAAATTCCGCGTACTTAATAAAGATTGCTCAGTGTTTCTTTGTTAATAACTTAGGATTTATCCGAGGTTATTAAACCTTAACAAGCTAGTTTAGTTTGATTAAAGTATATCGATCCAACAATTATCAAAAACGAAGACTTGGAAATCTAGTTATTGTTGGGTGTCTTTTACCTTTTCTTTTACCACTTGGGGGAATTGGGCTCATACCACTACAAAATAACTATCACTTTAAGGAGTTACGTTGTAGTGCTCAGTGTCACATTCAATTGTGGATTTTCAAGAGGTAATGTACGTCTTATACTTGATGGTTGGTTGGTTGAAGAGTATAGAGTACATAGAGAGTACTTAGAGATGCTAATGGAAATCGGCACCGCTCTTTGTTACATATGTGCAAGTTTAAGTCACGAGTTCAGGGTAGTTTACTTCAGGGTCAAATTCATCATATTGGGTTTTCTCCATCAGCTGTCACAACAAAGAGCCTACTGAATGATAATGGGTTGATTACATGTTTTGCCAAAAGAGATGATGAAAAGAGAGAGATAATGACGTATGAACACAACAGTTCATGCCTCGTTCTCTAAAGAAAAGAAAAGTGTACGTCTCAGTGCACTTTATCTTCAAAAGAAGAGAAATCTTCTTATGACATTTGAATACTTCAGTTCAAGCCTCGTACTTCAAAGAAAAGAAAGGTGTACTTGTCAGTGCGCTTTATCTTCTGAAGAAGAGAAATCTTCTTATTATGACCATTCTTATCAACATGCTTCATACTTTTTCCATGCGCTTCAGTCATCAAGTGAACCGGGCTACCACTGATTGTTTTCTCATTCCACTTGCTCGATTATAATGAAGATGGCGACATCATGTGCTGATTTTGCGGGAGAGAAGTGTGAATAGAACATTTGGATGATTTCACTTATTTAGTCAAGAATGGCATCTCCGTATGCAATTCTTGAGGGGGAGAAGAAGTGTGAATTTTTTTCATTGTTGATTGATATTTGAGAATATAAATGGTCATACGGCTCTAAACTCATGTAAGAACCGAGCTTCTTCTTATCGGGTCATCTTCACATGGAGTTTTTCTCTTCTAAGAGCCGTTGGTTGACATCTTCACTCGGATTGATGAGTTTATCGACAAAGTGCTTCTGGTTAATGCTTCACGTATACATCAACATGATGATTCCGAACAATCTCTCTGTTCTTGTTTGATGTGATTGGTAGTTTGGTGTTACCATATTGTGTGTTCGTTGCGGCCTGATTGCTGATTTCCTTAATGAATATCTTTCTGTTCTTGTTTGATTGGGAGGGATTTTAGTTAAGGGGATTTGCAAGATGTAAGTTAATTGGGATGCTTTTTGGTGGGATGCTTTTTGGTGTGAGTTGAAGATGTTAACTATCTATTCCCCAACTGCACAATCTTGAAGAAGGTCGAGTCTACAGTCTGTTCTACATTTTCTGCTACATGTTAGAAGACTAAAGACGAGTTGCATTTAACGATCTAAAGACTTCTTCTTAATCTGGGCATTTATCAAACAAATTGTCGGTTTAGGGGAGAGCACTAATTGGGAGAGAGTTATAAGTCAGATTCAATCCCTAATTAGACTTGCTCTTATTCTTCAGCAAGTTGATTCCCACAAAGACTTCAAGCGATCTTCTCAACAGATTTCAAGTATTTGGGCTTATAATGTTTTGCTGATTCTGAAGTATCAAAACCAGCAAGGGGGAAGGAGACACGTATCTAAACGCGAGTAAACTTGATGAACTTAATACTTCTAAGTAATTGAAGATATCCCGAGAAGACAAATGTTATTACCGCAGAGAAACTCAAGGTTTGACTCATGGCGAGTAAACTTGATGGACTTAATACTTCTAAGTGATTGAAGTTATCCCGGGAAAACAAATGTCATGACCTCAGAGAAACTCAAGGTTTTACTCTTCAAGGCGTTTAGTGTTCTTATTCCAACTATGTGGGGGAAGAGATGGAAGAGTTAGTTTCTGAAGATGAAAGAGGTACACAAGTGTGTGATGATTTTGATGTTATCATAATCATCAGGGGAGAGAGATTATGTACATTGGGGATGCTCAGCTATTTTACTTGAGGGCTTAATCAGTGATTCAGAGATATAATCACTTATTCCGGTGTTGACATCCGCAGAGATTGTCACCCGCAGAGATAATCAGTGATTCGGCCCGCTTCTTCAATGTTATCGGTTATTCTCTCTTTGGGCATTCGGGTACTTCGGGTTCTTGAGCTTCATACACTCTCTTCAGGGGGAGAGAAAAGTATACATCGGGGTTATTCTTTGGCTGTTGGACTTAATCTGCTACTTCGATGGTATAATATTCTTTGTCTTCGGGTATGTGTATTCGGGTTCGTGAGCTCTAGTCTAAGAGACTGACTGCATCAATTCATCTACTTGGGGGAAGTGTTCTCTTGACACCTTTTGGAATGGATTGCTTCAGACTTCAGTGGAATGAAATTTGAGAAGAGTTATTTATGTGTGGGATGATACGTTGTTGTTCTTCTATTGGATGATATAACCCCGAACGATGAATCACGGTGATTATTCTTAAAAGGAGCAGCATGTTCAATGATAATGGTGTGCCTCTTTGTGCACCTGGCTAAGAGAAGCTTGAAAGAAAGCTTTGAATCTGCTCAGCTAAAGGATTTTCGGTTTGGGGGAAAGCTGCCAAAGTCTCACTTTCAGATGGTTCAATTTCTTTCTTCGATTCAAGAGCCCTGGAAGCTTTGGTGGTGAATGTTTAAGAGTTGATGACTTCTATCTTCTACGACGTGCTGCTGGATATACTTATCTTGGTACTCGTATCATCATCTTCTTTAACTATATCATCTTCTCTATCTTTGTATATATTTATTAAAAACCAAATACAAAAATATAAAACCAACAAAATCAAAATAGAAAATTATAAAACCAACAAAAAGCCATAAAAATCAGAAAATTTGAAAAAGACCAAAAATATTGTTTTTCTAAGACATGTCTTCTGGTATCGATAACATCTACGGTCTTAGAAATGTCATTCAATAATGGCACGGGACTTTAGATGAAGTTCGAGCAGGGGGTGTAAATATTTCTTTCTAAACATGTCTCAAATGATGGCTTACAGTTATTTCAGACTGTAACCCGGGCTTCAAATAATGGCTTGCAGTTACTTCAGACTATGACCCGTGCTTAAAACTATGGTTTGCTATTATTTCAGATAGCAACCTGCTCTTTTAAGAAAGGAAAGTGTTGCGCTAAACAAATTTTCAAATATTCCGTGCACTTATCCTAAAACAAAACAAGGAAAGCATGTTGTCAAAAAGACTGCTGTTCCTACACAAATGTTTTTCCGTCTAAAATTCTTCAGAAAAATATTTGTTGTGTTTTCAAAAATGGTGGTTAATGAGTTGCAAAATCAATCGGTTTCAGAGTTTTTATAAAAATTGAAAACTCAATCAATGACTTCAGCGCTTTTAAACTTTTTCAGATATTTAAGTCATTGATTGAGGGGGAGAATGTTTTCAAATCTGTATCATCTAACGAGATTATCTTAATCATCCTACGTGCTTATCTGTAAAATACAATTGCCTATGTTGAAGGACTAGGTTTCTAGGATGTGATTGTTAGGTTTAGATGATTAGAGTTTGATAAACACATTATTCCCATATATTTGAATGATCTGATTGATATGTTGAATTGACTTTTATTAGTCGATTGCTGTTTGGGTGATGTCGACCACCATATATCTGTATGTGTGTTCACTAACGTATGCAGGTATATTGGTTTAAAAGAATGTTCCCGATCCAGATCCCACAATTGAATATGATTGGATGCCGAAAGGAAAGGGTAACGATATCTTGGGTTGACAAATGAAGAAACGGAGCTTAATTTGACTTCAATGGAGAGTTGGCATGAAATGCAACGTAAGAGGTCTCACTGCATCAGCAGATGGTTTTCTTCAGCAAGTGAAGAAACGGAGCTTAATTTGACCTCAGTTGGCATTAAAATGCAACGTAAGAAGTCTCACTGCATCAGCAGACGGTTTTTCTTCCAAGCCTTACAGCAACAACATAAGCTTCTCAACCACCTAACGTATCTTTGTGCAGGGATAATAGTGATGATACCATTTTTCTAAAACTTTGAATAATATTGCTTTGAAAATGGAAAAATATTGTTTTGAAAATAAATCGGATTCAAAGTTTTGAAATCAACCGGACTTTATTTTGTCAAATCTTAAGTGATTTCAAATTAAATATTTTCAAACGATATTTCATCAAAAAGTCCGTTTTGTACGAAAATAAGTGGTGATCTAAAGATTTAATGTTATGTCATGGTATGATTTTTTCTTTAGAATCAAGATCTTACAAAATGAAATTTTTTCTGTTCTTGTTTGATTGTGAAATTGTTTTATTTTACTAAAAGATCTCTTAAAAACTATCATACCTGACACTAACAATCTTTAATGTCTTAAATTGGTCCTTATCTGTCATTTTTCAAAAAAATTAAATCTTGCCACGTCTTTCCCCAAACTCTTTTAAATGATTTAAATCAATTGGGATCACAAATCTCAAAAGGTTTGAAATTTTTGATCGGGTGAGAGATCGTGATTTAAATCTCATATATGTTTTAATGGAATTGGTTTTAGTCCTTTATAGGCACTCCTGCCTCCATGTGCCAAAATATTTCAAATATACAATGCACATGTTGAGGAGGAGCATTTATCCAAAAACAAGATGAGTATTTAAACTTGGCCACATTTCTCCTATGTTTTCTAAACCTAATTAAATCACTTGGGATCCAAAATCTCAAAGGGTTTGATATTTTTGATCAGGGGAGAATTTGTGATTTAATAATGAAATTTGATAAAAGGTGCTCATTTTGATTTAATTGTGCAGACTGCTCTCTCATATGTGCTAAACGCTTTCGAATCTCGAAGCACATTTTGAGGAGGAGCATAACTATCGAGGTACAAAAACTTTTTAAAGTTATTTATAAAGTACCTTGATTGAGTTATCAAATGGTTTTCTTAATGGTTTTTGTGATCGTGGATGTGTTTCAAAAGAACTCTTTCCTCTATGTGATAAAATGATTTCAAATATCCTATGCACATATTGAGGGGGAGAATTTACCAAAGAAAAATCAAAAGGATTTTTCTAAAGAAATTGTGATCAAGAAATTATTTCAAAGAACTCTTGCCTCCATGTGCCAAACAATTTTAATATCATATGCACATGTTGAGGGGGAGCATTTTCTAAATGATCAAAACTATTAAGGTACAAAATGCTTTGATCTCGTATCACAAGTACCTTGATTGTTTTTCCAAATGATTTTTCAATTGGTTTCATGAAGGAAAGAACAATACCAAAAGACCGACCAATTTACTTTATGCATGGTGTTATAAGAATGGTTAGGTTAGGTATTCGTTCCCACGATCCGCCAGAGCCGGAGGGATCTACCCAGGGACAATCCACTAGATAGTGTAGAGTCCTTAGGTATATTGAAAAAAGGAGAAAAGTGAGATTTGGGAAGAGTGCGGACTGAGACTGAGCTAGTACTGGAATAAACCCAACAAGGTTCTAGCTATGAAGTCTCGGTAAGCACTGAAGGGGTTGAAGAATTAAAAAGAATTGAATGAGAAAAGGGTGAAAGCAAATAGCCCTCCATATATTCAACCTTAGGGCAGAAACCGGGTTCAATTCATATGCTACTGATGGTAACATCGGTATTGAAGACAAGACGTCATGGACCCAGTGACGCACTGCACTTCAACTTTCCAAACTACTCAAGTTCCTCTTAAAAGGACTTGTTTCATTCTCACGGGGAACCGACATTATCTATCGACTTTCTCTTAGAGATTGTTGATATTGAAGAAGGAGACCCTCTCCCTAGTCTCCGTCACATGATCCAAATATGCACAAATTGAGTCTAGAGCCACGAGATCATCTATAAATCTCATTAGGACACTTTCAATGAAGACTCTCTGTTTCACACAATGTGGAAAGAGAGATTATATCTTGAGTCCTACGCATTATCCTTGTGGTATTGCCAGAACATCTGAGTGATATGCTAACATATTCACAATGAAGATGGAAAGCCTTCTGGAGCCAACATCAAACAAGCTCCTGGTGGGTGGCATGTAAGATCTAATCAATAGATCAACCATGTGACAACTGAACAGAAACAATGGGGAGATTCAATCTTTTGAATCAATCCTGGTTCAGGTTATGGATTGACGGATACCTTTGAAAAACCGGTCGTTGTGCTTAAAAACTCTTTTCTTTAGCAAATCGACCGTGTACGGATATTTCAAATCAAAAGGTGTTTTATGATTGATAATTGATTTTCATTAAAACCTTCGTTGTATTGCAAAAACAATTTCTATTGAGCAATACACGATTGTTTTTCAAATATCTCTTCATCAATCAGTGAATTTCTATTCGCTGGTTCACTCACTCCGTGTTGTCTTCTTTGAGAACGTTCCGGTTTGAGAACAGCTAGAACAGCTGCGAAACCCTGTCAAGGAGATTCTTAGGAATCCTACCTGATCACAGGCAGTACTTGTACTGATCAACGGGGAACCGTGGGCCGTGTACCTCAATTCAACGAAAGTGATCAAAGACACTTTAGTGCGCTTTATTGCTAACTATCGTATGCAGGTACACCCCGACGATTGCAGCTGATCAGAATTGAGGAGTCAATCCAATGCCGCATGTTCACAGCAACCACACTTAATTGAAGAAATCATGACTGGTGCATATCTACATAACCTGGTTCTGATATTTTTATACTATGCTTCTGCTACGCTGCTCCAAATATCATGAACCAGTAAGGCTTCCGCTACTCTGATGGAAAGATGTCATGATTCAAAAGTGTGAGCATGCCGGTCCGAAAGTCACAACTTCACATGATGGCAACACAATAAAGGGTGATCCAGAGATTTACTGTGACAATTCGTATTTTCAGGTCATTCTCAAAACATTACTCATGTTTCATTATTTATCATTTATCGTGAACTAGGTTTACGAGCATCAAATTCACGTAACCGTAATGGTTTAGCTGTGAATTCATGATCATATCATCGAGGTCATTTCATATAGACTAAGTTTAGTCTACATTTCATTAACATCAATAACATCATTCCATATCGGTTCATGCATGGTTTTGCATTTTACCTTAAACGCGTAATTTTCATATTAAATAAACGTTATCGCGTAATTAATTATTTTGAACAATTGATCCATAAATTCCAAAAATTATCCCGATATATTTTTATACTCATATTAAGTTATAAAAATAATATTATGAGTTTACCCAGTGTTTTAAATTTATTTCGTATATAAATTGTTATATTTATATAACTACGACGGTTTTATTAAATACTATACGATAGTTATTATATCACTCAAATTTTGCAAGAAATGTATTTTTATAATTTTTATGACCTAAATATATTTTATCTTGACCCGTGAAAATTTATTTTTATCCAACGCTACCCTAAATATTCACAAGTGACTACAACTTACCACTTAACTTCAAATATCTTACAAGTTATTACACTTATACATTTAGAAAGAAAAAAAAAACAATATGAAAGAATGAATAAACCCCCCTTGTCGACAAGGGGGGATGAGTCACAAGAGATTTAGCAAAATATCTCTTATACATATACTTCATTTCTTTTTCATTTGCAAAACTAGACCAAGTTTCCATCTTGCTTTTCTCTCAAAATATACGGCAGCCAAGGGATCAAAGAAAGGATCACTCCAAGTTTTCAAGACAAATATAATTACACACTAGTATCATTTGTTGTTAAGGTTTTGTAATACAAACCTCAAGTGATTAGGAAAAACCTTTTGTCCATAAACCTCATCATATCACTAGTAAGCATTCATATTCATATTTTTATTTCACATTCATTTTTATGGTCATATCATTTTATTTGAGAAACATGCAAGTCTCATGATATTTATACCATTTTTAAGGTTTTTAAGGTTTTTATGTGCTAAATATATATAATCCATTCTATAATTACTCCTTGTTATATATTTGTTTTGGTGATGCCTAGGAACCCATGACACCCTAAGAAGGTGTATGGTAGGATTAGAATAGCTTCGGAGTTGTTTTGAATTGGTTAGAATAGGTTTTGCGCGAGAAAAACTCATTTCGACAACTTTATATAGTGGTCTGATCTTAATTTGAAAATCTGGAAAATCCGACAGTTGGTAAAATATTTTGGGTTAGATATTTGGAAAATATACTTTAAAACGAAAACGTGGCCGCTTGAACGGGTTAAAACGGAGTTATAACGAAGAAGTTATGCTATTTTCAAGTTAACGACGAAACTATTTTTCCGGAAAAACTGACCTGCTGTTACTAATCGTTGAACTGATAAAATTTTATAACCAACTGACCCTTGAAAGTATTTTTACATGAAACTAGACTCAATTATCTTCGAAATGACGGGTGGCTCGACTCGTGATGATTTACGGTTAAAAAGATATGATTTTTCCAAGTTTGTTCTCCAAATTTGTTCTCCAAAAATTAGTTCTCCAAATTTCTTTTCAAGTTGTTCTCCAAACGGGTCAGGAAATGGCCATGTTGAGGGTCGTTTTTAACATTGATGGGATGCTCTTTATAAAAAGATGTCTTCTAATAAAAGTAAGTTCGCCAAGCATATTTTTCAAAATGTCCAACCGTTCGTCAAGCGGAGTTGTAACTAGTAAAATACGGTCACTCAAACTTTGCCAAAAGTTACCTTCAGCAACATTTTGGGTACAAGTACCCTACTTTACCTATGTTTTTCTCCATGATCGAGACCTCTATGATAAAAACTTACACACTAAAACTTTGAGATAATGATACAAGCTTCCCAAAACCGTTGAGTTCGTTTCCTAACACTCGACGTGCACCATTTTACGACTAGCTTTTCGAGGCCGTTTTAGTCACTTTCATGAAATTTTCAATGATATTATTTTACGACGAAAAGTTATAATTTCACAATAAATCACTAAACGACTATCGTAGGAGGTTGTTTCAACGTAAATACTTGTAAAGTATTTTATAAAATGACGATATGTTGTAAACATATATTTCGACGATAAACATTATCTTCAAAATTCACAAGTGGTATAAATATCATCTGAATTGCATGCATAACATTACATCATAACTTATTATGTATCATATCATTCATAATAGGTCAAGTTTAGTGATTCACGCTACATTTCGGTGTACTCACTTTTGCCATCGCATCTTTGTCCAAGTGAGTTTTCATAGCCCTACTTTTATATGTTTTGAACTATTTTGGGGGAGATACATGCTTAACTATTTTTCACAAGTACTTTATATTTTTTTTTAAGGATAACTTCTATCATGATCACCATTGTTTCAAAACTGAATGTTGTACTATATTAGTTGTTTTTGTTTGTTTGGTATAGTTCTACGTCGTATAAAGTTCTATGTCAGTTGACTACTGATACATCGTCGTATAAAGTTCTATGTCAGTTGACTACTGATACATCGTCGTATAATGTTCTAAATCAGTTGACTACTGATATATTGAGTCATGTACTATTGATTATGTGCTATAGTTCTACGTCGTATAATGTTCTAAATCAGATGACTACTGATAAATTAAGTCATGTGCTATTGATTATGTGTTATTTGTCCTACGTCGAGTTAGGTACTATTGTGAATTCATTTGACATCATGTGCTTGAACATAAACTATACATATTTTGGCAGTGGGTTGTGAACACACAGGTTGCAAGTTTTGTATGGGCGGAACTTGGAACTGAGTGGATTTACAATGCCTTTGCTGCATAAACGATTTTGAAGGACTTTACATTTCAACGCAAACTCTATGAACTCACTCAACCTTTGTGTTGACACTTTTTAGCATGTTTTATCTCAGGTATCTAAGGCATACACTTCATGGCATGCATGTGGACATATCATAGAGTCGCGGTGACGACGCGTCTTACTTAGGTTTTATGAACTTTAAAAACATCGTTTGACTTATAACAAACTTATTTCCGCACTTAGTAACTTTCATTTGGGACCTATCTTTGTAACTCTGAATGTTTTTATTAAATCAAGCGATGTATTTTCCAAACGACACTTTAGGTCGTTCAATATAACTGTGATTGTGATGCTATGACAGTCTATCCCCAGGAATTCCATTCCGCTGCAAAAACAGGTAATTTGGGGGTGTGACAGATTGGCATCAGAGCTTCGGTTATAGAGAACTAGGTTGCATCATTGACCCTAGACTATAACTACATCATCATAGCATCTCATCATTTCATCATAAGTGCATGTTCACTTTACATGCGGTTTATACGTACATTTTTCGAGTTATTTACTTTCGTTTCAAAACGATTGTCACATGGATGCCTTCAAATACTCATTCCATTATCCTTTCTTCATACTCTAATGTGGAGAATGCCTTGTCATTCCCTATCACAATTTTAATATCAGCTGATTCATCACCGATAACGTCGAATGCCGAGATAAAACCTTTAAGTAGGGCGAAGTCACTCTCACTCCTTTGTTTCACCACTAACATGTTGAGTTACACGCTATTCACACATTAAGTCACTAAACATGGGGTGACCTCCCTTAGGGGGAGATTGTTAGGAATTAGAAAATTCCATAGTGAAGTGTCGGTCACCCCAAGTATTATCTAGCATAAGTTAGCTCGTAGACATATCGTTATTTACGTTATTTAGCAGTTTATTAGTTAGTTTGTAGCGTAGTATAGTTTAGTGTAACACCGTGGAGGAAGGACGGGTCTTTACCGACTGTATACCTGATCCACAGGCCGATAGGAGGTCGTTGTGTCTGTAAGTATAAATACCCCTTCCATCCATGGAAGGGGTGGTGCTTTCAATCTAATATTCCATAATTTGTGAACCAAGTCTCTACCAAGAAAACATCCAACTTTCTAACTTTCTCTCTCTAATGGCTAACATGTTTTTTGATCATCCAAGACCACCCGAATCATCAAACACATAAATATATCGATCCTACAATTAGGGTAAGCCACGGGTATTGATATCATTCTCTAAGGGAATAGGAATGCTAGTGAGAAGTTACTACGCTAAGGTTGGGGTTGAGGAAGATTATTTTTTATCTTTTTATGTTTTTTAGGAATTAGAAAGGTACGAATCTCGGGGTTTGGATTTGGGGGTTGGTATTTCTACCGATTACTCTACTTGTCTAATTATCTAGTCTAAGGTGTATGTAGTCTATGTCTAATTATTGTGTGCTCGTATGATAGTTTAAAGATGTGTTTACTTAGGTTTTATTACTCCTTAATTATCTCCTATTGATGGTTGAATTGTCACGTCCTTATTCTTAATCGCGTTGTGTGTCTAAAGTCGTAGGGTATGCGTTTATCCCTAACTCTTTGAAACTACCAAAGGGTCTCGTCTACAAAATCTCTAGGAATTATAAACTCTAACTCTAAGGTACTCTTTGGATGATTTAGCCTACAACTACTCTAGGTGTTATAGTCCAAGGTTCACAAATATTAATCAAGCATTAACTACACAACGAATGACCTATCGCATTACTAGATCATTAACAATTAAGATAAGAGACAACCAATCAATATTCAATAATTAAGTTTCATATTCCCTAAGCAAACACATAAGTAAATTAGCCGGACATGGAGAACATGCAAGCATACACACAAGTAATTGAAGACATAATTGAATTAATGAAGTAAAACACTTATCTTGGTGTAAGATAGGGTTTGAAACCCTAAAATACTGTACAAGACAGCCTTGGTTCGGTTTAGGTTTTTACTCCAAAAGACTACACAATAAAACTGAAAAATTCGGATTCTATATATAAGATTACAATCGCGACGGCGTCACCTTATGATTTGTGACGCCGTCGGGTCGCCGTCATTAGGGTTTCGTCTTGGCCACGTTAGTCTTGCGACGGTCTCACCTTATGCTTGTGACGTCGTCCCCTTCAGTCTCTGACACCGTCTGGATCAAATCTAGGTCGTCTGAGTTGCGACGGCCTACTCTTTTAAAACCTGACACCGTCACTTGAAAATAAGAAATTTGGCAACTGAGCCGTCACAGAAGTGCTCTAACGGCGTCGCAATTAACACCTGACGGCGTCCCCTTGTATTTCAGCAGCTTGAGTGTCTCGATTCTTGACTTTGACCATTTTTTTCGTATATCCGCGCCTTTTCGTCCAAATAAGTGCCATTCTAGCAATTTGCCTTCAAGAGACCTAAAAAGTGAAAAGGAACGATATTAAGTAATAACGGATACAAAAGTGATCAAATAAGGGCTTAAACGACCCCTCAAAAAGGTACATTTTAAAACCTTATCAAATATCTCTACACTTGGTATTTGCTTGTCCTCAAGCAAATGTGCTTTTAGCCAATTAATTTATAAGTTAGGTGTCATGAAGCATTGGTTTAGAACAATCCACAACACATATAAGCCCCGCAAAAGTCATAACAAGCACGGAAATTACATACTAGCACCTCACATGGGGTGTTTGGATACTCACATCTCTTGGGTGTATATGAAATATAACAAGTTGGAAATGGAAGATAAACACTCATTAACCGGTCCTAGTACACAGATTACCATAGGCTTGAGAATAGATCAAACCTCCATCGCTTTGGCGTAAGCACCTAGGAAAGACTATCAAAGAGGTCTTTAAAGGGTTGTAATGTTAGGCTTATGGTAGGGAAACAAAGGGTTTGGTGGGATAGGCTATTTAGTGGTGGCAAGTCAAAAATCTTTATGTTACAAGCATACGAAGAATGGCGTTGCTAAGCCAAGACTCGACACTCTAAACTCTAGATAACTGAAACAAACAAACTTGAATTTAAAGGATAGATGTAGGATGGTAGCCCGTATGTTTTTTTTTTTCATACACTTTTACTCTACCATCCTCTATAGTAACATCAAAATTATAGGGATTTATAGGCACATCCCTACACTTGAGTTTTTATTACTCTAACACTAATTTGACCCGTATTGAAAAGATCAAAACACTTGCGGTATGTTATTACACAAATAAGGGAATTTAATGTTCCCTTCCAGTCATTTCATAAACTTTAACTTTTCCCATGAGTCCCAATCGTCCCAAAACTGTGTACAAAGGATATGACTCGACTTAGCAACTCATGCAAGCAACTAGATAATTGAACTAAGGGTTTAGGGTGATAACAATAATGCACTAAAAGTGAGTGCATATAAGGTAGGCTAAGGCGATTTGGGTGTACATTTGGGGGTGGGGTGTAAACAATGCTCTTCATTGACATTCCGGAAAACCGAAACATCACGAGAACCGCGAAAAAGATAGGCTCTGAGGGGTTAACTAGGGTTATCGTGTACTAAAGATGAGTACAACGTAAAGGTGTGGGGGAATTACTCAACCGATGTGGAAGAAGTAATTATATTACGGGTATCAAACAAGGGTTATCCTAATGGCTCTTATCATTTAGTTATTCCTAACTACACAAGTGTAGTCTTACTAGCGATCTCGGGATGCATCACAAAACAAGTTCTAGAATCTAGTTATTCCTTAGGGGATGTTTGGTATGATGGAATGGAAAGCCAAGAAACGGAATGAGAAAGATTTCCTTAGTTTGGTAACACAAAGAATGAGAATGGAGAATTAAAATAGGATTCTCTAGAAACCAAATCCATTGTTTAAAAAAAAATGAAGAATGGTGAGAATCACCAAAGTTGGAAAAAAAACATTCACGATTCCATTACATAAGAATCAAAAAACTTTGAAAAAGAGGGGGACAAATCATGTGTGTGGCACATGCTTCTCATTTTTGGAGAAAAATCAAGAACCCTAACATATTTTTCACTCTAAATTCAAGATCATCATCAAAAAACTTTTTAATTTTTTTGAGATTACCTTTGTCTGCTTGACTTGCCCTTCATTTCAACATATTTTTCATTTCGATCTTGTATTTCTATCCAACAATATCAAGAGAAACCAATCAACCAATTAAAGTATATTTGTGTACGTATAGAAATTCTCGAAACAAAAGCTCCAGCCAATACTTGTTGAAAATTAGTAAGTTAGAAACGTGATTGCAAATTTATTAATGCACAAAACTAATATACATAATGTGAATATAATACTGTATTGTGAAGTTATTTTTTATGATCAATTGAAACATGACTTGAACAAAATTATATAAACTAATCAAAATATTGTTTTTGTGTTATTATTCCATTTTATGTAATTTTATTATTTTGTTTATTCCAAACAAAAGAATTATTTTATGTCTTATTTTTCCGATTCTCATTCTTTGTTTATATCAAACGTCGGAATACATTTGCTTTCTATTGGACTATTCCCTTTCTCTCTAATTCCATTGTCAAATGTGTTTCCATTCTACATCATTCACTCGTACCAAACACCCCCTAAGCATTAAAGATGAATGCTTTAATTCCTACTAATCTAAGGGCGATCCTCACATTTTGGGTGGAATTTAGGTGGTAAAGGGTTTTTGTGCTAGTCATGCAACTTCCTATCCGTGAGACGCTTTTGTTAAGACTAATGACCCACGCCTACATGTCATGAAAAATTTTAAATTTGGTGCAAAAATTACCTTAACCGACATTTTCTCATGGTTTATTACATAAATACAATTGGACAAAGCAAATAATCAAGGATAAGCATAGTTTCAATTCCCGTTTTATTTTCCCTCCCTACACTTAAACTGAACATTGTCCCCAATGTTCCCCGAAAGTATCAAAGTTATGATAATAGAAGGTAATGAAAAATGAAAGAAACTAATACTCCCCTGATTAGCTCGGTAGGATCCGTGTGTGAAGTAGTGGTTAAATCTTTTCCAAGAAAAATGTATGCGTGAAAAGCTCCTTCCAATCTTTTGTTTCTTCTTCTTGATAAATAAAACCTGCACACTTGAAGAAAACAAACGAAACCTTCGCGTAAAATCGGCGGTAATAATATATATAAGACTCTACTAGGATATAATGCTTGTGGAATGGATGTTTACAGAATTTCTGGAAAATTAAGACCTGGAAAATTCCAAAATTTTATAAGTAGCTCAGAAAACGAGAAAAAAGTAATCTGTTGTTTTTTACTCCTTCCTGACGCCGTCAGGTTGCAATCCTGACGCCGTCAGGTTATCCTGACAAAAACTGGTCTGCGATTTTCTGGAAAATTTACATCTTTTGGATCTGGAAAAATTTCTGCGAAACATCCATTATGACTCGATACAAGCATTTGACTCGAACAAACACACATATATATCTTTTAATTAATTGTTATTCTCATGTTCACGTTTCTTTTGAAAACTTGTGTAATCCTCCCTACACTTATCCTTTATGTAAAATACCTTTATATGCAATTAAGACGAGGTTAAAAACAAAATAAAACATTTTTACAAATTTAAACATGAGAATAAGCAATCACTAAAAGATATATGACACTAACAAACAAACAATTAAGCATGGGTTGCCTCCCACGAAGCGCTTTTCTTTATTTATGAGTCTTGTAGCTAGACTCGTAGTCGTGCTCCTACGTAACTTCATTACCATCACCTTCTTCTAAAACAATATCCTCATCGTTCATCATTTCATTATCATCCAACTGATAATGTTTCACACGTTGTCCATTAACGGTAAATTCCCTTCCATCGTGGTCTAGTAGCACCACCGCTCCATTGCTCATCTGCTTCTTTACTGAAAAAGGTCCATACCATCTCGATTTGAGTTTTCCTGGAAATAATCTCAGTCTTGAATTATACAAGAGCACCTTATCTCCTTCCAAAAACTCTTTAGGACTCTTTATTCATTGATCATGCCATTTTTTGACCTTTCTTTGTACGTGATTGACGATTCGTACGCTTCCAGCCTTAGTTCATCCAATTCTTGAAGCTGTAAGAACCTATTTGACCCTGCTTCAGAATAATCCATATTACAGGCCTTAAGTGCCCAATATGCTTTTTGCTCAAGTTCAATAGGGAGGTGGCACGCCTTCCCGTATACTAAGCGAAAAGGGGTTGTTCCGATAGTTGTTTTGTAAGCAGGTCTGAATGCCCAGAGTGCCTCATCCAGTTTGAATGCCCAATCTTTTCTATTTTTGTGGACTGTTTTTTCAAGTATCCGCTTTAATGCCCTATTTGTGTTTTCTACTTGTCCATTCGTCTGAGGATGATATGCAGTAGAAAATCTATGTGGAACGCCATACTTCTTCATTACCTTCTCCATTTGAGCATTGCAAAAATGGGTTCCTCTATCACTGATCAATGCCTTGGGAATCCCGAATCGTACGAAAAGCTTTTTAAGAAAATGAATAACTACCCTCGCATCATTAGTCCTAAGGGCTTGAGCCTCTACCCATTTGGATACATAGTCAATAGCTACGAGAATGTATTCATTTCCTCCGGATGATGGAAAAGGTCCCATGAAGTCTATACCCCAAACATCGAATATTTCGCAGACTTGGATATAATTCTGAGGTGATTCATCCCTTCGCGAGATGTTTCCTGATCGTTGGCATGCATCACACGTTTGAACCAATCTCTTAACATCTCGGAAAATAGTAGGCCAGTAGAATCCGGCATCGAAAACCTTTCGTGCCGTGACATTTACACCGTGATGTCCTCCAGATGGTCCCGCATGACATTCTTTCAGAACTCGATCAATATCTCCTCCGGCCACGTAACGTCGAATGATTTGATCGGGGCATATACGGAATAGGAAGGGCTCATCCCAGAAGTAATGTTTTAGCGTAGTGAAGAATTTCCTTTTATCTTGCTTGGTCATGTAATTTGGCAAAACCCTACTGGACAGATAGTTAGCATAATCTGCATACCATGGCTCAATTTCCTTAATGCCCATTAGCCGTTCCTCGGGAAAAGAGTCGCGAATCTCGGTATGATCAAATTTCTCAAGATCAGGGTTTTTCATGTGTAACAGATGATCAGCAGCAAGATTTTCAGCCCCCTTTTTATCTCAAATTTCAATGTCGAATTCTTGAAGCAATAGGATCCACCTAATGAGTCGAGGTTTAGCATCTTGTTTGGAAAACAAGTAGCGTAAGGCGGAGTGATCAGTGAAGACGACAGTCTTAGAGAGGACGAGATATTGCCTGAACTTGTCGAAGGAAAAAACTACAGCTAGAAGCTCTTTCTCGGTGGTCATGTAATTTTCTTGCGCTACATTCATGGTTTTGCTAGCATAGTAGATTGGTTGAAAATGCTTTTCTTTCCTTTGGCCGAGCACGGCGCCTACAGCATAATCACTAGCATCGCATATGATTTCGAATGGCTGAGACCAATCAGGGGTGACCATTATAGGCGCCTGAGTAAGATCCCTTTTTAGTCGGTTGAATGCTTCTTTGCATTCTCCAGAAAAATCAAAAGGGGCATCCTTAACAAGAAGCTGTGTCATTGGCCGGGAAATTTTCGAGAAGTCTTTAATAAATCTTCGATAAAAACCCGCATGACCTAGAAAGGTGCGAATGGCTTTAACGGTGGTGGGATAGGGGAATTTGGATATCGCTTCAATTTTTGCTCTATCGACCTCAATTCCATTTCCAGAGACTTTATGCCCTAAGACAATTCCTTCTTTTACCATGAAATGACATTTTTCCCAATTTAGGACCAAATTAGTTTCTTCGCATCGTTTCAACATCTTCCTAAGGTTGGAAAGACAAAGGTAGAAGGAATTTCCAAATACCGAGAAATCATCCATGAAGACTTCCATGTTGTCCTTAATTAATTCATGGAATATGGCCATCATACATCGCTGAAAGGTGGCGGGTGCGTTACATAACCCGAAGGGCATTCGCTTGTAGGCAAACGTCCCGTATGGGCATGTAAACATAGTCTTTTCCTGATCTTCAGGGGCAATGGGAATTTGAAAATATCCTGAAAAGCCATCAAGGAAACAGTAGTATTCATGCCCGGCTAACCTTTCGAGCATTTGGTTAATGAATGGCAGAGGAAAATGATCTTTCCGGGTGGCATCATTTAACTTTCTGTAGTCTATACAAACACGCCAACCAGTAACCATTCTTTGTGGCACTAAATCACCCTTTTCATTCTTTACAACCGTCATACCTTCCTTTTTTGGAACCACTTGGACTGGGCTAACCCATGGGCTATCTGATATGGGGTAGATGAGACCTGCGTTAAGAAGCTTGACGACCTCCTTCTTCACTACCTCCTTGATATTAGGGTTAACCCTCCTTTGCGGTTGAACGGTTGGTTTGTAATCTTCTTCCATGAGGATTTTATGAGTACATAACGTAGAATCAATACCTTAAATATCAGCAACACTCCACGCGATCACCCTTTTGTACTCTTTTAAAACTTCCAAGAGCTTCTCTTTCTGACTAGTGGTCAGCGAAGAGCTTATGATGACAGGGAGTTGGTCCTCTCCTTGAAGGAAGGCGTATTCCAGGTGACTCGGGAGAACTTTCAGTTCTAAGGTAGGGGGTTCCTTGATTGATGGTTTTAGCTTGTTTTCTGGCTTTTGAAGCTCAAGAGGTTCAATTTCTTCCCTACGTGGATAAAAGGAAACAGCTCCAACCATCTCAATTTCTTCGTTGTCTCCTATTGTGTTGTTATCATCATTTATGAATTCGTTTAATAGATACTCATCAATGCAGCCATCTATGTCATCAACAAATTCATCAACTTCCTCAACAAAATAAATAGGGTGATCGTAGGAGGGGGAGTGACTAATAGAATCCTTGATGTCGAAGGTTAAGCTCTCGGACCCAACTCGTAAAGTGATTTTACCATCGTGAACATCGATAATGGCACGAGCTGTAGCCAAGAAGGGTCTTCCAAGGATTATTGGTACTGAGTTATCTTCCTCCATTTCTAAAATCACAAAATCAATTGGAAACTTGAATTCTCCTACCCTTACAAGAACATTTTCACAAACTCCAATGGGATATTTGATTGATCGATCGGCTAACTAAATACTCATTCTAGTTGGTTTCAGCCCTAAATATCCGAGTTTGAGGAACAAGGAATGAGGCATCAGGTTAATGCTTGCCCCAAAATCCGCCAAGGTATTTTTCATAGAAAGCGCCCCTATAGAGCAAGGGACGGTGAAACTGCCTGGATCTTCTTTCTTCTTGGGCAGGCCTTTCTGGATGATAGCCGAGCATTCTCCTCCTAATGATATCAACCCTTCAAGTTTCTTCTGATTAGATATTAACCTCTTGAAGTATTTTCTATGTTTAGGGATGTGATAGAATACGTCAAGAAGTGGTATGTTAACGGAAGCTCGTTTTAAATAAGACAATATTCTCTCATTATCTTCTTCAGCCTTTTGATTCTTCAGACGAGAGGGACAAGGAATCCGTGCGAGAGTTGGTTGCTGGCCAGGTGCTGGTGTTTGTGGAAGGGGATCGTGAGGAGTTGAAGGAGGTTCAGGAATTGCTTCATTTCCTAACACAGGTTCCCTGGTGGTGGGATTCTGGTCAGGATGCGGGGGATCCTTGGTAGTGATTCCTGATCGAGTAGTGATGGCGCAAGTTGGATCGTGATGAGCTTGGCCAGATTCGCTAATTCTTTTGTGGAGGTTGGCGAATTGACTCTCTAATTCAGCTTGCTGCTCTTGAATAAACCCCTCAAGACCTTTTAAGAGTGTGGCCCCTTCTATGGTAAACTACCCGAGTTCTTTTTCAAAGGCATCACGGATGGTGTATTCAGATCCCTCCTTTCCTTCAGTTTTCCATTTTAGATTGCCCCAAGGGTCGCATTCATCGTTTTGATAGAATGTGAGGAATGAAGGGTCACATAAATATCATGACTGGAGAGGAAGATGCTTTCTTGGCGTGTGTCATCACACTCATCACTTTCGTGTGGCCCTCCACAAATGTCGCATATAAGGTATGGGTTAAATAACCTTTTTGGTTCTGGCGATTTTGCGAGGTATGCAAGCTTCTCTTGTGCTTTCTTAATCCGATCATCGAAAGAAGATAAATTTTAATTTAAGAAAGTAGAGATACTTATTGCATTTACTGGCTCATTCCAATGGTTGTCTTGGTATTGAACGTATTCCTCAATGCGGTTCCATCCTTCTTCCACAGTGAGATTAGAAATTCTTCGGCCAGTTGAGAAGTCAATGCATTTTTGATCCTTTCGGGAGATATTGTCGTAAAAGATTTGAACAAGCAACCAAAGGTTGAAACCATGGTGTGGGGCTTGTTGAATAAGATCTTTGTAATGATTCCAGGAGTTAATGATAGATTCTCCATCTGTTTGATGGAAGTGAAGAATTTTGCTCCTAATAAATGCAGTTCTTCCAGGGGGAAAGAACTTCTTGGTGAACTTGGTTGTGAGTTGTTCCCATGTGAAAATAGACTTTGGAGGAAGCTTATCGAGCCAATCCTTGGCCTTGCCTTGGAGAGAAAATGGGAAAAACCGGAGTCTAGATGTCTCCTTGGATGCCCCGTCGGCATAGATAGCATCAACAATTTTTAAAAATTGTTTGATGTGGTGAATTGGGTTTTTGCTGTGGCATCCATGGAATTGACATGCATTTTGGATAAGCCAAATGTCAGAGGCATGCTATACCTCATTGACTTGTTCTGAAGGGTAGACAATGGCACTAGTAAATCCAGATGCAGAGGGGGAAGAGTATTCCCCGAGGGATTTTGCTTCAGGAGGATTGATGGGTCCATTGACTAGAGTGGCGGGAATTTCCTCGCCATGTTGGCTCAGATCGTCAATGATGATGGTTTCAGGTGATTGTGGGGAATGAGAGGAATCTTCGTCAGTTGTGACTTCATCAAAGTTGATGGAAGTGCCTTGAGGTTGCGAATCATGGAGAGCTTTTCTTCGCCTATTGAGCTCTCTTTCGGGTTCTATAAAAGGTTCAAGAAGGGTTTTGGTGGAACTGCTGGTCCTAAGTTGTCTAAGGGGGTTGGTAGGGGGAAATGACATTTGGTTATCACCTTCCATGATGAAAAGTGATGGGATTACGAACAAAGGTCATGAAGAAGGGGGATAGACTAAGAGAAAGCTAAAAAATGAGAAAAATTTACTTGATAGGAATCAAGCAAAGAAACCTAAACAAGGTGGACTACTAACTAGCTATTCTATTCCCCGGCAGCGGCGCCAAAAACTTGATATGCTTACGCAGCGCGTTCGGGGTCAAAGGAACTTCCTTTTCTTCGAGCAAGTTTTATAACACCCTAGGCAGTGAACCTAATCGTTGTAGTGTAGTATTAGGGTAAGCCACGGGTATTGATATCGTTCTCTAGGGGAATAGGAATGCTAGTGAGAAGTTACTACGCTAAGGTTGGGGTTGAGGAAGATTATTTTTTATCTTTTTATGTTTTTTAGGAATTAGAAAGGTACGAATCTCGGGGTTTGGATTTGGGGGTTGGTATTTCTACCGATTACTCTACTTGTCTAATTATCTAGTCTAAGGTGTATGTAGTCTATGTCTAATTATTGTGTGCTCGTATGATAGTTTAAAGATGTGTTTACTTAGGTTTTATTACTCCTTAATTATCTCCTATTGATGGTTGAATTGTCACGTCCTTATTCTTAATCGCGTTGTGTGTCTAAAGTCGTAGGGTATGCGTTTATCCCTAACTCTTTGAAACTACCAAAGGGTCTCGTCTACAAAATCTCTAGGAATTATAAACTCTAACTCTAAGGTACTCTTTGGATGATTTAGCCTACAACTACTCTAGGTGTTATAGTCCAAGGTTCACAAAGATTAATCAAGCATTAACTACACAACGAATGACCTATCGCATTACTAGATCATTAACAATTAAGATAAGAGACAACCAATCAATATTCAATAATTAAGTTTCATATTCCCTAAGCAAACACATAAGTAAATTAGCCGGACATGGAGAACATGCAAGCATACACACAAGTAATTGAAGACATAATTGAATTAATGAAGTAAAACACTTATCTTGGTGTAAGATAGGGTTTGGAACCCTAAAATACTGTACAAGAAAGCCTTGGTTCGGTTTAGGTTTTTACTCCAAAATACTACACAATAAAACTGAAAAATTTGGATTCTATATATAAGATTACAATCGCGACGGCGTCACCTTATGATTTGTGATGCCGTCGGGTCGCCGTCATTAGGGTTTCGTCTTGGCCACGTTAGTCTTGCGACGGCGTCACACACCTTATGCTTGTGACGCCGTCCCCTTCAGTCTCTGACGCCGTCTTGATCAAATCTAGGCCGTCTGAGTTGCGACGGCCTACTCTTTTAAAGCCTGACACCGTCACTTGAAAATAAGAAATTTGGCTACTGAGCCGTCACAGAAGTGCTCTGACGGCGTCGCAATTAACACCTGACGCCGTCCCTTTGTATTTCAGAAGCTTGAGTGTCTCGATTCTTGACTTTGGCCATTTTCTTCGTATATCCGCGCCTTTTCATCCAAATAAGTGCCATTCCAGCAATTTGCTTTCAAGAGACCTAAAAAGTGAAAAGGAACGATATTAAGTAATAACAGATACAAAAGTGATCAAATAAGGGCTTAAACGACCCCTCAAAAAGGTACATTTTAAAACCTTATCAATGCTTACGAACATGTGGATAACGTGGAATACATTGTCAGCTTATTTAAAATTCCAATAGTCTCAAACGATGCTGTCATGTTATGGGTGTTCCCTATTTCACTCACTGGAGCTGCTAAAAGATGGGTCGATAGATTACCAGCTGGGACCCTTAACACTTGGCCCCTCCTAAAAAAATACTTCATTCAAAAGTACCATCCTCCATCTAAGACTACAAAGCAACTCGAAGAAATCCACAACTTCAAGCAGGAAGGCGATGAAACATTGTACCAAGCATGGGAAAGATACAACGAATTACTATACAAATGCCCTACTTATGACCTTAATAGCCAGCAAAAGGTGAATGTCTTCTACAAAGGTCTAAACGTCTCCTTTAGACAAATGATCGATTCTCAAAGGCCAATACCTGGAATGACTCCAACAAGGGCCTTAGAAACTATTCAAAATATGGCTGACCACTCTCATAAGTGGCACAACGGAGGGAGCAATCAAAGTATAAGTGGAAGTGTTGGGATATGAAAGTGCTGAAGAATGACAAAGTACTGGAAGAAGTCAAAGTACTGCTAAAGAAAAAGTCAAAGTACTGCTGTCGAAGTCAAAGTACTGCAAAGCTAAAGAACTGCTATATTCGTTTATAGAAAGCTTTGTTATTCTAGAATATTCTTTGTATAGATTACTTGTCGTACAAGGTTACAAATTGTAAACCGACTAGGGTTATCCTTAAGCCTATAAAAGGACCCCTAGGTTGGCATTATAATAAGTGAGTGTGTTTTTAGAATCCTAAAGTACGAACGTGCATTATTAGAGTTTTAGAGAGTTCGATATTAGTATTTTAGAGTTGTTTAAGAATCTGTATAGTAAGCAGATTCAGAGTTATTAATAAAATCATTGAAAGTTAAAGTTGTATTCTTCTTAGCTTTGTTAAGTAAATTCTGCATACTTAATAGAGTTTGCTCAGTGTTTCATTGTTAATAACTTAGGATTTATCCGAGGTTATTAAACCCTTAACAAGCTATATAAGTTAGTTTGGTTAGAGTACATCGATCCAACAAGTGGTATCAGAGCTTGTGTGGAAATTCTGACTAAGAAGAAACCCTAAAACCTAGTTAACAACAAAAACCTAAAGATGTCGACTGAAGCTGTTCCACCACAATCCATCACCTCACTAAGAATACCAATCATTAAGAAGGGAGAATACGACCTATAGAGCATGAAGATGAGGCAGTACATTGCTATTACAGACCATGCACTATGGAATGTAATTGTCAATGGTAATGAAGTAGTTCCAGAACCTGTAGAGATTCCTGGACAACCTAAACCACCCAAAGCAGTCTTACCAGCAGCAACAATAAGAAATCAAGAGAAGGCTCTCAATATACTGTTGTCTGCTATTCCAGATGGTCATCTTCTTAAGTTCCATGATGCTAAAGATGCAAAGCAACTTTGGGCTGCTCTTAAGACAAGGTTTGGAGGTAATGATGCTTCCAAAAAGATGCACATAAATCTGTTGAAGCAGTAGTTTGAAACATTCACTGTTGGAGAAAGAGAAGGCCTTGATGCTGCCTATGACAGATTCCAAAATCTTCTCAGCATGCTGGAGCTGTACAAAGCAGAGGTTTCAGTTGAAGATGCTAATCTAAAGTTCTTAAGGAGTTTGCCATCGACATGGCATGTGATTGCTACAATGATCAGAGGACAACCTGGTTTGGATGTCATGGACTTTGATGATCTCTATAATCACTTGAAGGTTTATGAGCATGAGATGAATGGCCAAACAAGTTCAAAGTCTCACAGTATAGCCTTCTTGTCATCTAAAAAGAGAGGCAGTACTTCCACTAAAAGTACTGCTTCTCCTACTCAAAGTACTGTTGCTCAAAGTACTGTTGCCTACTCTACCCCCACCTTTGCTCAGCAAGCCACACCAACACCTACCATCCACTCAGATGAAGTCGTATGCTCTTTCTTTGCACAGCAAGCTACTTTACCTGTCACTTATGAAGAAGATCTCTCACAGATTGAAGAGGATGCTCTTGAAGAAATTGATATCAGGTGGCAAGTTGCTATGATCACTGCAAGGATCAAGAAGTTTATGAAGAAGACAGGAAGAGGCATTGACTTCAAGCCAAAACAAGGAATCACTTTTGACAAATCCAAGATTGAATGCTTCAATTGTCAAAAGACTGGACACTTTGCAAGGGAATGCAAGTTTGCTAAATATCAAGCAAACAGGATGACTGAGAAACCAAAGCTTGAGCTAAAAGAAATTCCTATTACTGAAACAAAAGCTTTGGTTGCTCAAGAGAATCTATCAGTGGTTGACTGGAGTACTGAGTTTGATGATGAACCAGTAACCTATTGTATGGTAGCTATGGAGGAATCAGTGGAAGATTGGAGCACAGCCTTTGATGAGGAACCTGGACATGCTGCTTTGGAATCCAAAGATGGTCTAGGAAGCTTTGATTGGAGCATGGAGAGTGAAGATGATCCTGTTCTACTTGCAATGGTAGCCACTTCACCAAATTCACCCACTATCTCTGAGGTATGTTCTAAGTGTAATGTTTTTTTTTATCAAAAAGTGCTTAATGATTATGTGACTGAAAGAGATAAGTATAGTAGGGCTAGGTCTGAGGTAGCAGGTTACCAAATTACTTTAGAGTCAATGGAAGCCAAAATAATAACTCATGAAAATAATGAAATGGCTTGGGCAGAAAAGTATGAACAACAGGATTATCAGTTAAAATTAAGTGAATGGAAGTTAAATTGTAAGATTTCTGAAATTGAGAAACTGACCAAGGAGAGAGATGAATTGCTAGCAAAATTTGCTGCTTGGAAAGAGTCTGGTCTTTCTCATGTTAGTTATGTTGAAAAATAGAGAAGAGCCTACATTAGAACTGGCCTAGGTTTTGGTATGGACTTTAATAGCACAGAAAACCCACCTAGTGATCAAGATGAATGTGATTTTGAGGATATAACCACTAGTGATGATGAACTCATTAATTATGTAGACACATCTAGTAATGAGGAATCAATTAGTGAAACACCTCCTGAATATAAGAAAGACAAAGGTTATCATGTTGTCCCTCATCCCACTGGTAGTCATCAACCTCTTAGACCAGATGTTTCTCATTTTGGAGTAGACAACCTAGAGTTTAGGAAAAAGCTTACTAGTCAATCTAGGTCTGAAACCCCAAAAGAAACTGTTGAAAAATCTAAGGATAATGATGTTAAAAGTCAAGCAGTACCTTCCACTCAAAGTACTGCTACACCTTCAGCAGTACCTTTGAGAAAACCTTTTCAAAATACTGCTAAACCTTTTAGGGATAACTTTGGTCATCATAACTCTAATCATTCATCTAGAAGACAGGATAGGTTTTGTCATACACATAAAGGAAGCAATTTTGGGAGTTTGGGTCAAAAATTGTGTTTTGTTTGTTACAGTCCTGATCACTTGATTAAGCGTTGTGACTTTCACTCAGAGTACCTAAGTAAATTCCCAAAGAACAGATCAACCAACCATAAGCCTAGAGAGAATAAAACAGTCTGGAATCACTCAAATAGGGTTAACCATAGCAACTTCTCACAAGACTATAGGTACCCTCACCAGAGAAGACCTTTTTCAAAACCTCCAGTATCTTCAAACACTTTCCAAGGTACTGTTAAGCCAAAACCAATACTTTCTCAAAGTACTACTCAGTTTTCACCAAACACCTTTTGGAATAGGAACCCTAGGAGATCAAATTACTATCAATTTAGAAGGCATTTTGTTAGGTCACTAAGTTTACAACACAAGCATCAATAGAAAGAGTATAGAGGAGAAGAGATCGGTTGAACAACACACAAACACACTATGCGTGGAAACATAAAGAAAGGTTAAGCGTATGCAAGGTGAAAGAGAGTGAATTGAACAACCAACCCTCAAGTGAGGGTTATTACAAAGTATTTATAGGAGAGGGAGCTAGGGCAACACTCCTAGTCCCTTCCTTTCCTTAGTGGACTTGGGCCTTGGCTTATGGGCCTTCTACATAAGCCTAAGCTAATAACAAACATAAAGGCCATATTAAGCTAACTATTACATATGAATCACTAACACTTGAATAAGGTTTAGGAGTGATTCCAACAATCTCCCCCTAAGTGTTAGTGATGAGTGAATGAGTGATAAACGTTGTAGGTGCTGATGTAATAGTAGCTTTGACGTCTTCTGACATTCTTCTTTCTTGTGAGAAGAAGTGTCTTGATTCGAACAATCTCCCCATTGTAGAGAAATTGTTTCTTTTGAAGTAATATGCTTTGACGTCTTCATTTTCTTTGTTCTTTAGTTCTTTGTTCTTAGAAAGTGATAGTATGTTGTGGTAATTTGCATCAGGTCTGCTTCGCTGCTCTAGTGTCTCCACGTCTTTCTCCAACATGCTCACATGCTCTTTAACGTTGGATTTCAGTTGATGAAGTTCTTTAAGTCTTTAAACTTTGTAGATTCTTTGTTGATGAAGAATCATTCTGACTTTATGTTGCCTTTGATTATGAGAGAACTTCCATATGTGATGTAGTTGGCATGAGCATGTGGAGAATCTGCACGATCAGTCTGCTCCAGAGCTTCCATAAGAAGTAAACATAAGAAAGGTTAGTAATAAGCGGATTCTGGCACTTACAAGTTTGAACTTCGAGAGTGTTAACAGCATAGTGTGAAAATACAACTCTAATTCTTACAAAGGCCGTTCCTGAACCGGAGTCCCACAAGTGAGATAACGCGATGTACCGAAGTACACCTACGGTTCAGATGAGTCGCTGAGGTACACCGAAGCATCACCTCACAACTGTAGACCATTTGAGACCACTAAGCGTAATCCATGGGGAGTTACCGAAGCGACCTGCTGTCAGGGCTGTTTGATGTTGACCCTGGCAGGAGTTTCCATTCAATCACTGAGGATCACATATGTGAACCTCTCATAAATGTTCTCGACAGATTGCTAGGATCTGTGTAGGACTCGATAACGTACCACTGTTGTTCTTATTGTTGAACAATAAGTGATGAAATGTCAAGTGTACCTAAAAGATCTTTTGATGAATCTCGTGGCTCTAGACTCAATAGTGCATTTTGGTTTTCCTGAGCGGAGACTAGGGAGAGGGTCTCCTACTTCAATACCAGCAATCTCTAAGAGAAAGCCGATAGTTCACATAGGGTTCCCTGTGAGAATGAAACAAGCTTCTGTTGAGAGAAACTTGAGTGGCTAAGAAGGTTTAGTGCATGCGTCATTGGGTCCATGACGACTTTTAATCTTCAATACCGGCGTCATCAAGTGACAACCAGTAGCATATGAAATGAACCCGGTGTCTGCCCTAAGTTGAATAATCTGGAGGGCTATTTCTTTTAACCCTTTTCTTTGCATTTCTTTTTAATTCTTCAACTCCTTCTTTCTCCGATTCTCATTTTCTCCTTTTTATGATCATTCCTAAGGACTTCTAATTCTAACTATTGGTAGTATCCTTGGGTAGATCCCTCCAGCTCTGGCGGATCATAGGACGGTTATTCCTAACCTTAGTCACCTTATAACTCCATTGCCATAAAACCATTTTCATGAAAATCTCTCGAAGTGTTTGTAAATGAAAAACATGTTTGAACATTCTAAGAGTTTTAGATTTTCAGAAATACTCCCCCTCAACATGTGCTTAAGAGTTTTGACAGAAATCTACACTATGAGGAAAGAGCGCGCACTTTTTGAATTGATTGCCTCAAGATAGACAATTCCCCGAGGGACACGGTTACGTTGCATAGTTAAAGAGTTACATTGTCAGCTTTTAGGTGACAACTAGCTCTAATAACCACCTTGAAGGTGTGGACAAACCTCGAAAGGTTGTCAAACCCGTCAAAGTTCATGTCTATCAAGAGCTTCTCGAATAGGTATAATTTACTTGGATAAGTCTTTGGAAGACAAATCTTTTCAATGTATGACTGTTCAGATCCCGTCAATTCATGGGTTAAGTCTTTTCACATGACGATTCAAGTAGCAAATCAACATATTTCTTATCACAATAATTTTCTCCCCCTCAAAAATGGCATATAAATGTTATTTTTGATAACGTTTTGATAATAAATATGACCATTTTGAGTTTTTTGGGAAGATTATCACGAAGAACAAGTTGTTTGAACAAAGATTTTAGCAAATACTCCCCCTCAACAAGTAATACTAACTTTTGAGGTTTTGAAAAACGTAAGGGGAAGTACTTGTTCTTTTGAGCAAAACCTTGAAAAATGAAAGGTTTGATAGGTTTTACTCAAAAGTAAGAAGCTTTCGCTCCTTTTATAGGATTGTGGCACTGAAGCGTACCACATGGTCCTTTCATTACAAGAACGGGTTGTACACTGTTATGTGTGCACAAGCCATTGACAATATAAAATCACACATCCAAAATAATATGAAATAGAAGCAGTTTAAGGGGTACCAGGTAGTCCAGTAATATCACCAGGAATGCGAACAGGGCGTTGATAGCCGGTGAGAGTAATCCTGGGATGACCACCTACAAAGCTCTCCAGAGTTCTGAACTGGTCCCTTCTGTACAACCTTTCATCGATCATAGTGATGATCCTCTTCACATCCCGTCTTTCCTGAGAATTCCATCTCTTCTTCGACCTGATGCCTTCATGTATCTCCTTTAACCTATAAGCCAAGCCATCCCGAACCTTCTTCAAAGTGTGATCCCCAAACTTGTAAAGATCTCTACACGCCATCAAGCAATTTCGTTGAAGTTCGCTGCGATAAACTACTCCGAATGGTTTACTGATGAGGGTGTATTGTGGAAGCTGGTTGATGTCGAGAAATTCTAGCTAAGGTCTGGTGAAGTTGACACGGGTCTGATATGATTCAACAGCCAGTTGTAAGTCTTCTACACGTTCCTTGATCACGATGCTTATGATGAAGATAAGTAATGACTTGATGAATTCACGTTGAACTTCAGTCGAGAATTGTCTCATGCGTCCCTGTACTTTTGCAAGATACATATCTTCAATGTCATTGAGAGACAAATTCTCAAAGTCCGCTTCACAGAATGCATAATCTCTTTCGTCTTGTCTTTTGACCAGGATATTCTTTAGGAAAGTGTAGTCCCATTTAGACGAGAGATCAACATGCTTAATAGCAACGATCCCTTTAGTACTATACACTGCATGTAGAGACTTTCGAACCTGGCAGCTTTTGTAGTAGATTCGTCGGCGTTCTGGCCAATGGTGAATCCCGTACATTGCATCGACGTCATACTGTCCCACACTGTTAGAAAACAAGTGAGTAGCCTTTTCTTTGATGGCTATGCAGTTGGAGTATATGGATGCCGGGAACGAAAGTGTAAGTGATGTAGCGTATTTCCTTGAACCATCGCCACCGTGTAGAAGGAATTCCAAATTTTTGTTGAAGAATTAGCGAAATGGAATCTTAGGCTGATCTGGTTGGCCAATTGTTGGTAGAGGTTTAGACCAATCGGTGTAGTATGGAGCGTTATCTCGTTTGGTAAAGTCAATGTTTGCTTCAGGGTTGAGCCAGTCAATGTTGTTAGACATGGCTCGTGCTATGTTTTCAAGGTGATACTCAACCTCGATGGCACTTTCTGAGCTGTCTTTTAGTAGTTGAAAAGCTTCATTCTTGATTCGTTTCAACTCTGATTTCATCATCTTCTTCACTTGGAATTTTTCTTGCAGTAACTTTGCATGCTCCAATGTACTACCGTCTTCCAGATCTTGACCTTCAGATGGATAGGGAGTAGAATTAACAAGTGTAGAAAACCAGTCGTATTCATCAGTGTCATCCTCGTCTAGCCATGATACGACGTCAGCCTTGTGCACCTTCTTCTTCTTTTTCTTAGGCCTAGATGAGGATTCTGGTTTCTTAACTTTGTCGGGAGAGGTAGGTTGTTGTTGGGGCTCACGGACTTCCTCATCGTCACCACCCGTATACTCAAAATGATCATCGATTTTCTGAGACTGGGGTGGTAACTCAGAATCCTGAGGTTTGTCAGTAGAAGAGCGAGGAGGAGATCTTTGTAGAGCTGGAGTCCTTTGGGGTGGAGGTTGCATGGAGGATGATTCACCAGACTTCTTCGGGCATTTAGGCTCTTTATCTTTATCCTTATCTTCATCGTCTCTTGGACGCTTGGGCCTTTCAGCTTCTTCTCTGCATGCTGATTTAAGTTGGTATTCCAGCAATGCTTCAAACAATTTACCTTCGTAAGAGGCAAATGTTGCAGATCGTTTAGACATTTGAGCTACGAGCCTGGAAACCAATTCAGCATCTGAGAATATTATGGGATCAACTGGGTTGATGTTTACATGCATTGGTGTTGATCTTATAGTTTGCTTGGCCAGATGCAATAGATTCGGATAGAGTTGTTTGGTAAACATCTCCTTTGTAACTCCAGGAACGATGTTAAGAAGGTACTTATGAGTGTAACCTTTGATCATCTTGTTCATTTCCCCTTGAGGATCACGTTGCATGAACTTCTGGATGTATTCCCTTTCTTCTTTCATCTTGTCATTCTCGTCATGAAGATACTGTACCTGATCAGCGAGAAAATTCAGCTTTCTGTAAAGCACGTCTTTCTTTCTGACCTGCTTGACAGCTTTAACGATTCTAGTCTTAGCATGAGAGATCCAAGAGTCCTTAGGCTTCTTCACTGATTGAGATGTGGATCAGGTTGATCTTTTGGATGATGGTGGTGAAAAGTGAGAGGATGAATCTGATGATGAAGAGTCCTGAGGAGGTTCAGGGTCCTTAGGAGGTTCAGAAGTTTTCTCCTTGGAACGAGTTGGACTGTTGAGAAGATAATCATCATAGTTCACTTCGTCATCTTGTCCAGTTTTAGCTTTTTCTTCAGCCTGAATCCTAGCATCTTCATCTGCTTTAGCTTGAGCTGCGGCCTCTTCATCAACTTTAGCTTGAGCTGCAGCTTCTTTATCAGCTTTTTCCTTCTCTGAATTTTCAGTTTCTGGTTCCACAATGTCATGCTCAATAGAATCCTCTTGTTGCGTTTGTTGTTGCTCAAGAGTGGTGGCACCAGTTCCCTTATCGGGTTGATTAACCGCATCAGGAATTGGTGTGGATTGAACATCACGACTTCACCCTCCGGGGCCACCCATTTGATCCTTTGCAAACTCTTTCGCAACGTGTTGGAGTCTAACGAATTTGAACTTCCTCATGTAATCAGTATCCAGAGGCTCTTCATCATAGCTTTCTTCTTCGTGCTCAGTCGCTGGGGTTTTTCCTTTTCCTTTGTCAGCTGGTGGACTGGGAGGTTTAGGTACTGATGAAGTAACATCGGTTGCAGTTTCAGAGTATAAAACCTCATTGTCTGATTCGGTTTCATCAGAGCTTTCATCCACTAACTTTCTTTGCGGTTCAGACTTGGGAATAGGAATAGGAACAACTTCCTTAGATGGAACTTTCCTTTTGTGTGGAGGTTTCCTCTTAGGGAACTTCCTTTTACTCTCAGTGCTTGCAGCACTTCCTGCACTTCCTCTTCTGGTTTTCCTTGTGGGGGTGCCAGAAGACTTGTCATCGAGAAAACTGACTTTGTTTTCTTCAACTGCCACCAGATACCTTTTGTATGTGTAGAGCTTTTTGATTTCATCAGACAGAAGGTGATCTGGTAACACAGCACCCTGTTTCTTTGTTGTTGATTCCTTGAATCTGACAGTTAGGGTAGGTTCAGACAACATGTCGTGATTGTTGGGGTCATTGAGTCTCTTGGGGATATCAGGATTGAGTCCAAGAGCTCTTTGGATCAGCAGTTTTGTATATCTGATATAAGGAATCTTTGAGCCAAGCTTTTTGAGGAATGACATCATGTCATCCCATATCAGAGCTTCAATTTCGATGTGCTTCATGTTGATCAACGCCCAAAAGATCCGCAGTTCCACGAGCTTGGGATGCTCATAGCCACTGTCACGACCGGAAACAGATTTAGTGATGATGATGTAGAGAGTTCTCCAGGGTTGAGGAATATTCTTAAGATCCACGTATGAATGCTTAGAGATTACTCCTGTAGCTTCGTCATAACCAATGTCGATCATGAATTGTAGAACAGTCTCTTCAGTTGGTGCAGCAACGTATTCGGTTGGCTCGATGTCGGGAATGAGGAGAACAGTCCTTAAGTCTGCAGGTGTGATGGTGACTTGTTTGTGGTTAAGAGTCACTGTCACAGCATTCTGCCCTTTGATCTTTTTCATTGTGTTCCAGAACTGATGAATGTAGATCTCCGGCACGGTAGCAGAATTGGAGAGCATATTCTGATAAGGATGATTCTTCAGAATGTCTACAGCAATTAAGCAAGAAGACTCTGAGCAGGTGAGGGTTTCAAAGTCAACACGAAGGTTGTTCTTTCCAATCTTCATCGGATAGCCATTTGGGAAGATATCAACAATGGTGAGAACATTTGGTGCATCCAAATTCATTTGAGCGTCCATGTCGTGATCTGAAATAAATTTAGCCAAAAGAACCAACATATCGAAAGACATTGTGTTAGTCAACAGATGGTTTTATTGTCTGATTATTGAATGTGCTATGTCGATGATTGTTACGAGTCCAAAGTCACTTGTTTGTCCAATAGTCCAATGACATCGTGATAAGTTTCGTGAGTTAGTTAACTTTAAGTTTTAAAGTTTATGTTATCACTTATTTTTCACAACATATCAAACGATTAAGCTTATTAGTGACATTATTGGTTTCGTGACGTTATGATTTATTTATTTACAAGTTTGCACGCGTAACAATTCATGATTAAGGTTAAACAAGGCTTAGGCGTAGAAATGGCAAGCTTATGCGTAAACAGAAGAGGTACACGCGTAAACGCAAGCTTATGCGTAGGATCCTGACTTACGCGTAAGAAATATTACGCGTAGGAAAAGAGGACCTTATGCGTAGAGCTTACGCGTAAGCGCATATAAAACCTTACGCGTAAGGCTTACTCGTAAGAGTAGACCTTATGCGTAGAGGTCACTATTTACGCATATCCTTCACAGGATACGCGTAGTCCCATATGTAGAACCTTACGCGTAACAGTTACGCGTAAGATTACTCTTACGCATAACCTTCTACGCGTAAGGTGATCCTTATGCGTAGATTGCTAATAACCTTGATTATGAATTTTCACTTGTAACAAACCTGAAATAAGTTCATCATAGTATCAATATTAACGTACACATTCATTCTATAACAGATTTAATCACAAATACACATTCAAACAGTTATGTGGAAAAACCCTTACGCGTAAGACTAAACCCTAAAGTTCATGAATTACGCGTATGATATCTAGCCATAGGAATTGCACCAATGTTTTTCTGGGAGGTCTAAGAAGTATAGTAAGTTGTCCTATCCAAGTTTTAACATGAAAATCAAAGCCAATCAAGAATACCCAAATCTTATGAACATAAACCCTAGTTTTCAGTTTTGATGCACTTGATGTTTCTGGGTAATTTCTGGGCTTAGATATGATCAATTAATCATGAATACAACATTATCCAACTATCTTTTTCACCAGAAACATTCACATATGAAAACCCCCAAACTAACGCATAAACCCTAATTCTCAATCTCATTCAATTAGTGTGTCTGGGTGAATTTAAGTGATAGAAATAGTTTCAAGATGATAAAATAAACATTTTGACACTATCAGTTTAACCAAAAACACACAAACATGATTACGTGTTCATACGCTTATCCGTAGAACACAAAATCACCCATATCTCACGTTTTAACCGTTGGATTTGTAAAAAATTCAAAACCATTGTTTGTAAATACGTTAAGATTATGAAACCACTTACAAATTGATGATCAAGAACTCGGATTTGCATATTGAATTTTAGGCGTAGGATTGGTTAGGTTAAATAATAAATGTGATGAATTTAATGAGTTAGGTGGAGTGTTTTTATAAAAAATAACTTTAAGGTTTTGACAGTTTTAGCCCCTCCACCTTTTCCATTTTCATCCAATGCCTTTTAACTTCCATTTTGGTTACCAAACGGAGAATATTTGGAAATAACTTTGACGACACTCCCCCTCGGCTTAAGAAATAATGAAGTTTTAAAAATTTCAGTCCAAGGAGTGTCAGTGAACCAGAAATGTGACCACCATTATTTAAAGAAACAACCGGGAATAGATAACATGCAAGTACAAGGTTTTATGAAACTGGAAAATGTTTGCTTTCTCCCCCTCAACACTTGATTGGAAAAATACTGAATTTTGAAAGATTTGAGTGTTGACGGAAGATTTGTACTTGCCATGTTGAAAGAAATAAAGATAGAAGAATATTTTTGTTGTTTTTATCAGATTTTATATTTTTGTATTTTGTTTTTTGATAGTTATTTACAAAAGATGTTTTGGTGTTTGACTGGTTTTTAAGAATGTTTTAAGATTTCATCCAGTTCCTCTTGAGTCAAACACCGCATACCAATCCGGTGGACCAACTCATTAAACCTAGCAGGAGCTAAGGCTTTGGTGAGAAGATCTGCCAATTGGTATTCTGTACCCACGAAGTATAATTCAACTGTACCCTGTTCCACGTGGTCCTTGATGAAATGATATCGAAGATCGATGTGCTTTGACTTTGAGTGTTGAACTGAGTTGCACGAGATCGCAATAGCACTTCGATATTCGCAATACATCGGTATTCTGTCAAATACGTAACCATAGTCTTTGAGTTGTGTTCTCATCCAAATGACTTGAGCACAACACGCCGACATGGCTACATATTTTGCTTCTGTTGAGGACAGCGATGTACAATCCTGCTTCTTCGATTGCCAAGACACCAGTTTGTCACCAAGAAATTGTAGTGCTCCTGAAGTACTTTTCCGAGAGTCTAAGCATCCTGCGTGGTCAGCGTCTGAAAAAGCTATTAGTTCAAAACCAGAATCCTTCGGATACCAGATCCCCAAGTTAATGGTTCCCTTTATGTATCGGAGGATTCTTTTAGCCTCTGAGAGGTGGGTTTCAGTTGGTCTCGACTGATAACGGGAGCAAAGATATACGGCAAAGACAATATCAGGTCTGCTGGCTGTTAGATACATGAGAGACCCAATGATACTATGGTATTTTGTAGGGTCAACCAGTTTCCCATGCAAATCAGCGTCTAGCTTCTTGGTATGTGACATTGGTGTGGCATAAGTATCACAGGTATTCATTCCAAATTTGTTCAGAATTTCAAGGGCATATTTGGACTGACTTAGAAAAATACCACGGGGTGATTGATGAACTTGCAGTCCTAGAAAGAACGTAAGTTCACCCGTCATGGACATTTCAAAATGTTTCTTCATTAGTTTTGCAAAAACGATTGAGTACTTTTTATGTGTTGACCCAAAAATGATGTCATCCACGTAAATTTGAACAATTAAGATATGTTCCCCGTGATATTGTATGAAATGAGTTGGGTCGACCGAACCTTTGGTGAAATTATTGGCAATGAGGAAGGATGATAACTTATCGTACCAAGCTCGAGGAGCTTGTTTGAGACCATACAGAGCTTTGTTCAGTTTGTAGACATGGTTCGGGAACTCAGGATCAACGAATCCTTCTGGCTGGCTGACATAAATTGTTTCTTTCAGTTGCCCATTCAGAAAAGCAGTTTTGACGTCCATTTGAAAGACCGTTATGTTCATATGAGCCGCGAACGCGAGAAAATCTGAACAGCCTCAAGACGAGCAACCGGAGCGAATGATTCTTCAAAGTCAATTCCCTCTTCCTGTCTATAACCCTTAGCCACCAGACGTGACTTATTTATGATTACGTTCCCTTCAGCATCCAATTTGGTCTTCCAAATCCATTTGAGACCAATGACGTAGACCCCTGTTGGTCTTTCAACCAGTTCCCATACTTCAAGACGTTTGAATTGGTTGAGTTCTTCTTGCATGGATTCAATCCATTTGTCTTTTGTCATTGCATCTTTAATGTTTTAGGTTCAGATTGGCATACAGTGAGAGCATAAATGCAGTGTTCACCATCTGTGTGAAGACGTTGTCTCGTAACGACTGGTTGATTCGGGTTGCCAATAATGTTCTCAAGAGGATGGTCTTTTGTCCAGCGATGTGTAGAGGGTTGATGTTGATATACATTATGCAGATTTTGAGGATTCAAATGGTTTGTTGATGATTCCGCGACATCAGGTGCAGCAGTTTCATTGGCAAACGGGTTAAAGAACGCATTTGGATCAAAATCTGCAGGTGAGGGTACTTCATTAAGAACATCAGCAGCTGGTTCAGCGTCGTTGGAAGCAGTTTGTTCAACTATTGTTGTAGAGTCAACTGGTGGTGCTTCTTCAACAGTAGTTGTTGTAGCAGGTGTATCAGGTATAAGAGTATTATCAGGTTGAGCAGCGGAAACAGCGGATACACCTGGAGCACGTTCATCAATATCGTCACTGAACAGAGGAGTAAATAGTGTTTCCATTTGTTGACGTGTAAGCTGGGGGCTTTGTTCAGCTGATGATAGGGTTTGAGGGAAGTTTAAGCGGTTATGACCGGGTTCCAAGTTGTTATACTCAGAAGCCATTTCTGTAAGTTCATCAAAATTAGCATGAATCGTTTCCATAACCTGCTTTGTACGATGATTCCAGATCCGGTAACGTTTTGAATTCTCACAGTATCCAATAAATACTCCAATGTCAGCTTTGGCTTTGAGCTTTCCAAAGTCTTCACGATCATTATTTGGGTAGCAAAGAGATCCAAATACATGAAAGTGTTTGAGATTCGGTTTTTTGTTGTGGATAAGCTCGAAAGGTGTTTTGTTGTGGCGTTTTGTGATCATTGAACGGTTTTGAGTATAGCATGCAGTTGATACAGCTTCTGCCCATAAGTAATCTGGAAGTTTAGCATTAATTAACATTGTTCTTGCAGCTTCCACTAACGTTCGGTTTCATCTTTCAACAACTCCGTTTTGTTCTGGTGTCCGTGCAATAGATGTTTGATGCTCTATTCCCATTTTCTCATAAAATTCTCGAAGAGTTTGGTTCACAAATTCAGTTCCTTTGTCTGTTCTGATTTGGAGGACGGTGTTCCGGAGCTGAATTTGAATTTTCGTGAGAAAGGTGATGATCATCTGTGGAGCTTGGTCTTTGCTTCGAAGAAAGTAGACCCAAGTCCATCGTGAATAGTCATCAACAATTACTAAGATGTAGCATTTGCCATTGATCATTTGTACGTGCATCGGGCCATACAAATCCATGTGAAGAAGATGAAGCACATGCTGAGAGCTGTGTTCCATCTTTGAAGGAAAATGAGCACGAGTGCTTTTCCCTTGTTCACAAGCTGAGCAAAGGTGATCTTTAGAATACCAGAATCATGGGAGACCTTCAACAAGTTTGTGTCGAGCAAGGTTGGTGATGGTTTGAAAGTTTAGATGTGAGAGACGACGGTGCCATAGCCAAGATTTTGTAGATGTAGCCTTTGAGAGTAGACATATGGGAGATGAAGCAACCATGTCTTGCATTGAGATTGTGTATAGACTAGAACTGCGAGAGCCAGACATAAGATCATTTCCTTGTAGATCACGAATGAAACAAGTTTTCTCCCTAAAAGCAACTTCCAAATCTCCATCACAGAATTGACCGACTGAAAAGAGATTGTGACCGAGGCCTTCCACATAATAAACCCTGCTAATTTCAATATTGCCATTGATATAATCTCCGTAGCCCATGATAGTTGCGAAGTGATCATTCCCGAATCTGACAGTGCCTATGAACTTTGCATTAAAGCTTGATAACAGTTTAAGATTGCATGTCATGTGTCGGGAACATCCGCTATCAACAATCCAAAGAATGATCTGTATCACCTGCATTACACACAGACGACACAGATGGAATAGAAGTAGATGTGGAACCCGAAGTGTTAGAGGGATCCGAAGCAGTTATAGTAGACATACATACATCAATCACTTTAGGCATCCATTTGAATCCTAGTGTAGTATGTAACCATTTTTACCATCTCCAACTAGTATTTGCCTTAGTCTTAATGAAAGCACTAGGTGGTACTACAGTCTTTGGAGGTGATACTGGAGCTACAGGGATATCAATGCGTTTCTTGGAATCTAAAGAGGGCGGTCTACCAAGCACAGACTTAGAATGATTTGTGGGCCTAGAGGTATTCCGAGTCATATGATTCCTTAATCGAGAAATGATAGCTTTAGCAACACATTTGTCATGACAATCAGAATTCATATTTTTACGACAAATAACACAAGATGCATCAGACTGAATATCAAAAGTACTTAAAGGTTTAGCATTCGTTACATAACTTTTTCTATTACATTTGTCAGACGTAATATCTAAAGTAGGTGCAACATGAGTCTTATTCAAAATCCTAGGGTGTTCTTCTACTTCAGCATTCCTTATTGATCTTTTCTTAGGTCGCAACTTCCTATTCTCCCTTGTATTGCTCCTAGGCTTTGAAGTGCGGACATTAGGAAAAGAAGCAATTATTCATGTTTCAGTAGAGGGAAGCACATTAGTATCTTGTGATTTGGCAGTAGGCATTCTAGGGTCATGATTACTAAGTGTTACAGGTGCTATTCTCTTAATCACGGTAGGCGGAAGTTGTTCATGCTTTCCTAACATTTCTCTTAACTTAAAGATAGTGTGCACCAATTCT
Organism: Chrysanthemum seticuspe; assembly: GCA_019973895.1. Classification (NCBI taxonomy): domain Eukaryota; kingdom Viridiplantae; phylum Streptophyta; class Magnoliopsida; order Asterales; family Asteraceae; genus Chrysanthemum; species Chrysanthemum seticuspe. Next base: position 159,311,727 of record BPTQ01000002.1, read on the forward strand.
TGATTTTCAGAACGAAGGTTGCCAGAAAAATTCATGACTTCTCTAGTGTGTGCAAGATAATGATCAAGTTCGTTTGATGCTTCATCACGAGTCTTTTTGAGTAAATCAAATATGACACCATATTACTGTTTAACTTTTGAAAGTTCTTGTTCATATTTTGAGATTTGACACTTGAAAGACACGTTTTGATCATCCAGTTGCTTAATTTTAAAATCAAATGGTTTTGATTTCAACTGGTGGATTTTGTTTTGCAAAGCAAGTTCATGATTTTGACAATCTTTTTGACACCATTGAAGACGACGTGTTGAATTTGAAAGTTCGTTTAACAGTCGTTCATTTTCAGCTTTTAAAGACTTGATTTGAAGCACATTATCAGTATTCTCAACAATTACAACAGAATTAACAGTATCAGCAGAGATATAATCAGATGCATATGGCAGAGAATGCAATAACACAGCATTATAGACATCAGCACAGATAACATCTTCCAAGAGTCGATCAACATCTTTTCGTAACATTTTCTTTTTATGTTTGGTGTTAGAAATAGATGTTTCTGTTTTCTCGAAAACGACTTTCATCAATCCAAGTTCCTTATGAAAATCCCGTTCCCAATATAATGCACAGTTTTTCAAATTTTTAACATTGGGTAAAAGTCTTTTCTGAAAAATGTCTCTTTGTTCTCGCGCTAGAGGCGATTGAAAATGTTCAACTTTTATCTCAGAATTAAATTCAATCTCACATTCTAAAAGTTTGAGGTCAGCCATGAAAAGGTCAAAATATCTAAGAATTTGACGATTTTCAGGTTTTGAATTTACTTCACTGATGGAAGGTAAATGACCATAAATTTGTGCATAATTTGGTTTGGGATTAACATTAGAAGACTCAGACGTTCTTGTGATAATCCTTGGTGTGTTAGAAGAATCCTTTGGTGGGACGAAAGTGATCGCTTGTGAATAAGTAAAAGGTTTGTTGTAAACAACTTTTTCTAATTTTGATCGACTCTCGTCTTCTGCATCTAATTCCTCTTGACGATGATATTGAACAACACTCATAACAGAATTATCAATTTTAAATTCTGCACTGGAAACTTCAGGATTTGGTTTGAATGCTTTAGTTGAAAGCTTAGGTTTGTAATCAGCAAGATTCGGTCCATATCCTTCTGGATTGGGTTTTAAAGTAAACTTTTGAATAGCTATGACTGACTCACCATGTTTGTAAACAACATTTCGAAACTCTTTAAGTTTGTTTTGCAAGCCGATAATTTCTTCAAGATGGTCATCTATTCGTTTCGTTGAATGCTTTTTGTATTCAGAGAACTGTTTTTGACAATTTAACAACTCAGCCTTAGCTTTTTGATTTTCCAAGGTGAGAGCGTTAATTTGTTGTTTATGTTCATGTTTCAGTTGTTCTCTTTCAGACAACAAAACATTCTTCGAAGCGGCTAGATCACGCATCTGTCGTTCTAAATATTGTTCGTTTTTATGAGATTTTGCAAAAGCGGCTTCTAAACCTTTTTTACGGTTTTCTTGATTTTTGAAAAAGTTGAGTTGCATTTTTAAGCATTCAATATCCTTGGTTAACAGTGCATTTTTACTTTTTAATTACTGATTTAATTCACGACATTTTACCATTCGGGATTGTTGGTCTTTAAGTAACAGATCAACATCTGGACTAGGCAAAGGTTCATCGTGTTCAACGTGAGACACAACATGATCATTATGCAAATCCTCAAGTATAACCACGGAGTCAATTTGAGTATCAAAGGAAACCATAAGGTCATCTTGATCATCAAATGTAACTACTGGGTCTAGTTGAAAATTGTCAGAATGAGATGTGGACGACTCATTTTGAACATTCTGAGCCTTGCCAGATTCAGATGTTGGCGTAGATATTAGATCATTAATGATAATTGTTTGTTCAGGTACCTGAGACAAGCCATCAGTGTCATACACTGGGCCTGTATCACTCATGTGTAGAGCTTGCATTTGTGCCATCAACATCACTGCTGCATTAGCCTGCAAGTCTTCCATGTCATCATCAGAATCTGCATCTGCCATAAAGCTCTGTTCCTTGTTGTTAAGAGTTCAACCGGCTTCATCCTTAAGAGCCAAGAGTAAAGCCTCTTTGAAATAAGCACTGCCTCTTGTCCTCGGCTTAGGACATGCATTAGCCAGATGACCCTTTTCATTGCAGTTATAACAACGAAGACCATTAACCCCATTCTAAGCATTCCCCTATTCAACCACTTGAGCTCTATGTTGTTGTGGAGCACCCTGGTTATTCCTTCCAATAGCATTAAACCCTTGACCACCTCCCATCTGACGACCATAACCACGATTCTGAACTTCAACACGTCCATTGTTTACAACAGCTTGATTCCTTGTGTTGGATGAGGAACGAATGCGATTGTTGGATTTGTTTGTATACCGACCGAAGGCTTTAGCAATCATAACAAATCCTTGTTGCAATTCATCGAAAGCAGCAGAGTCCTCATCAGCTTCACTATAAAGTGCTTGAGCATTGTTGTTGTTGTATGGAACCAATTGAGTTTGTTGAGGTTGTTACTGTGACTGATCATGTGGTGTGATGGTTGAAGTTGGTTGAGGGGCTGGTTGCTGAGCTGTTTGAGGAGGAAGATTAGTTTGAGCCCACAAAGCAAGTTGTTGATTATCAGGAATTGTCTGTGAAGTCGGGAGTCCACGGATAGTCCTTTCTTTGTCAACTTCTTTTTGGTGAGGCTTCAAATAGTCGTACAACAATCCGTATGTAGCATGATGAAGTTTCTTAGCTTGACGGAGAAAAATGACATACTTCTCCCATTCCGGACCAAGACTACTTAGGAACTTAGTGTTGACAGCAATTCGAGGCATGATGATGTTGTGTTTGTCCAAATCATTAATGATGTCTGAAAAGCGATGATGATATGACTCTAAAGTCTCTCCTGGTTCAATCATGAAGTATTCATAAGCCAAGTAGATTTTGGATTCCATGTCTTCCTGATTGAGTGTTGTGCCTTCCATTAGAAGATGAATATGTTCCCACATTGCTTTAGCTGTCTTTTGAGCATCAACACTTCGAAGGATCGGATTGGGTAGTCCCAAAAGGATGTATTGCATTGCTAGTTCATCGGCTTCAAAGTGTAGAAGTTCATCACCATTGAGGTCGGAGATAGTTGCAATGTTGGAGACAGCATCTCTTGGTGGATTGGCATCTGGATCTGCGGGTGTGATAATAGTAGGCATCTGAAATGGACCTTCCATAATGACCTTCTTTAAAAACTTTCCATGTGGCTTCTTTAGATCACAAAACCTAAAGAACCTTATCACCCATTGATCATAATTTCCGAGAGTTAGCATTGGAGGTTTATCAAGTGAGCCAGCTTCATGAATTTATTGTTGGCTACTTAAGGCTTCACACATCTTGCCAAACCATGTCGGTTCCTTCATAGTATTCCTGGATGGATGTTGATTGTAGAAGTTTGTGTAAGGTTGTACTTGAAGACTAGGTGGTGGTTGAACCATTTGTGGTGGTGGAATTGCTCCAAATTGTGGAGTATGTTGTTGATTAAATTGTTGTTGATAAATTTGTTGTTGATGATTAAATTGTTGATGTTGTGGACTTAGTTGTTGTTGTTGTTGATGATAAGTGTAGGGAAAATAGTTAGAGTATGGTGGTTGTGACATGTTGAAAAACTTGTGTTGTTAAATGGATCTTTGTAGTTGAATGAAATGTTGTTGATGAAGTATCCTTAGGCGTAGAAATCATAGAAAAGCCAAGTACCACTTATGCGTAAAAACACCAAAGTTACGCGTAACAGCAAAAGTTACGAGTAGGTTTAGCTTACGCGTAAGTAAGGATAAAACGCTAAAGTTATGCGTAAACAAGAAGTTAGGTGTAGAAAACTTAGGCGTAGGATTACCTTATGCGTAAGACAAAGCTTATGCGTAAGATGAATCTTAGGCGTAAAAATTTCTACGCGTAAGCTTATGCTTATGCGTAATTTTAGGGTTTTGCCCAAATGATCTTTTACACTATCACAGTGCGAAAGATATCCAAAGTCGACGTGTTTGCAGGCTTATCCAAGCAAGAAAACACAGAGTAAACCACGAAAACTGAAGATCAAACCAAGGGACAGTTACGCGTAGTTTTAGGGTTTTGTTATGCGTAGAACTCCTCCTAAAATGATTTTAGCCCAAAGATGTTTCTAAACCAGATTTTTGTGATGAAGTATCTTCAATATCACCAAAATAACACAAAAGTGTGAAACTTGATGATTCAAAGCTTATAAAACAGTTATGCGTAGAATGATACCCTCGTAAAAAACCAAGCTAGAAAACGATGATCCACACGTAAAGGTTGAAACTTTTTGCCAAAAACAGATATTTTAACACCTAAAAACATTGAAAGGACAAGAATCTTGGATTAAAAAGTGTAAAAAATCAGTTTTTAAGCGTGACCAAGTTGGAACCGTTGTTACGCGTAAGACCAAAACTCACTTTAACAACAAACGATTCACCCAACTAGTTGGCGATTGATACCACTGTTAGGTCACTAAGTTTACAACACAAGCATCAATAGAAAGAGTATAGAGGAGAAGAGATTGGTTGAACAACACACAAACACACTATGCATGGAAACATAAAGAAAGGTTAAGCGTATGCAAGGTGAAAGAGAGTGAATTGAACAACCAACCCTCAAGTGAGGGTTATTACAAAGTATTTATAGGAGAGGGAGCTAGGGCAACACTCCTAGTCCCTTCCTTTCCTTAGTGGACTTGGGCCTAGGCTTATGGGCCTTCTACATAAGCCTAAGCTAATAACAAACATAAAGGCCATATTAAGCTAACTATTACATATGAATCACTAACACTTGAATAAGGTTTAGGAGTGATTCCAATACGTTTCAACTCAAAGAAAGTATCTAGATCAAGAGACTCTACACCAGAAGTTAAAACCAAATGGGTTAAAAAGGAAAGTACCGATGGGGAACAAACAGTACGTTCAGCAAGTAATAAAGAAAACTTAGTTGAAAAAGAAAGTTTTGTTGAAAATCCACAAGTTTTGGAACAACCAAAGATAATACTGGATCATGCTTTAGAAAACAGTGGAGACTACATACTTACAGAATGTACGTATGTCACTCCATAAGGGGAACACAAGTCAGTAATGGCTTGGGTTCCTCAAAGAAACTAACGTTTTCATCTTATTAGACAGGGCAACCCAGAATAGGAGCTTAAAGATCATTTTATTGTTGAAAGAGGTTGTTCTGTTAGCATGACAGGAGACAAGGAGGTTCTGTCAGGTGTTTTGGAGAATATTAATTAGTAAGTTACATTTAAGGGGAGGACTGATTAGTTAGTTAGACCGTCATGTGCTTTGCTTAAGGGGAGGCAATACAATGCCCACATGGAGTGTCTGTTATTATAGAGAAGAAGATGGAAAAGTACTGTTGTTTTGTCCTATGAAAGTACTGTTCTGAAAGTACTGCTCTGGAAAGTACTGCACACGTGGAAAGCACTGCTTGTCTTATCAACGTATTGTTCCAACGGTCAAAAAGAAGGGTAAATTCAAATAACGGTAACTTTGTTATTATGGGCTGTGATTTTTCAAATCCTACCTATAAATAACTACATCTCGATTTTCCCTCTTATCTTTATTCGTAGCAATCTTTTCCATATTTCTTTGTCTCTCACACACTTACGTATTCCAAAATCAATATCTTTTACAATCATCCATGGCAAACCTACTCACAGTTTCTAAACACAACATGGTGGCGAATTTAAATAAAACGGAGGCCAATGTCATCTTTCATGACATCATTGATTTCTTAACTGGTTCCCCAATCAGTTATGCGCTTTTGGTGGAACCTGATATAATTGAGCCTTGGATACAGCAGTTTTGGGCAACTGCAAGGACGCATATGGAGAATGATGAATCTTATATTCAAGCTAAAGTTACTGGAAGGCATATCAAGATAACTGAAGCATCAATTCATGAAGATTTATTGTTTGATGATGCAGAAGGAGCTATTCGGTTTGATAAACAGCTTCTTTGGGATACACTGAGAGATATTGGATATGAAGGGTCTTTGGCTGACACAACAACATTAAAGAAGCCCTTGTTCAGTCCACATTGGAAGTACTTGGTACATGTTCTTCTTCATTGTATCAGCTCTAAAAGTACTTCTTGGGAGCAATTTGGTTCAAACATTGCATATGCACTGGTAGGATTGGCTACAAACCGTATGTTCAACTTTTCAAGGCTAATCATAGATGGAATGCTCTCACACATCTCTCATGGTTCAAGATGGTTAATGTATCCGAGATTTATTCAAGTTTTCTTGAATAAACAACTTTCTGATGTACCAAAGCCTGCAAGTCTTTTACCTATTGTGGTACAACCAGCCAAGATTTTCACATTTATGGCTAGGAAAAGTGATCTATTTACTGGAAGGAACACTCCATTAACCACTTCAATGATGGAGGTTGTTCAAGCAATACGATATGAGGCTGCAGAGAGTGATGACAGAGAAGGTACTGCTTCTCAAAGTGCTGCATCTTAAGAAACTGCATCACAAGGTACTGCTTCACAAGGTACTGATGTTAATGAAGGTACTGCAGTTTCTCCCATCTCATCACACCATACTACTCCTCCTATTGCATCACCAGAACAAGTTCTCTCATCATCTTCTGGAGGAGACACTGCTACTATACCCCCTGAAGGTTTAGTGTTAGATAATTATATTCTGACAAAGGAGTTAGTCAAATTGAAGACAACTACTGAGGCTCAAGCTGCTCAGATAGCCTTATTAAAGATCAAGTTTAGAAAGTTCAAGAAGTCTGTTTGGCCCTTGGTTAAACATCACAGGTTATGGGTCAAAGCTGAAAAGAAGAAGCGAAGGCATTTTAAGAAGACTTCTGCAGGCAAAAAGGTTCCTCAGCATTCTTCTGTCCAATTGGGAAGGAATTTAGAATAAGAGAATTTGAAAGAAGATGCCGAATTTCATGAAGAAAAGGAGAATGAACCTCAAAGTACTGAAGCACATGTAAATCTTCAAAGTACTGAGCCTGAAGGAACTGGTGTTAAAAGTACTAATGATCAAGGTGCTGCTGATCAAAGTATTGGCTTTCAAGGAACATCTCGACAAGAATTAATTACACCAAGGGTGTTAGATTTTGAAGAAGAAGCTGGTCCTTCAACAATTCCACAAGAAGAAGAAGCTGATACTCTCAAACCAATACACACTACAAGTGATGATGAAAACATTACTGAAATATTGCATGATTTATCAAAACCAAGGGGTGTTAGCATTCCAGGAGTTGCTGAAGAACAACATCAAGTTTCTCAATCTCAACCTGTGTTAGATCCTAAAGATAAAGGGAAAGGTAAAATGATTGAAACAAAGAAGAAAAAGAAACTCACTGTAGCACAACTAAGGGCTGCTGAAGTTGCTAGGAATGAGGAAGCAGCTAGAAAGGTACAACCTGAATTAAATGTTGAAGTTGCTATTGAAGAAGCTAGGAATGAAGAAGCAGCTAAGAAATTGCAAGAAGAATTGAATGTTGAAGTTGCTGTATCATTAAAGACACCTATTCCTGTTTCTGTTCTACCAAGAAGACTAAATTGTGCTAAAGAAAGAAATGCAATGATGGCTTATTTAAAAAGTCAAGGATATATTGGATTGCAGAAATTGAATTATGTTGAGATGAAACAGCTGTATGAAGCTGTTAGAGAAGCTTATCAGAAGAATGTTGATAGTATCAAAGATTTTAAAGATGATGATGCTTAGAAAGAAGATGATAGAAAAGGAAGCTTAAAAAGAAAAAGAACAACTGAAGTTGAAGATGTTCAGCCATCAAAGAAGGTTGAGTTAAGGTCTGATACAGATGATGAACTAAGGAATTATTTAAGAGTTGTAGAATTTGAGTATTCTAAAGATGATGCTGATAAGAAGACAGAAAAGAAGAAGAAAAAAACTCCAATAACTAATTTTGAAGTTGTAGAATCAAAGGATGGAAATTATTTGATGTTTCACAGAGAAGATGAAAGCTTCAGAGTGTTTAATATGCTATGGGATCTATTGCACATAATAGATAGAGAGGATTTATTTCATTTATATCATTTGGTGCAAGAATATTTTGAACACATTCCATCAGAAGGCGTCGGTTTAATCTTGCTTGGAGATCTCACAACTATTTGGGAAACTGAAGAAACAAGTACTGATGAGATTTGGAAAAATCGAGAAGATTGGGAGATTATCAGCTGGGGATTCTTTGAAGAATCTGGAGTACATGTTCTAGAGTTAGAAGATAGAACTATGATTCACATGTTAGCAGACAGAAGATATCCGCTTACATCAGATCTTATGAGGAGAATGCTAGAGCATGGTATGGAAGTTGAAGAAGATAATGAAACTGCTCTTATGGTCATCAAATTGTTTATCAGATGGACAACTATGGCTGATGATGATGAATAACTGGTATGAATCTTTATTGAATAAATTATTTTTGAAATATCAGTACTTTATTCAAAGTACTGCTAATCAAACAGTACATTCATCAAAGTACTACTTGCAGTATTAAACCAGTTAATGATTTTGAAAGGAAAACTTTTGTTAAGTGATAAATCTTTTGAAACAGAGGTTAAAAGAAATAAATGGTTTTTGAGATGGTAACAACAATAGGTTATCAATCCACCATGGTTACAAAAGGATTGGCTAATCCATGAGCAAATGGCTCTGGTAAAGATATCTCAAATCCGTTTTATAGTTGACAACTTGCTAATAAGTTGTATGGTAATCAACTCACCATATCAGTAAATGTGAAGAGTTGGATAGCCCACAAGAAAATGGCTTGTGGTAAAGGCTGTGGAAAAACCATTATATGGTAATTAGTTCACCATGGCTGCAAGAACTAACTAGTCCAAAAGGGTACAACTTTTGGTAAAGACAAATCAAATCTGTTGATAGCTGATGATTTGCTAAAAATCATATGGTAAAGAGACATCAAAATCCATTAAATTTCAATGATTCACCTCTCACAGGAGTTTACACACCTGGAAGTGATGAGAATAGATTGCAACTTAAACTGAATTAATGTACAAAATATCATATGTTGTTGTGTTGCTGAAAAGATGGAGCTTGCTGAATGATGCTGTAAAGAATAATTTTTAAAAGAATACTTTGATATAAGCACAGAGAATACAAAGATACAATCTAAAGACAACGACACAATCTTTCCTTGAAGATGGAGAAGTTAAGATAAATTTTACAAAGGAACTTGAAGTCAAGCAAGTAGAATTCAAGTTAGGGGATGATTGTTGGGATATGAAAGTGCTGAAGAATGACAAAGTACTGGAAGAAGTCAAAGTACTGCTAAAGAAAAAGTCAAAGTACTGCTGTCGAAGTCAAAGTACTGCAAAGCTAAAGAACTGCTATATTCGTTTATGGAAAGCTTTGTTATTTTAGAATATTCTTTGTATAGATTACTTGTCGTACAAGGTTACAAATTGTAAACCGACTAGGGTTATCCTTAAGCCTATAAAAGGACCCCTAGGTTGGCATTAGAATAAGTGAGTGTGTTTTTAGAATCCTAAAGTACAAACGTGCATTATTAGAGTTTTAGAGAGTTCGATATTAGTGTTTTAGAGTTGTTTAAGAATCTGTATAGTAAGCAGATTCAGAGTTATTAATAAAATCATTTAAAGTTAAAGTTATATTCTTCGTAGCTTTGTTAAGTAAATTCCGCATACTTAATAGAGTTTGCTCAGTGTTTCATTGTTAATAACTTAGGATTTATCCGAGGTTATTAAACCCTTAACAAGCTATATAAGTTAGTTTGGTTAGAGTACATCGATCCAACAGGAAGTGTGGAAGGCCTTGCAGCTATAAATAACAAACTCGAGAGTCTTGGTAGAGACATGAAAAAGCTCAAGGAAAATGTGCACTCCATACAAGTTGGGCGCAATGAATACGATGGCACTCACCCTACCAAGGAGTGCCTGTCTAAGGAGGAAGTCAAGAGGATTGAAGAAGTGAAATATAAAAATGGTAGACCATTCAATGAATATAATGGTAATGGGGCTAGATACCGTGAAAGATCCCCAGGATTTTATACAAGAATGAACAATAACATTCCTAAACCGAGCCTTGAAGAGTTAATGCATAAACACATCGAGGAATCTACAAAAAAGAGTGATAGACTCAAAGAGTGGATGGTCAAGGTGAAAGAAGACACTGACATGAACTTACAAAATCAGGATGCCGCAATTAAAAACCTCGAGACCCAAATCGGGCAGTTAGCTAAAAATCTCGGGACCAGTAATAATGAAGCCGTTGCATGCAAGGCAATATTTGCACAAGACAAACCAAAGGAATAATAGTGCAACTCTTATGTCACTAATGACCTTTGTGGGATTAACTACTTAAGAGAAGGTGACAAATCTTAAGATGACAAGAACCTGCCAAGCCAACTTCCTGAAAAGGAACTCTATCAAGAAAGTTTTCTGCTGCCATGCACTATCGGTAACTTAAAAATTCATGCTTTAGCTGATTTGGGGGTTAGGGTAAATCTTATTTCTACTTCATTGTTTGATACCATAAAACTTACCAATTTAAAAGAAACAAAAATGATGATTGAAATGGCTGATTCTTCTAAAGCTGTACCTCGGGGGATTGTTGATAATGTTATTTTAAAAATTGGAAAATTCCTTTTTCCTACCGATTTTGTGGTTATTGACATGGGCAAACGAGAGAATTGCAACTTAGTTGTTGGAAGGCCTTTTCTAGCTACTTGTCGAGCGCATATAAAATTTTTGAAAAACAAATTTCTTTAGGAACTGATGGGGAACGAATTACTTTTAGCATGAATGAACAATTGAATCCCCGATTGGAATTTTCAAAAAAGGTTGACGTTGTCAATGTCCCGTTACTCGACCCGCCTTTATGCTATAACCTAGAGACTAACAATTATAGGCAAGGTATTGATAGTTGTGAACAGGAACAGGAAAAGATTGATCCAGGCATCAAGGAAATTCCAGACCTTATCAAGCATTGTTGCATCCCTATAATGGCGTAGCATGACAGATCGATGGAAGAATGACCCACATGTAACCCTTTTCATGAGTATTGTAATGGGGGTATGAAGGTGGAAGAATGGACGTGCCCTCACGATATTGAAAGACACGACATAAAGTTTGTGAATTTGTCCTTTGAAGATTGGTACAAAGTGAGGTTTGGAGACTCGAACATCAATACTTGTTTGATCAAACAACTAAAACGAGATTACAATGAATATCATCTTACAAAAACCAATGGTAAAAGGTCAAACATGAGTGCCACCATTAATGATGGTAATACTATAATTGAAGACGACGACTATGGAAACTCGTGTCTATCATTCAACGAGTGGCTCTTGCAAAATTTTGGTACATGTAGCGTCGGAAACACAATCAGAAAAAAAGTTTTTGCCGAATGGATGAATGATTGCCGCCAAAAAACGGAGGAAGTTGGCCTTGTTCGAAGGCCAACGTAAAAGTCCCATGGCTTTGAGTCTAACTTAAAGACTCGTTAATAAAGAAAAGTGCTCTTTCGGGAGACAACTCGAACTATCCCTTTTATTTCTTTTGTTTCTTTCTCTGTTGGGTTTTGTGTTTTTAACCATTTTTGCAGGAATTGGAGAAAATTGCAGTAGCAGCTAAAATGGGGACAAGGTCTGTCCATCAGTTACGGCTTAACTCATCCCCATGATTACGCCATAACACACCTCCAGTAGCGATCCTCCCAGAGAATCACCGATTACGGTGTAGTCCCATGCAATGGTTACGCTGTAGCAACACTCCAGTAGCGTCTTCCAGGTTTTGCCATAAGTATGGCGTAACTCCTTCTAGGTGTTACGACGTAACTATCCTCCAGTAATTAATTCTTTCTCTTTAAACACAATAACCTTGTATTAGTTTTTAAATGAACTTTGTGGGTATGTTCCCTATAAGCCCTCACAAGACTACACTCATCCACTTGAGACACCAAGTGGTTTAAAAGGCTTGTTGCATACGCTAAATGCAACCATGATTCCTACGAAAGTGAGTTAGATTTCTTTTCGTTTTTCTTTTTCTTTTTTTAGAATTATGCTTGTTGGTAGTGTGATTTCAGGGAATGAAGTTTGCTCGTGGATGCTTAAGTGAAGGCACGATTCTTTTCGTGGGCCTTCTTTCTTTTTCGGAGCAAATTTCAGGGAAGTTCTCGCTCTAATTCTACTTTCTCTTCACCTTTATTCAAACGTTTAGTACAAAAGGGACTTTGTACATTTCAAGTGGGGGGGGGGGGGGGGGGGGGGGGACGGGAGTAGAATTATCTCTTGAACTTTATTTTGCCCTTGTTTTTCTAGTTTATTTTGAAAAATTATGCCATTTTTAAAATTTTGACATGTTTTTCTTAACCTAACTAGATTAGACCTTAGCCAAGCACATTATAACTCTTGATATTATATGGTGAGATTAGCCTTATCCGTTTCCAAATATTTACCCCAAATCCACCAAATTATGAGTGTGCCGGTAGCTTGTAAACTTTAGAACTTCACCTTTGCATCATTTCGAGACCATAGACGAGGTATGTTGAGTTAGCATAATGTATTTGGATTATTCAGTTTAAGAAGACAATATTATAGGATTATCACCCAAAAAGCCTATACTTGTGTGTCTACTGATTAGTCACCTCGACTTCTCGACCCCCATGTTAAACCCTTGTGTTGCACTCACCTTTAGTGCAAGATACCTCTAGATACACCCTTCTGAGCCATTCCTTTCATTTTGTTCACCCAATATATTGTTTCAATACACCCATACACCTTAGCCTATCGTATAGTCTTAATTTGTGATCGGGAAATCATTGTTCGCCTAAATTCAACGTTCAAGTAGAAAGGTTCGGGAATCATGCTTTCGTCAAAGACAAATATTTGAAGATCATTGAAGTCCCCCCAAATTCTCCTATTGTTCATCTCAAGTAGGGGGATGCTATGTTTAGTTGTGAAAAAAAAGTAGTTGTATTTATTGATTGTAAAGTGAAAAATTATAAGCACTATGTTTAAGAGCTCATCATATATTTAGTATCGAGGAGGCCACCTCGGTCACATTTGAAGAATGAAGTTGGTGATTATTGCGCCAACAGTTGAAGAACAAGTAATGTGCCCATCATGACGTCCTCTAATGGCACATCTACTTGGTATATCATGATCAGGTTTCTTAGCCTTGAAACTTGAACTTTGGATGAACGGTAAGCGGTGATGACTTGGTTATAGGTTTAGACTATTTGATTGTTATTTTTTTTTTACTTTACACCAATTATATCCCATGTCTTATCCTACCCTTTAGTCGTGAAGCGTGTCTAGGTGATGAAGCGAGCAATCTTTGGTGTCTTGGCTATGGATTTGGTCATGTATCATTGATTTTTTCCACTTCGCCGTGACATGTTAGTAATGACGATTCACCCTTAACCTTTAACGTGTCTACCCATATCGCCTTCGAGAATTGTTTAGTCCTTAACTCTAGTGGTGGAGATTTGTGTAACCGCCAAGCTTATGATAGAATACATGCTATGACTGTGCTTTGAGTGATCACCCTAAAATTGACACTTAGATTAGTTGAGAGATTTTGAGTGTTTTGTTCCCATTTCGTGAGGTGTTCGGCTTTGTTTTATTCTAGCGTAAGGGATTTTTAAACTTATATTTTCCAGGTAATGGGAGATATCTTTTTAGAAATTTATCTAATAAGGTCTACTTGAGGGCAAGTAGAGTTCAAGTGGGGGGATATTTGATAACATCAAATAGTCCTGAATATTAAATGTCAATTTTGCCCGATAATGCTCGTATTTTATATCATTTGTATGGATTTACGCTTGTTTTCCTCTATATTTCACTTTCAGGTAAATTACGAGCATTGGAGCTAAAGAGACGCGAATTTGGAGATTTTATAAAGAATTAATGATAGTATGCCCACTGTGATGAAGTTACGGCATACTCCACTCTCACATTACGCCGTAACTAATGCGTGACTCAGAAGGCCAGCTCAGCAGAAGATTACATCGTAACTCTCACCAAGGATTACGCCGTAACCCATTAGGTCAAAAGAAGTTCCACGCCGCTACAAGCTACGCCGTAACTCCTTCCAATGATTACGGCGTAATCATGACATTGTAACTTGTATTGAAGATACGGCGTAACTCATTCCATGTGTTACGCCGTAACCAGCTATAACAAGAGCATTATTATGGATTTATATAGGTTACGGCGTAACTCTCAACTTAAGTTACGCCGTAACTAGATCTCGCCTATAAATACCAGCCCTAAATTCTGCATTTCACATCATTCACTCCACACCAAAAAGCAGAGAACGTGAGTAGGGGACCAAAGGCAGATTTGAAGAGCATACGAAGCCATCTCCAAGGGAGAAATCACTCCCTAACGATAAGCATTAGCAATTATCTTTCTTTTTACTTTCGATTCATGTATTTCAATATGTTAAACATTTAATTGATGGTTTCATTTAATATGATCGGCTAAGCACCTCTGGTGCTAGCCTAGTTATGATTCCTTAATTGTTATGTTTATGTTTACATTGCTTCCGTATAATTGTTTCTAGTGTATGCATGCATAGTTCATTGGTAGCTACCCTTGTTTCGGTAGTTTTGAATGGCGGTAGTGTCTAGTTGCTTAGGAGAATTGACCAACTGACTCTAAGTAGGTAGACTGAGTGGGAAGCGTAAGAATTGACCAACTGACGACCCTTCTTCGTTTGTGCGAACTGACAAATGATCACCTGCCGTTTGGATGAACTTAAGAAGTTAGGGATGAGTGTCTAAGATGCTAGTGCCCGGACACTCATTGTTATGAATCTTGCATGTAGCGGAACTTAATGACTTGGCTTAGGGGACTAAAAACAACTGGACTTTCAAGGGTAGTATCTTGATCTCCGGTGGAAACCTTTGTTGATAGGTTAGGACGAACTGACCAAATGTTGTCCTAGCGACCTAAACCCCTACTTGAAGCAATTGGAAGTAATTTGACGTGAACATAACTTGATAGGATGAGTAACTAGGTTAGCACACTTTACCTCTATTTGATCACAACCTTTGCCTTTATTTGCTTTCTTTCATTTCTTGTCTTATTAGTTAATTAATCATTTCAACCTTAAACCAATTAAAACCAGTGAAAATTAGACTTAATTAGGATCCGCTCACATAGCTCTTGGGACGACCTCGGTTTTACCGATTACTACACTACACACGATCGGGTACACTGCCCGTTAGTGCATAAGCTAGACTATAGGTAAACGAGACACTTATAAATATTAAAACCTGGTCAGTAAAACCTGCATTATTTTCCATGATAGATCAAAGCACTTTGAGATAGATGTTCACTTCATCAGAGAAAAAATTGCAAAAAGGTATCTTGAGTGCCAAAAAAATTGGCTCTTAAAACCAAACTGCAGACATATTTACCAAAACTTGCCTGTTTATCAACATACATTTCTGTGTGAAAAATTGATATTGTTTGATATGTTTGCCAAACAGATTAAGGGGGAATGTTCAAATAATTCAACATAATCTATTTGTCAAGCTTATCAGCTTATCAGTAGCTTATTATCCTTGTAGCTTTGTCTTTCTTGCAGCATAATATGTCAGGGGCCATTCTTGGACATCTCAAAGTAGTCTTGTGATATGTGAAGTTATGTTGTTACATTTATTCAAGATATAGAAGTTGAGGAAGCTTGGTGTACTTTTCCTTCCTATATATGCCTCTCACCCTTCTAGGGTTTTAATCACTTCACTACTGTGTGTGCAGTCATTCTCACACACTTACTATCTCACGATCATTGTTCTGATCTGTTTCTTCTTTATAATTGTTTGGTTATTGTCTTGTTGATAATAACCTGATCCTGCAAACATTGTGTATTGGTTGTTGGCTTGATCTATGCCAACTATTGAGGTTCTGGTTTGAATAAAGGTTTTGTTGTGATTCTGTTGTTGCTAATAATTTCTCACAGTTTGTAAAACCATAGGGTGCGTTTAGTTGGAGAGAAATACTCCATTTTTTCAAAAAAATTTTCATTTGAAAATGGAGAAACTGAAAGCCCGTTTTGTTACACTTTTTCCAACAATTTTCAAAAACAGCGAAATTCTCATTTTCTAAATTTTAACTAAAAAATTGAAAATCCCATTCCATCATTCTCACTTTTTTCTTTCTCAATAAAAAGAGGCGGGATCTTTATAATATAAAACATACACCATTCTAACCCTAATCTCTCGTGTCATCTTCCACCGCCCACCATCACCGCCACCGCCCGCCGTTATAACTCCAACTTTTTATTTAAAAAAGAAAAGAAAAAATATAACTCTAACTAAACGAGTTTTCAAAATTTCCAACTCTTCTTTAGAGAAGAAAAACTATTCCCTTCTCAAGGAATTTAGAAACTATAAAAACAAGAAAAATTTTCTGCAACTAAACGGCACCATAGTTTCAGACATGGTTTTTAATACAAAAGTTTTTAGGGGTAATTATGAGAATGCATGTTTTGCTCAAGGTGTCATCACTTTTTAGGAAAAAAGTTTGGGTATTTCCAAAATAAACTTTGAGACTTGCGAATTTTCTACTTTTCATATAAGCTTGACAAGTGTCCTTCGAAGTTTGTGTACCCAATCATTTTTTCTGACTTTTACAGCTACGATTTTACAGCGACCGAATCTAAGCGACTTTTTTTAGAATCTTGCGAAATGTTTTTTTGTCCTTTAGTAAAAAAAGTCAAAGTTACAAAATTATTTTTTTATACATTTAGTTCCTTCCCGAGGTAGAGCGACTTAAGCGAATCAATATAAGCGACTTATTTTATGTTCTCTTTTTGTACCTAAAGTACTGTTTTAACAGTATTTTTACACCTTTTTTTTACCCTGTTTTCAAATTTTTTACCCAAATACAAACACACACACTAACACTCACACTAACACTACTACCAGAAAAAACACAATTCAAAATTGTGAAACCCTAAATCAATCCCTAATTATTCAGTCAATTAAACTCCAAAATGGCTTACATTCCCCAATATTTTGATGCTAAGGTAACGGTTCGTTCCAAGGTTAAGTTGTTTTCGCAAATTAAGTCTAAATTGTTAAGTAATCCAGATCGAATGAGGTTGTTCAGAGCAACTGTTTTTGGGCCATGGTTAGATATTCCTGACCTAGGTAAAGGCAATCATATTGTTAATTTCGTTTTACAACACCAGGTATATATAGACAAACTTCTTGATTCTTGTCCCCCCCATTTTATACAAAATTGGGAACAATGTATTGAAATTCGGTCGGGAACAGTTTCTATTGATGATTGGATTTTGTTTTGGTCGTTTGCCTCCCCCTGTAGAAATTGATCGAAGTCCTTTTGCTTTGCGTGTCTTTCCTGAAAAACAATTAATAAGAAAGGTAAATGTAAAAGGGGATGAGCTTTTAGATTTGTTTGGGAATGACACGGAATTTTCAAAGTTATCAGCTGAGGATGCGGTAAGGGTATGTCTGTTGCTAGTCGCTAAGGTCGTGTTCATAGGTCGTGGACCTTGGTACATTGTTGACAATCATTTGTTGCAATTAGTTGAGGATTTTGGGGCATGGAATGCATATCCATGGGGAGAGTTCTTGTGGACCCGTTTTTACAAAAATTTAGCCAATGTGGTACCCCGGCATTACAATGCTCACTACAAAGAGAAATTGCAAGAAAACCCTTCTACAATTGCAACATATAATATTTCTGGCTTTTTCTTGGATTTTAAGGTTAGATGTGTATACATTTATGAACATCTCAATTTTTGTTTACTAGCAGTTCATACAATGCTTTTATTCTTTTCGTTTATTTTAGATATGGATTCTTGAGAGTTATCCCACTAGCACTGAATGGTGGAACAAAGACCCGTCAAAGATACCACGTTGTCTTTGTTGGTCAAAGGGTAAAACATTTGCCAAACGCCATTATGGCAAACTTTTTGGTCCTGTAAGCATTTCCATTTGTTTGTATTTGTCAAATAAGTTACGACTTTGTTATATTTGTTTTTAACTTTATAATTGTTTGTTTACTAGGGTTCTATTCCAGTCTTGGATCTTCTTCCAACAAATGCGGAAATGTTACAACCATGGTTTGCATCAAGTAACGCATATTTGAGCCAGTTGGATAGTCTACAAGATCAATTACCTGCCGATGATCCCACTAATGAGGTAAGTTGGCCCGTTTGTGCAAACCATGGTTGTATTCACGTTGACAATTGACCATTGCACATTCTGTTTCGATCTTGCTTTGTAGGTGCATAAAGAGGTGGTGATATCTGATACAGATGTGGCGTTAGGTGATAAAGAGGTGGCTATAGTCAATAATGATGTGCCAGTAACTGATAAAGGTCAAAGTTCCAATCAGCTAGACATACATGCCGAGGTTGACGGTATTAACAATAGACTTGCCATTGTAGAGGAAGCTCTAAACATACAACCTCGAGCCAATAAAGATACAACCCCGAGCAAGCTAGACATTAATGTGGGAGTCCTTAATGATATTAAAAATAGACTTGCTGTTGTTGAGGAAGCTCTAAAGATACAACGTCCAAAGATGAACATGGTCTTTACATTCATTTTTAGGATATATGTTTCGTAAGAACTTTGAATTAGAAAATGAGACACGTATATTACAACTTCTTTTAAAAACTCGTAAGTCGTAAGTATAATGAGGCTTTGTTGTATATGTACCCACACGTGATTTTCATTCCTCCTTGGAGTTGACCTGATAATGTATACTTGGGGGGTTGTTTTGTAAATTTGATGTATCCACTGCTAGGGTCTATCAAACCCTTGCTAGCGGTTTTCAATCCACTGCTAGCAGGTTCCTTAAATGTATCACTTGAGGGGCTGTTTTTGTAAATTTGATGTATCCACTGCTATCGTCTATCAAACCACTGCTAGTGTCTATCAAACCACTGCTAGTGGTTTTGAATCCACTGCTAGCAGGTTTCTTTAGTAGTATAATTGATTGTATATTTTAAATTTCAGACTTCAACTCATACGCGCGGCAAATCGGATGAGGCTTGTTTTGGCCAAAATGCCATGGAAATTTAGACGTCAAGTCCAATTCATAATGAAAACTGGAATGATAGTCCTAGTTTGTTTGATCTTCATTCTCGTGATGTTCATTCGGCTGATTATAATAAGGTTATGTTCCTTTTAGTAGTACTTTTTTATTTTATTGTTTTTTTGTTACATACCTAAATCAGTTTGGTTAACTACAGAATTACGACAAATCGAGTTGTGTAAATGCTGAAAACGAACAAGTTGGTCTTACTTATATAGACCCTGCCGCTTTTCCATCAACTATGTCGTAGCTTGTGGAATATTGTCTTCACGACGGACCATTGCCGTTAGATGATCACATTCCAGATCATGATCCCAGTCATTTGAATTTACCTAATTTGAATGAAACATTTTCTCAATCGGCTGTTGAAGTACGTATATATAAATTCCACCTGCACTATCTATACATGTTTGCTATATTTGGTCATCCATATAGATGTGTTATTCTTGTATAATTACAGGGGAAACAGTTGCAGCTAGATGAACAAGTGGAGCTAGAAGATGATTTCTCTGTTTATGGACTTTCGGAAGTTGAGGACAAACAGGTTGGGATAGATGAACAAAATGCTGCTGAAAACAAGGAAGATGGCGAAACACCGAGTGAGGTGGTGGTAAGTGTTGATGATAAACCTGGAGAGACTGTTCAAGCTACTGAGATACATGCTCATGATTCCGATGTTACGGTGAAATTAAGTGAAGGTGCATCTAACGTTGACCATAAATCTGGTGATGATAAACCTGGAGAGGCGGTTCAATCACATGAAATACATGCTCATGAAGGTGTGTTTAATGTTGATGATAAGTCAGTAAAGGGCGTTCACGGTAATGAAAATGCCATTGTTGATTGCAATGCTGCTAATCAACACTCTCATGATCGTGAGAAAGTAGGTGAAGTAGTTTTAAATGTGGATGATAAATCTATAGAGGGTGTTCAAGTTAATGAAAATGTCATTGTTGATTGCAATGCTGTTGATGAACACTCTCATGATCGTGAGGCAGTGTTAAATGTTGCTGAGAAATCTATAGAGGTGGTTCAAGGTAATCAAAATAACATTATAGATTCTCATGAAGGTCAGAAAGTAAGTGAAGCAGTGTCACAAATGGCAGGGATGGGGGATGAGCATATGAATCATCTAGGAGATACGGTTATTCATAATGAAGCATACAATGTTGATGCCCACGTTAAGGAGAAAGAAAGCGGGGTTGAGTTACCGGTTGCAAATCAGTTGTCAACCAAGGCGGTAATAGACAAAATTGATAATGATGCTGTGAAGGCAAGACAGATGATTATTCATAATTCTGACGGACAAGCCAGTAAGCCTTTGCCTACAGCTTCTGAGGTACAACTACATTATTTATTAAAGTTACCACATGTACTTCAAAAGTTTGATGTTATTTCAATGATGAATTATTTTTGTATAGTATGTTTTCATGCGGGGTAAAAGGAAGAGAAATGCAAGTAAGTTCAGACAGTCACCTTATAATGCCCTAGCAATAAAGAAAACTAGAAAGGCCAAAGTTACCAAAGAGAGTGATGCCAAAGTTACCCAAGAGAGTACTCCTGCTTTGAAACAAGATGATGACTCAAAAAGGACAAAGCAGGTGGGCAAGTGTTTGCAGGACCCATACGTGAATCTCCCTCCCACGACTCCACAGTTGCCGAAACGACGTTCCAAAAGACTGAGAAAAGATATTAATCCACCACGTGGTGAAGATAATCAGTTGGAAACATGGGTAGAGGTATAGAAGAACTACATTTACAAACAGACATCTTAAAGACATATACATTAATCTTGTTTTTAAAAAAATTCAGGATCTGTCACGTCCTGAAGGTTGCGATATCAACAAGATTACTAAACCAGCGTGTATGGATACCTTTATAAAAAAAGACTTGAAGTCATCGCATAGCTTTCCTTGGGGTCTTGGCGACATCGTTGTTCATCGAAAATTTTGGTTGGCTTTGTTGGGTTATGGAAGAGGCAATAAAAAAGGATGGCTTGGAGATGAGGTACCTAACAGATATTTAATTTCCATAAAAAATTTAATTATTTTTTTTGAATTAGTTTACCGGTATTTTTCTTATAAAAAAATTTTGCAGCATCTGGATCTCTGGGTTGATCTAATGTGGCAGTTCAGGCCGGGCAATGCCGATTGGGCTATGGCTGGACCATTTTTCTGTTCCTCTATCCTTGAAGGGTCTATGCGTGCCTACTACGCCACTGGTCAACGCTATCCATTGCCATGGTCTAGTGTCGAGAAGGTTTGTATATAAAGACCATACTTTCTTCTAGATATTTGGGTAAATATATACATGCTCAAAATGTGATGAATTATGACAAGGATTATTTGATCACATTTAGGTATAATTTCCTGTGAACGTACCCGAGTGCCACTAGTTTCTCGCTGAGTTGCAAATTCGTACCGGAGTTATAACAATTTATGACACACTAGGTACGCCAGAACCTGAGACGAGAGAAAAGAATTTAAAATGGAGGGTCACTTTTGAGAGAAAGCTACCACAGTATCTAAACTTGTGTAAAGTTCTTCAAGCCAAATCAATATCTGTTTCTGATTATAAGATCACATTTCGAGTTGCGGATGATGTCCCTATACAAGCCAATGCATACGGTGATTGCGGAGTTTGGGTATGTATTTATTTGCACAGGCTGGGTAACAACTTAAGTATGAAGGTTGATGACCCTCTTCAAGTTGCTTTGGCGTATCGAGAGCATATGGTGGAGTAATTTTGGAACTATAAGGTGGCTGTTCATACAAGTGATGAATAAAGATGCATTTCATCTCTTTGGGTATGGCTTGTATGTGGTTTTAGACTTTTGTTGTTCAACCAAATGTAACCACAAACTGGATGTCTGTGAAGGACATCAAAAGACAACTTCTTATGCATGTCTGTGTAGCGCAACTTGGTATATTCCTAACACCCATGCAGGCTTTCTTTATGCCCTATTTTCTGTATATACGTGTTGTGATACTGTTGATTTGCAACAAACATTTTGTGTAAGTGCTAAAACGTTTGTTTTTTACAAACATCCATTTGATTTGAAAAAACGACTACATACAATCTTATTGCTAAAAGACTATAACATACATATTACATAACATTTATTGCTAAACAGATTACCATAACCAAACTACAGCACTGAAGAGAACAATCAAACTGAAAACCAACACAACTTTGTCATGAACTTGCACTCTTGACTTGATAAAAGTCAACTCATCCAACATTTTCATGATATCATTGTTTGAAACCTCGATAACTTCATCCGAGACTGAACTCTTTCCCGTCTTCATTAAATGTTTCTTTTCCTCATGTTCCTTGTAAAACAAATCTTTGTAATACTGAGTTGGTAGTTCCGGGTCTAGGAACCCATAGAAGTTACATTTGGTCTTTTTGTCCTAAAATAAAATTTTGTTAAATTCACATATTCAGCCTAACAAGTAAAATAAGTATAATGCATAATAATATTACATAAATTAGACAGGCCTTGAATCTTCTACCAGGATGAGTCCGGGTCCAAGAGGTTTGTACTTCCACCGGTAATGGTTTTGGACATTCGCAGTGTGTAGCATTGATGTAGTATTCCAATGGCTTTCGATTGGATCTGGAGGTAGAGGCAGAGGAGGGAGCCATTGTTTCATTTACCCAATGAGTAAACTTGACGCTTTTATAGTAGAGTCACATCTAATTTGGCGGGAAATATACTTTGTGAATGAGCGGGTAATGAATATTGTGGAGGGAAAATTTTAAGCGAATTTTATATTGAGCGACTAAAAGGTCCTATTTTCAGTGAATTTTTTTTTGGTTTATTGTTTTGTACAATCCCAGAACAGTGAACACAAATCCCAGAAAAATGACTTTGGCTAATTCCCAAAAATTCAAACTTTATTTGGATTTTGAGACATCAATTCGTGGAGTTTTACTTCCAGTTAACATCACCTACCTACAGCTGATTACCTATCTCACTAGCAAATATCAGATTAAAGATAAGATCATCAGTTTATACTACATGTCCGCTTCAACCAAAATTCATGTGAGTGACGATGATGATGTTTCTTTCTTCATTCAAGAAATATGCTGTAAGCAGAACTTGATCCAGACGCTATACATCAAACTTATCGAGAAATCTTCCGAGGTAAAGCCGCCTACTTCTTCTAAGACTCTTGATATTGATCTTAATGTTCCTTTGTTGCCTCAAGAATCTGATTTTCAAACACCAAAAGTTGAAGATCATAATAATGAGGGTGCAGGTGCAAACGTTAATGTAGATGTGCATCCTAGTTGGCAGAAAACCACATTTCTAAATATCCCTGATCCACCCAGTTTAGCTGATCCCATAATTAAAAAGCTAAGTAACCATAAACACCCTGTAGTATCTAAATTAAAGGTGGGTAGTCGGTTTGATGATAAGCAAGGATGCATTTATGCAATAGGAATAAAAGCGTTGGTTGATATGTTTGAGTATAAAGTTACTAACTCATGTAAGAAAAGGTACAGTGTAGCTTGTTTTGTAGAAGGTTGCAACTGGTACATTAACGCACGAAAAAGTGTTGTTAGCCGATACTTCTATGTTACTTCCATTAACGACTGTCATACATGTTCCAGAACAAAAATTCATCCTAATCATCGAAATGCTACCCGAAAATTAGTGGGTCACATACTTGTTGATAAATTGAGGAATTGCAAACGGGTATATACGGGTGCGGACATAAAAAAAGATTTTAATGTTGATTGGAAAGTAGACATTTCTTACTACCGAGCTTGGGGTGGGAAAAACATTTGCATTACAGTTGTTGAACGGTTGTCCTAGGGAGTCTTTTGAGCAGTTGACGTATTACTGCTATAACTTAAAGTTGCAAAATGAGGGGACAGTAACACACATTGAGACAGATGAGACATATCGGTTTAAGATGGTATTTATTGGTTTCGGTGTTGCTGTAAGTTTTCCATATATTCTATTATCTTTTATTTCTGATTAATACCTTCATTATTATCAAAATTTTATTAATTAAGCAATTTCTGATTGATTTAAAATAGATTCGGAGCTTCTTACATTTTATGCGACCATTGCTAATCATTGATGCCGCACATCTTAAAGGGAGATACCTTGGTACGAATCTGGTTGTTGTTGGGATGGACGGCAACAACCAGATTATACCTATTGCAACTGGTGTCTCTCAAGGTGAGACCAATGAATCATGGACATGGTTTTTGAGCAAACTTAAAGAATGCATTGGTGAAGTAAAATATTTGGCCATCATCTCTGACAGACATCCGTCAATTGCACATGCATGTAGTACCGTTTTTCCCAACGCGTTTCATGGTTTTTGTTGTCGGCATTTAATGATGAACTGCACTTTGAAAACTAGAAAGTGGAAGGCTATATATTGGAGGACATGCAAAGCTTACACAGAGCAGGAGTTTGATGCTTCAATTTCTGAGATTCGATCGTTAAAACCTGATGTGTATAAAAAACTAAAAGATGAAGCTGGATTTGATAAATGGTCGCGTGCTTACTGCCCTGCAAACAGGTACAATTATTTGACCTCAAATAGTGCTGAATCAGTAAACTCTGTAACCAAAGATGTTAGGAAGGTTCCAATAACCCAGCTAATGGAGTACTACCGAAGGCTTCTACAAAAATGGTATTTTGAACGTCGAGCAAATACAAAGGTAACTTAAAAAAACTGTCTATTATAATTGGTTTATTACATATTTGGCACATCGCTCGAAAATGTATTATTATTTTTTTATTTCAGATGCTCCAACGGATGAACTTAGCGAATGGGCAAATGCAAACGTAAACAATAGAATGGCAAAGAGTGCTAATTGGGGTGTTAACGGAATTGAGATGCACAAGATTTACCAAGTTACTGATCCAAAACATGTTCATATTGTTGACTTTGACAACAGAGAATGCACTTGCCGCAAATGGTAGCTATCTGGTCTACCTTGTGGTCATGTTTGTGCTGTGTCTAGAGTTGAAGGGATGACTGACACTAGCAGTTGGGCGATGGATTGGTTTAAGAAAACGTCACTAAAAAATACATACGAAGCAAGGGTTTATCCTCTAAAAGATGTATCCTTGTGGCGTACTCCTGATGACTTGCAAACCGTAAAACCTCCTGCTATGGATAAGCGACAACCTGGAAGACCCAAAGAAAAAACACGTATCCGATCACAGGGGGAAGAGCCAGAAAGCAAAACCTGTGGCAGGTGTGGAAAGGCAGGACACACAAGACAGTCATGTACTGAACCGTTGATGACAAGCAAGGCAAGTGTGTTTCTATATTTTATTTCAATGTATATAATTTTTAATGTAATTACTGATATGGTTGTTTGAACTAATGTCACATGTCAGAAACGTAAAAGAAACTCACAATCGTGCACCCCTACAACTAATGAAGAAGCAGTGGAACAAGAACGACACGGAGGACAGAGGACGCGTGTAGAGGTCGAAGAGGGAGAAGCAAGTGCTCAATCAAACAATGATTTCGTATGGAAATGTGAATTATCTACTCCTGAAAACATCGTTCCTAACAACATTCAGTCATAACCTGTGACTGAAAATGTTGTTCATTTGGACGATTTATAGTTACTCCAATTTGAACTTTAACACAATGGAAGCACAACTTATCAGTCATCTAGAATTTTCAATGTTTGTTACTTGAATAATAATAGCTACAGGAATGGCTTGCTTTTATTGTTTTTTTATGTTACTTTGTGAGAATGTTATACAATCAACTGTTGAACATGTGCACATTTTTTGTTCTTTTCTATAAAAAAATATAGGAGTCAGGCATATAGTGTAACGTCAATGGTATGCATGTGACTATTTATTTACCTTTCAATTTGTCTATTTAACAGCAAACTTGCAAGTATATTTTCACACAACATCATTCCATAAATAAGTAAGCAAAAACAATGTCAGGTCTGCCTAAATGTGATGAGATAAGAGCTGCTGCTAACACTAACAACTGGACAGACATGATGATTTACTACTGTCGTACCGCTGCAATCGAAGATGTTCAATTGGCAAGAAAGGTGAACATCCTAACTCAAGAATTGGCTAGACTTGATCGTGAAAGGGTTGCCGTTATTCAAGAGATGGCAACTGTGCGTAAGAAGGTGCCACAAAAAACTGTTGAGTTTCTGAAGCAGGAGCAAGCCCTTAGTGAACACAAAGTGATGCAAATGAATATCTTGGCAGGAGAACTCGAGCTGAGTGCTCGAAACAAGAATTTCTTTATTCATAAGCTTGAGGGTACGTTGCCGCTATAAGCACTGTGCGATATGCGAAGTACTAACTGTTATATCGTATGTGATCTCCTAGTAACTAAGAGTACTATATGCCCCTAGTAAGAACTTAGTGCTATAATGTATCTGATTTCCAAGTACTTAGTGTTATATCGTACGTGCTTTCCTAGTAACATGCTTTATTCAATAAAGTTTCCTAGTAAGTAGGAGTTTTACTCACATTTTATCTTGTCTTCAATAGTTGGATGGTCTTGAATCTTCTGTCTTTTCATCATATCCAGCGTATACCTATGGAATATATGGGATTTTAATTTAAAATGAGGTTGCGAAAATAACAAAAATTGAACAATCGAAGACATTAACTTCACATTGTTAAAGTATCGTCTGACCTTTTTTGCATCAATTTCTTGATTTCCAAATTTTTACGCCTAATCCGTTACACTTTACTACTAGTCGCATTCTAACATCAGCAGTGGATTCAATCTTCTAGGATTGGTTTAATTACCTCTGGCAGTAGGTTCCTTGTATGTCTGAAATCTTCTCTATCTTTTGAAACAGTGGATCAATTATAGGATGTGTCTCCTTTGTTCCTCTTGAACTGAGTTTAGCTTCCAGCATTTGTCTTGCCACATTCTTTGATAAAGGATAATCCCTATCAACAAACATGAAAAACCTATCCTTTTTTTTAGTTTTTACACCATGAACCTTGCAGTATGAGTACAATAGCCATTCAACCACCTCACAATCATACCAATATTCAGCATCAAGATCAGGTTCAAACATGTTCTTTATAGCAGCCCATAAAAACTTAGCTAACTCTCCATTTGGACCTAACTTCCCATATCTGAACTTCATTACTTTCCACAACTGGTCCAAATCACTCTTAGTCAAACAATCCAGTAAGATCCCAAATGTTAAATAAGTGGATTTGCATCCATCACCTCTTGTAATCTCAACTACTTCTCTACCTCTTTCTATAACAATCTGCCAATCCATAATAGGATGAACTGCTTTTAAAGGAATAGGATTAATAGGTTCAGGATTAGGACTATTAGTCTCCTTAAAATACTGTTTAGTTCTTTCTTTTTTTTTCAAATCTTCATCCACCTTTTGTCTTTTATAACTGGATTGCTTCTTTAACCATTCTGCTTCTTTCTCAGAATTCATAGGATTGTGATCATCATTAACCCTCATACACATCAGACAAAGCTCCTTCATCCTCTCAAATGAACATGTTCTTAGATTTTCAGCAACATGTATGCCTGAATTCTTGATAATCTTCATGTATGTATTTCTCATCTCGCTCTTTGTAGGAGGTTTCTTTCTTTTGACTTGCTTTTTCTCTTTTTTGAACCTTGTTGCCCATTCACACAAGATTCTTGCTCTTTGATTATTAGAGAACAGTTCCCACACTTGACGAGTGTACTCATTATTAATATTATTAGAAGCTTCAAGATAGGATTGTGAATCCTCCCAATCATCTAACCATCTCTGACTAGCTTCCTCCTCTTCTAGCCTTTTCCTTTCTATTTCTGCTTTTTCTTCAGCTTCCATCCAAACAACTAGGTCATGATCATAAGCAATCTGCTCTTCTTTATTCTTAAACTTTATATCAGGTTCAGCAATACCTTTTCCCTTTCCAATATCTGGTGAAGCCACCTTCTTCTTCAAAGGCTCACCAATAGTCAAACTTTTAGTTAAGGGTTTAGGTCCAGTTGGTTTAAGAAATATAGGAGCAGGTGCAATGGTAGGTGTAGGGTTTGATGAACTTTTGCTTAAATTTATCAGTGTACTGGCAGCCTCCTTCTCAACTTCTTTTGATTTAGGTGGTGAAACAGATGTAGTTGTGACAATTGTAGATGTGGTAGTAATAGCAGTGTGTGAGACTACTATATCGTCTACTACATTCTTCAAAATAGCCGTTGGTTCTGAAAAAATAGCCGTGGTTACAGAAACGCTAGCCATGGATGTCTCCTGCACCACCTCCTTCTCTTTAACTTGTACATCAGTTGGTGTGGTTACCTCAGTTTCAGTTGTAGCAGTGGGTTCTGAGTAACTATCAGTGGTTATAGAAACACTAGCAGTGGATGTGTCCTGCACCACCTCCTTCTCTTTAACTTGTACATCAGTTGTAGCAGTGGGTTCTGAGTAACTATCAGTGGTTATAGAAACACTAGCAGTGGATGTGTCCTGCACCACCTCCTTCTCTTTAACTTGTACATCAGTTGGTGGGGTTACCTCAGTTGAAGTTGTAGCGGTGGGTTCTGAAAGACTATCAGTGGATGTTTCCTGCACCACATCCTTCTCTATATCATCTAATACAGTCTTTAAGATCTCGAGTACAGCTTCATTCCCATCTTTATCAGACACCACATACTGCCCTCCATGATCTACACTATCCACATCCTCATCCATATGCACAACAGCAGCCTCCCCTGAATCAAATCCTTCAGTCGTCCCCTGTTTTTATTGGTCCTCCAAAACCACATCTTGAGAGAAGCTCACCTTCTTAGTATGTTTCCTAACTCTTCTAACAATACTACGCCCATGTCTCCTAACTTTCTCCATCACAAACATCCTGTGCTTCAATTGTCTGATCGTATTCTCCATTTTTGTACATTTAACCGTCAATTCATTTAATCGTTCACGATTTTCATCCCCAACTCGACCTGTGTTAACTGGTCCGAGAGGCGGTTCATTGGAAAAGGCATCATGTTGATGTTCATCATTATCCGTCCATTCATGTTGATGTTCCAAGGTACCCTCCTCAGTTCGACCTGTGTGAACTGGTGCGAGTGGTGAAGTTATCATATCATCAGGGTTGGTGTCAGTGGTTACACTCGTACTAACAGTGGGTGCAACTACGGTGTCAGTGGGTTCAGGTTCAGTCAATTGGGGTTCATTTACATCATCAAACTCACGAATGACAGGTAAATTAATCATATGAGGGAACAATGGAACAATTGGGATTGTTAAATTAGGCTTTTGGTTCCTCATATGAGCAAAAACCTTAGGATGCATATAATGCACCTCATACTTTGTATTATGTTCAACAGGTTCTGCTATTTGGCTATCCACAATAAGTTGAACAAACCTAGGATACAAGTAATATTTACCTTTCTTCCTAATATTCTGCATAAACCCTTCAAAAATCATGCTAGACCAATTGAATTCCCTCCCTTCAGATAGACAAATTAAAGCAGTTGCAATTTTGGAGGGAAATTCATTAAACCCAGTGGTCTTATTACTCAGACACATCAGCAAGGTGTGAATTAAAAACTTCCATTCGGGAGAAAACATACATTTCAAAAATTTTACCCTGTCTCCCCTTCTTGTATAACCTAATCTTTCTAAACCTATAAATATATCATTATCAGAAAGATTAACTAGTCCATTAGCATCATCGAACATCAAAGTACCTCTAATGACTTGCTGATCCACCAAAATCTCTTTATCATCCACCACAGTCCTAAACACCTCAGATCCATCTCGCTCCTGTATCTCAGCATTACCCCAAAAATCATGTATATAGTCTTTAAGAATTGTGGGTGCTACAGTTAATGCAAACTGAATTTTACTGTGGTTGATAAAATCAATCATGTCATGAAAACCATCTGATTGATTATTTTTTATTAAGTAAGCAACTAGGTTATGGGTGTTGGAATACTGCGACGGTATTGTGAGTTGTTATGAAATATGATGTGGGATTTTGAAATTACCAGTTTGGAGTGGTTAGGGTTTATGTGGAGCGTCAATTGGAAGTGATTTGAAGATCAATTACTTCAACTGACAGTGATTTGGGGGAAAAAATAAGTTTGCACCAAATTTACAAAACAGCCCCTTGAAGTATGCATTACCATGAACTTGCTAGCAGTGGATTTCAAACCACTAGCAGTGGTTTGATACAGTATAGCAGTGGATACATCAAATTTACAAAACAGACCCCCAAGTATATATTATCAGGAAAACCACTGGCAGTGCATTGACAACCACAAGCAGTGGATTGAAAACCACTAGCAGTGGTTTGATAGACAATAGCAGTGGACACATCAAATTTACAAAACAGCCCCTCAAGTGATACATTAACAGGAACATGCTAACAGTGGATTGAAAACCACTAGCAGGGGTTTCATAGACGCTAGCAGTGGATACATCAAATTTACAAAACAGCCCCCCAAGTATACATTATCAGGTCAACTCCAAGAAAGAATGAAAATCATGTGTGGGTACATTTACAAATACATCGTCCTTATACTTACGACTTACGATTTTTTAAAATAATTTGTAATATACGTGTCTCGTTTTGTAATTCATCCGTTGTTACGAAACATATATCCTAAAATTGGCATTGATATGTATGACACTCTGAATCGTGATCACCAATATAAGGTTTTCCTAAAATAGGTATTAGTACATCGCACCCACCGTTATAATAAAAGGCCAACTAATTTCCGTATATATTATCACGATCTATCTAGTTTATGATATACTAATGTTAGAGTGCAAGGTGTGAAATAACCAAACACTTAATGAATACCAAAGTCAACCACTTAATTTACTCCTCAACAACTTATACCTTCCCCACATTAATTTTATGATTCCATATTAACTTCTATTTAAGAACCTATAACTCACATACTACCCATATCACACATACCCCAATTATTAACCTCAACTGCTTTCACCTCAACTTCTTCATCTTCATCTTCATCACTGCACCACCACTACATCATAGCGCCGCCTCCACCACCACTACATCACCGCGCAGGTATCGTTTACTACTTTTTATAAATACTCTTGACTGACTGTAAAAAGCTTCATGGGTTTTTGTTATATAGTTGTAATCTTAACTGGGTATCTCTAGTTTATTAGGTATTGTTATATAGTATATTATATGCAATTGATTAGTTGTAGGAATATATGATTTGCTTTTATACTTGTTTGAAATTGATTATGTGTCACGGGTTCCAATCCGAGGCCAAGCCGCGACCGCAGTCGAGGCCAAAAGGTAAGATATGTCGTTGCGTATTTTAAATAGCTTAGGATTTTAGGTAATGAGAACTATCCAAGCATCGGGTATCAAAAAGACCCTTTAAACCATTAAGCTCGAGTTGGTCATTTTAACAATTAGGGTAGGATGGTGGATTTTTGGGACATAAACCAAGTTATTGGCAGGGTGTTGGGGTCCAACCCCTTTCATGTGTAATAGCACTTTAACTAGGATAATGAGATCATGTTGTGTTCATATGCTTGTGATACAAAAGATTTGATCGTGTTTGCGGACGACTATTTGAACAGTGTGTATATGGTTGAGGGTTCCTGAAAACAAAAGAATGTTGTTAGTGTGTATACTTAAAGTGCTATTATACCGTTGCCCAACACCATTTCATTCTCCTTTTTACAATGATCTTCCCAAAAACTCACCAACAATTCTCTCCTATATTATCAAACAACAAAATTGAAGTCAAAAGGCCATGACACGTGGCTTCTCTGATGGTTTACGACGAGGAGGTACACGGTTTCTTGGTCCGGTAGATACCGGAAAGTGTAAAGCCATTTCTTGTTACGGTATGTAGAAGTTACCTGATGATGAGGGTTGAATCATGAAGTGTAGAAAGGTGGTGCAAAAGGGTTTAGCTTGCTTTGAGATTGTTTAACTGAGTGTGTGTTTTTAGTGGTGTCTTTTTTGGTGAGAAAGTCCATGTTTCTGTGTGACAGAGAGAGATCATAGATGATAACAAGATAGATGAAATGGTTGGTAATGATATATATATAATGGTGGCGAGCGATATGAGCGTTTTTTAGGGTGCCTCATTAACTCCACTTCACTCGCCATCACTATCATTACAAAACCCTGTCATCTATTTCTTATAATCTCTGACATCTCTTTGTTACACAAAAACATGGAGTTTCTCAACAAAAAACAGACACTAAAAACACACACGTACAGTTGAATCTACGCATGGCTAAACCACTTTGCACCACCTTTCTACCCTTCAAGATTCAACTCTCGTCATCAGGTAACCATTACAAACCGTAACAAGAAACGTGTTGTACACTTTCCCGTATCTACTGGACCAAGAAACCGTGTACCTCGTCACCGTGAACCATCAAAGAAGCCACGTCATCGACGCAAACTTCAATTTTGTTGGTTCATAATATAGTAGAGAATTGTTGGTGAGTTTTTGGGGTGATCATTGTAAAAAGGATAAGGAAATGGTGTCGGGCAATGGTATAATATAACTTTAAGTAGACACACTAACATCATTCCTTTGTTTTCAGGAACCTTCAACCATATACACACTGTTCAAATAGTCGTATGCAAACACGATCAAATCTTTTGTATCACAAGCATATGAACACAACATGATCTCATTATCCTAGTTAAAGTGCTATTACACATGAAAGGGGTTGGACCCCAACACCCTGCCAAGAACTTGGTTTATGTCCCAAAAAATCCACCTTCCTACCCTCCTACCCTAATTGTTAAAATGACCAACTCGAGCTTAATGGTTTAAAGGGTCTTTTTGATACCCGATGCTTGGATAGTTCTCATTACCTAAAACCCTAAGCTATTTAAAATACGCAGGTTAAGCTTTGGTCAAACTCGAAGAAGCAGAAGATATCGGAAGTCAACTGACACAACCGCCTGGTTAACACGAGTTCACGCCTTATGTGTTACGATATGTTTGTAGAGAATAACATGGTTAGGATTACCGCTAAATGGATTATAGGTATAGTTTTTGAACATTTGCTTATACGTAGCTTAGGTATAGTTTCGGACCATTGGTGATTTTGGAAACACATTTTATGTTATCGATTGATGCTTATATATGAAATTATGTTTAGCGAATTTGTGTTGTTGTCACAAAACAAAAACGGAAAAAAAATTGTTCTTCTTATTGAAAATAGAAAATACAAATATCAATTAACAGTCAAAACATATATGATGATAACTTCTAAACAATATACATTTTTTTTCTTCTAAACAATATACATTTTACACTTCTATTTTAAAACTACTAAATGACAATACACATTTTCTGCTTATCACTCTATAATTCCACTCTATTTAATCCGCTCTAACAACTCCTATCACAACTACCAACACATTTTGTGGTTATCACTCTATATTTCTACACTCTATTTTTAATCCTCTCTAAAAAAAACGTATCTCAACCAACAACAACAATGTCCAACCCCCGTCTTCCCCTCTTGGATCAACTATCCCGTACAGCAAACTCTCGATCTGTCAAGTCTATGATGATTGTGGAATATTGGGGAGAAGTTAGGGATACTGTTCGGGATGAATTAGATCTGCAAGAGAAGATTGACGAGCTAACCGCTCGTGTACAACGTAGGGATGTGCTTATTGGAGAGCTGTTGGTTGTGGGTCCAACTAACTCGTCTGTTGCGTCTGTTCGGCACATGAGAAGGATGCAAATTGAAGATAGGGCTGAGATTGTAAGGAAGCAGACCTCCATCTTAGAAAGGCATGCTCGCGTTTCTTCTTTGTTATCCTTCATTGAACATATTGAGTCAATGGTCCTTTGACTTTGTGAAGCCTTCATGTTAGGTTTATGTTTTGTTTAGGTTATGTAAATCTTTGATTTACGTTAGTTATGGTGGGTTATGTGTGTACTAGTTAAGTATAACTACTTTTGTTTATGTCGTTGTCAATCTTAATCTTATTTGTCTTTGTGTTTTACAAAACAACCTACATTGACGTTGAATTAAAAAAGAAAAATTATATCGCATAATCGACATAATTAAAATAAAAGCATAAAATAAAATAGCAACCACATAAATCCTTGTATCCAATTTTTTGTTAGTAAAACAAAATATGTTTGTCTAGTCGGTTTAAGTTGGTAAGATGAAAATAGCGCATTTAAAAGGTCGCTTGGAATACATCGGTTTATGTGAAAGTACTTGACATGATACATTGGTTTGTGTGATAATACTTTTTTACACTTTTCTTATTGTTGTTTGACCTCAAATCGGAAAAGATTTGCATTTGACTTGTTACTAAAGTTCTTGTCAGGGTTCGGTGTGATAGTGGCCAGAAATCGCTAATCAGAAAAAAAGCGCTTTTAAAAATGTCGCTCAGAATATATTGGATTACGTGATAGTACTATTAAACACATGTCTTATTGTATATATATTTTTGGGTACCAAACATGTCTTATTGTATATCTAGATCATACTTTCTTCACCATACTTGGGTGATATACATGCTCAAAATGTTTTGAATTACGACTAAGTTTATTGCTTAAAAATATCGCTTAAAAAAAGTTGTTCAAAAAACTAGGTAAAATATTCGCTTAACAATTTAAAATAAAGGGAACTAAATAAAGACATATAAATTTAGGCCACCTAAATACAATTGTCGAATATACAATTTAGCTATACAACTATTCTGAGTCCATGCACGTTTGCAATACGTTTAAACCCGTCTCCTAATGTCAAGATTACTGTGAGGCATGGAAACCTGTCAAATTAAAGAATAACAAAGGTTCAACATTTCCTCAAGTAAACAAATTCATCAAGTAGTCTACTATACTTATTTTGGTTCAAGTTGGCTATCAAATCAATATGGCTTATAACAAATTCATCAAGTAGTCTACTATACTTATTTTGGTTCAAGTTGGCTATCAAATCAATATGGCTTATAAGTCAAAAGGCCATAATTAAAAAGAGCTTATAACTCATATAAAAACACACATAAACCAAAGGAAAACTATAACTGCTTTTTTGTTAAAAAAAAACAAAAGAAGAAAATGACTACAAAAATGCCTTTCTGCGAGGAGTTAGCTGCTGCTGCTGGTTCTAGTCTCGTTAGAGACATGATGGTGGAGAAGTTTCGTAGGGAGGTTATTGTCACTAGGGTGGACGAAGCAGAATTAACCAAAAAAGCCCAAGATATTAGGGCTCGTGTTACTGAGAGGGATTTCGTGATTGCAGAGTTGGAGCTTTTGTATCCCTTTAATTCAGGTGTGCAAAGTATTTCACAGTTGAATATTTTGCAAAATGAGGATTTGGCAGACATTGCAAACATGTTGGTGAAGGTTGTGAACAAGCAGAAGCGAACAAGGGAGCTTATGTCATTCATTGAGAAGCTCAAGTCTATGGTGTACTGAACTGGTTTCTTCTGGTGTTTTTCGTATGTGTTTTGAGTTTAATATATGGTTAGGAATGTATGAAGTTTATGTTTATGCTTATGGATGTTCTATAAACCTATTAAGGTTAGTTTTGTTGGATATTTTAATATATGCACTTACTTATTTATGTTTGTCTAAGTACTTTTGTGGGAACATACCTGTGTTATAACCTGCTCCCTTGATATGCTGGCTTGTAACGTAGTGTTGAAAACATAAACTACATCATAAAAAAAATATAATCAATATGGATACGTGTCCTGTGGTAAGTGTGATATGAATTAAGGGGTAACTTTGACGCACCAGGTAAAATATCAGTGTCTGCTATAAAAAAACTAAAAACACAAAAAAAAAAACGGCGATATTCCTGGGCTGCTAAATGCTACTTTGTGACACATATATCGACTGGTTTATTAGATTTATGTGTCACAAAGTAGCATCTAACAGCTCAGAAATAGCGTTGTTTTTTTTTTTTTTTTTTTGCACCACCTTAATTTTTTTATCGATTACCTGCAAAGGCTTTATCTTGCTCTTCAATGAAAACCAACTTACGCTTAACCTTAGGCTTAGCAACTACATCCCTATGGCTAACAGACATATCGACATCAACATCAATAAGGCTGCTTGCTTCTTCTTCAGCCCAAGCAATAAGCTCATCATATGTCATATTGCTTGCATCTTTTAATCTTCTTCCATGTATAATCAATTTGGTTGTATAATCATCTTCAGAATCATAAAAGTTAAGATTTTGATAATAAAAATAAAATAAGTTTTGGGGATTATGTGCCATATACATCATTAACTTCCCATATCAATCAGCAAGGTCATACATGGCAGCCACATCCCTATCACACTCTATTAGTTTCAATCCTACCTCTAATTGACATTGTGGTAAACAGAAAAACAACGAATGGAAATTTAGCTCAGTATGTTCTTTCAGAAACTGGCACATACTACTATAGTCCACCTTCCTATCCTTGGACACACTCCAAGTAAAAACACCCCCATTTTCATTCCTCAACGGTTGGAAATAAAACTCCCCCAAAACATGAACGTCAAACAGGTAACGAGGATCTGAAGTCCAACTAGGTGCCATCCTGTTACAGGAACACGTAAAATACAATACTTTAAAAAATATAAATAATTTTAAATGTAAACCCTAATTAGGTACAAATATTGAAACATTAAATAGAGACAAAATTGATATGGGGGACCATGACAATAAAGTATCACGAACCTTTCGCACAATTCAATTTTAATAATTGAACGAAAACGACAGTTGAATTAGATTATTAAGAAGCTAGGGTTCTGGTCGGTAGGAAGTGAATGTGGGAACAAAAAGATAAAAGACAAAGTATTAGTGTATCATAAATCGCTAAATTGAAAAAAGGCGCTTTTAAAAAGTCGCTCAGAATATTTTGGGATATGTGATAGTACATTACAATTGTCAACTCTAGAAGTGGTTTGAAATGTCCTAGCAGTGGGACCAGCCTTACAATATACTAACAGTGGTTAAACAACACTATTAGCAGTGGTTTAATTCAAGCATTGGATTCATTCTTCTGGCAGTGGTTTCAACAACTCTAGAAGTGGTTTGAAATGTCCTAGCAGTGGATACACCAACCACACTCCAATCTGTTGACCAAGATCACATCAACCAAAATTAGGCGAAAAATAGTGATATTATGCACTAATATGAAGGATTACAACATAATGGTTGTGTTGTGAAACTCCTCACGTATAAAAGGGTTGACCGCCTAACCGTTATACGCGCATAAAATGGCCATGT